>JAUMTR010000007.1:17418001-17454514 GCA_032270685.1 Microctenopoma stevenorrisi | reverse complement strand
TCCTGTGCAGTGGCTGCTCCAAACCAGACTGTGATGGAGGAGCAGAGGATGGACTCAATGACAGCGGAGTAGAACTGAATCAGCAGCTCCTGAGGAAGGTGAAACTTCTTAAGCTGCCGCAGGAAACACATCTTCTGCTGAGCCTTTTTGAGGAGGGAGCTGATGTTGGTCTCCCACCTTAATTCTTAGGAGATGGTGGAACCCAAGAACTTAAAGGTTTCAGCCACTGACACAGGGGAGCAGAGTATGGTGAGGGGGGGTGGAACGGGGGGGTGTCGTCTGAAGTCAACTATCATCTCCACAGTTTTTAGCGTGTTCAGCTCCAGGTTCCTAGGACTGCCC
Source organism: Microctenopoma stevenorrisi (assembly GCA_032270685.1). NCBI lineage: Eukaryota > Metazoa > Chordata > Actinopteri > Anabantiformes > Anabantidae > Microctenopoma > Microctenopoma stevenorrisi. The sequence continues at coordinate 17,454,172 of JAUMTR010000007.1, read as the reverse complement.
CAGAGTGTCAGTCGTTCAACCTCCCGTCGATACGCAGATTCATCACCATGACGGTGGTGTCTGCGTACTTCAGGAGCTTCACACCTGGGTCGCTGGAGATGAAGTCATTGGTGTAGAAGGAGAAGAGAAGAGGAGAGAGGACACAGCCTTGTGGGGCACCAGTGCTGATGTGACATGTCTGAGATGTAACTGTTCCCATCTTCACCTGTCGTGACCTGAGCTGGGAGGTGGCGCGTGTATGTGCGCATTTCTGTTTGTTGTAATATGTCTGGGCCAAGTATCAGCACCATGCAGCAGCTGTTAAATGCTGCTGAAATCTTCACGGTTGCTCTCGTACATAAAGTACATGCAGCAGCCTACTTCGCCTTGGTTAAAAACGTCTGTGCTGCACTTTTGCTTTCACTTTTATTCGAGTATTTGATTCCGCCGGCAGCAGCGCTTTGATGCCATGAAAATGATGACTGTATGTCTGAAATACTGTCATGACAACGATTTGAAATGCTTGGTTACAGTTCCTAGTCTCAAATGTCTGTTTCCTGTGGGAAGATCCTGTGTCTTATTGACCCATCCGATCACCCGCTGCTCATCCCTAGCATGACTTTGTGCTTAATATAGCACATCCAATATTGACACACCTGGTTTAGTACTGTGGTCTATTGACATCTCACAATGTCCCATGATGTCTGTGCATCTCATAAGAACACAAAGAAATACCTTTAGTATCACAATGAGATGCCAGAGGACTCAGCAAAGCAGCATTATTTGGATGCACAAGAACAAGCTGTACATTCACTCTACTTCAAGCGTGCAACAACTGCTCGAACTTTAGGCTGCTAGCGTCACAGTGGGTTTACGAGTGTGTTTGCTTAAAAGCTGCGCATTGTTCTTCTGGAAGGTTAATAACCTCCAGTAAACGTTCAGTTAAACAAAGCCCTTTGAAGCTGCAGATTATAAAATCCATTGTTGCTTCTTTTCTAAGTATCACTGTAGATAAACGCTTCTCTCCTTGTAAATATTGGAGTTAATCTAAATGCACATATTACAAATGAAACTTTTGGTTCTTTTCTTTTATATATGTCTATGTTTTGTGGGGGATTTGGGGGTTTCAAAGTGGCTTACTTTTAAACCGAGCACAAGCTGCTGCTTTCATGATCTTCCCTCTGGACTCGCCTGTCATTGGCTGCTGCGCTGGAAGCAGGGCGTCCTCGTCATTTGCACAGGCTAAAATCCCGTCTCCCGCTGCGATGTGTGTTTTTCCCCGCTCAGTTCCCGTCTCGCTTTAGACTACCGTGTACTGTCAAATATCCTTACGGGTGCTGGATCGCCTGCTCTCCTTGTGAAAAGCATAAGCTTTCAGAGACACATTTTTTATACACTGAGAATTCAGCAGTTTTTTGTTTTTTTTTCTTACCACTGAATATCTGAAATGGGAATTTCTCATTTATACCTGCTGAGGAGTGAAAGTTGAAACCAGACAATAAATAGCATGAACCTGCTGCTGGAAACACCAAATCCGGTTGGATGCAGGTTCATTCATCAGTTACTACTGCTTTTCTTTAACCTGCTAATTGGCAGCTAATTCCACTGTTAGGCACTAAGCTGTGTTGATATTATGCAGTAAAATTGATTTTAAATAGATAAAGGTTGCACTTTTCGTCATGCCAAATTGTAAACATTCACTACAATATAATCGATCATATTACTTCCCACGCAAAGATTTTCTGAGCAGTTTTTTTTATTGTGGCAACATGCTATGTGCTTCCCCCTGTTGTATAAGGAAAAGATGGATGAATAATGTATCAGTGTGTGTGTGTGTGTGTGTATGTGTGTCTACCTACAGGATGTTACAGGTTTACTTTAAAGATCAATGTACACAACATACGCCCAAAGCCCATAATATGTGTTTCTATGGAAGCACATGGAGAAAAATGTGCAAAGGAAGCAGGACTGAATAAATGTGCTTTGGACTCTACAAATTAGAAAATGAGAGAAGTGAAAACCAATAATATGTTTCTGCCAGTGGAACAGGACGTTAACTGCTTTAAATGCAGCCTTTAAAATGAAATCAGTTTACCACTCCTTCACTCACTGACATATAACCCATGACATATTATATTTTTATCATCTTGACAGGCAAAACCTTTGTGTGGTCTGGAACGCTGGTATAACTATGTCAAGTTTAAAAGAAAAACTCAACTGTCATAGAAGTTTTCAGAAGTGGATCTCGTGCGTAAACGCAGCGTGTCACTTTAAGAACAGCCGTGATGGACATCCATGTTTCACAGTGGGGGAGATCAAGTCATGCCCCCCCCCCCCCGGAAGCATATTAACCATGAGCTGCAGAAGCTGGGTCATTTGTCTTTGTCATGACGGCATCGGTTCGGCACAGGCGATTACCAGCTGGTTTCTTACAGGACTCAAATATGGAAGTCGTTTCCAAATCTTTGTTGGATGTTTTCTTCCTGTTTTGCTCCAGTTTCTGTAGCTTTGTTCTATTTCCTTCTGGCATGATCTATTTCCTTTTGTTGAACTCTTCTTCTCTTCATTGAAATGCTTAGAGACCCGCTTTGCTTTAGGCTCGCTCTGGAGAAATGAATTCAGTTATCAGCGGAGAGGGAAATCATTCCGAGTGGAATGGTGCTGACTGCAGCAAGCTGAAAATTCTCCACCTGTCAACTCTGTCACAACCTAGAAGGTTTTCCCTTAAACATCAATTAACCTTCTCTCCCATTACAATTAGGTTGATGTTGGTTCACACACACAGCTCCAGCTGTATTAGGTGAAAAGTTATCGTCCCACCTGAGTATGTGAATATATACTTTTGTGATTGGCGAACTGAACAGCAAAGTACAGCAACATCATCTCAGGGCATAGAGCACTAATCTTGACATGTCTCCCACTGGCACGCATTGCCCTCTGGAGTCAGTCCCGGTACTCAGAGAAAGCCTCGGACAGACACAATTAATTTTAGATCCATTTCCCCACGTTTCCAATGACCACTGAACGCCTATGCCTGCTCGCTGAGAGGCCTTTGGCTTCTGAGAAAACCACAACATGATTCACTCCTACACCTCCATTTCCCCCTCCGTCCTTTCTTCCGCACGCCTGCACATGTCAGCTTCATCAGACACGTATGTGGCTTTCGGGGTCTGTCAGAGAGGCTGCTGCTCTTTCACGTCGGCCATGGATGAATACTTCCCCTGGCTCTGTGTCGCATCTTCCGTTGCTCTCTTTCTGCTCTCCTATCTGCTCTTCTATCGTTTTAAGTTGAATTAATTTTTGTCAGAGACAGAGGAGTGCGGAGAGAGGACATCAATCACGGCTGTTTAGGGGAGAAGAAAAGCCACGCCGTTCTCTGTCGAATCAGCTGGTAACCTTTAATTATGATAAGTGAAACTGCATAAGCAAAACATCAAATGAGCTCTTCGACACTAAACACAACGGAGGCACTTGTCTAAATGCAGTGGGTTTCTCAACAGCTTTGCAGATGAATGATGGGAAATGTGCGTGTGCATTTGAGTGTGTGTGTGTGTGTGTGTGTGTGTGTGTGTGAGGAGGAAGCTTCAGGTGACATCCTGCTGCAGACCAGTCACAAGCACAAACGTCCCACTTTGACTGTGGACTCTGTGGAGTCTCTAGGGCCCGGCTTCACGTATGTTTCCATGTTTAGTTGCTCTTTTCCATGCCACGATTCACAGTTCAACCCGACACCAGTTACATCTATAATGTTACAGAAGCAGAGTAAAGTTTTCGACAGTTCATGTCTTATAACTGCGGTACTGTTTAATATGGACACGGAAGCAAAATGTGTCATCTGTCATTCAGGCTTCCTCACATTTAACACACTGAGACATTCGTGAATGCATTATATGAATAGGAGCACCTAAAAACCCACAGTATGCGCACGTCGTGGCACCGCCGGCGAGAAAGATAAGATACCAAACGTAGAGCTTGTCGTGTTCTGCACGAGACAGCCCCGTGCAGAATATTAAATTAGCTCTTTCCTGAGTGTGCGTGTGTATGTTGTCACATGACTCTCTCCATGTGTGGCGTGGTGTGAGTGAACACTTTCTAGCACTTGACATGAGCTTTTGTTCCATTAAAGATATGTATCGATCATGTCTGAATAATTTGCCTTTGAGGTGCCTGAAAAACCGCTAATTAAAAGCTGTCATCAGCTTGATGTGGCACCAACTGAAACAATGCTGCACAGGGTCATTTGCTAAAGCGATGGTGTGTGTTGCTGTGTTGTCCGGAATTTCTTTTTTGAGTAGTTGAAACTTTAGGTACATATTTTCTGTTACTATTCTACTTATTTGGAAACACGAGCAACACGTATGCATGTCACCATGTGGAGATCTTCATTACTACACGAACAAGTGGGAACAGATTCAAACTGGGCTCGTATCATAGTCTCACAGAGTTTTGACAGCTACTTATTATAAAGTAACTGAAATACACCAATCTAATAGCAACTTCCCACTCACCCACAACTTCATAAATGTTTTGGTCCAATTTTCTACAGTATTTGTGACATCTTGTCTTAGACACAAATAATGCTTATAACAACCTGTATCATCATAAATGGGGGGGGGGGCTTCTGGATGATGTCTGGAAGTGCTGGCAATGCAGGTTGAGTTGGTCAACCCAACAAAGACAGAACATTTAAATGAGGCAGAATCATTCAAATTTATCATGGTGGAACAGATGAACCAAACTGACCCAAAGCCATAATCTGCTGCTGTAGCAGCAGATCAGACCTGCAGTCTCTTGTGTTTTAATCAACTTAAATAAACGGGCATTCACGTCCTGCAAAATACCTGCATCTCACTGTGAGGGATGAAAACAGGCTAAATGCTCAGATACCAAATTGTTTGTACTTGAAACGTCTTCTTTTTGCATTTCATCCATCGGTGACCTATCAACATGTGCGCTTATATGAATAATCTCAATCTCTGTCTTTATTTTGCATTTATTTGAAAGAATAAAATAGTTTCCTCCACACAGACAGGGGTGGGATGCAAATTCTCTTCAGAAATCAAATGTGCTCCAAGAGCATGACACACGAAACAAATAGGAGCTGTTCGCTCGTGCTATGAAAAATGATACCTCCATTTCATCACTGAGAGAGGGAAAAAAATCCCCCAAAGAAAAGGTAATGGATTGATGCCTATGTGTTTATTTTGTTTCTCGATGGTGGAATTTCTAACAGTGATTTTCCACACCAGCAAGCAGTGGCCTGAAATGATCCTTCCGTCGCCGTCAAACACATAATCTTCAGAGGCTCCCTTCACGGCATGCAAATGAAACGCACCTGAATGGATTTCATTATCTGCCACAGGAGTCCTCATCAAAGCTGGACCATCTTGTATCAAGGGTTTGATTTGAGCAGTTGCTAAACCGTATACCTACTTATAAGCCCTTAAACCTCTGGTGTACATTTCCCTGCAAGAAACACTCTTCAGCTTTTGCTCTCAGCACTTAAGCTTTATGCTGTGAACTTTTACCCACGTCACCTGAGGAGAAACATCTTTGCACATGTCTCTTTATAGCAGAGTTTTATTCAATAAAACCTTCAGACTGTAGGACCAAAATACTGCTTGCCACCCTGTAATATAAATAATTCATGAATAAAAAGCCACTGGACTTGAATCAGGGTAAAGGGAAAGACTCGCTGGTTCTTCCCACCATCTGGCCCTATTCTATGCTTCACGGTCTGGCTCTCTCCATCATTGGACTCTCCTCATGTGGAAAGACTAAGTCCAGAGCTCTAGAGGCTTTTCCAGCAGAAGCTTCTGGTAGAGGATTTTGCTGATTGTTTGTGTTTTAAGTGCATCTGTGTGGGCAAGAGATTGACTCCAGACAACCAAACTGATCAAGGGGGAAAGAGACAGAGGTGGAATCAGCCAGCAGACAGAGAAGTCCAATGAACGGTCTGAAAAGTGCAGTGGCTGAATCAAATGCAGCATGAATCTAATCCATGCACCACGTTCCCTTCACCAAGCAGATAAGTGTATTATTCATGATCTGCCAGAATGACAGATCTGTTAGACATCCATTGCCTCAGGAAAGACTCTCAAACTGCTCGGTGCTGAAGCTGCAACCATGTCCACTCGAAAGCCTGGTTACCTCGTTAACCTTTTCAGAGCCAGACCAGGTCAATTATTTCAAAACTCCCAGATGAAAGAAGACGAAGAGTTTTGGTAGCTTTTTTAAGATAGATTACTCAGACCGTGTTGAGGGGAAGATGCAGTGCACAGATAGCCTTCAGCCTTTGGGGGCTAACTATGGTTTTATGGTCTCACTGAGACTGTTTACTGCTGTTTAGCCTTTAAACATCACTAAACTAACTAACTGATATTACCTCTTGTCAATAAAACTGAAGAACTTGCTGTGGTATGCATTTTTCTATAGGCCAGGACATTTGAGTGTCATATATACCATTCATTCCAGCTCTGACAAGTGTAACTGCTAAACCTTCAGGCAAAGGGAATGCAGAACACGCTGACATGCTATAGATCATCTAGACCTAAACCGCCATGCACTATCTAACAAACTTGTCTGCCAATAACAGCAGCAGAACTAAGAAAAGACATAAAGAGAAAATAAGACATAAAGAGAAAATAAGACATAAAGAGAAAATAAGAGAAAGGTTGTGCAGTGTTGTGAAGGTCAAACGATATTCTATGTACAGGCTAAAATTTGTCCATTCATGTCATTTTCCACAGTAACAAGTCTTAAGGAGAGCTTGTATCTCACAAAAGCACAATGAATTACACTAAAGAGGCCATATTTGTTATTTTATTGTGGAGCTTCTTTGACATATGATTATATTGTTTTAAAGTTCAAATGCTGGTTTGTGTTCTCCTGTGGAGGACGTTACGCGCTCAAACACCTGTAGCAGCTAACCTGAGAGGGTAGGAGGGATGCTGTATTGTGAGGCCAAAGTGGATGCTGGTCATTGTCACCCACCCAGCCTCACAGTAGCATGAGCTGTGTTAAACCAATGGAACAAATGCATGTGGCAGACAGCTGGGGAGTAGGATCTTCTGTGTCAGGTCTTAGCTGATTTGCCTCAGACCAAATCTCTGTTTGGTTTATTGTTGGGTTTGCAGTTCTAAATTCCTAAATTTTATTCTGGACATGGTTTGTATAAGCTACGGCGTATGCTAATGCAAGCTGAACAATTCCCGGGCAAGCGCGTGTGGTGCTGACTCAAAAGCAGCGAACAAAAATGCATCACAAACAGGTTGCTCTGAACGAGGAGGGTTGCTTTAGAGACAGGGGCTTTGTTCATGTGTTAATACTACTATAGTAAAAGAAATGGGATTGAGGACTGTCTTATGTAACAACCGTAAAATGTACTGGACCAACACTCTTCTCTTTATCAGAATACTGCTGGTCTGCTCCGTGAGCAGATATCACTGTATGGTACTAGTGGATGCGTGAATGACTGACTGACAAGGTCATCTTCAATGTCAAAGACATAGCCACACATGATGGTTCTGCTGGCTGCAGCACTCCGCCTCTGTCACTTTGATGGATCTCCTCCACCTGGCACCTCCCTTTGCAGGCAAGAAAATGCAAGAGGTGTGTGTGCGTGTGTGTACTCACGTTCTTGAGGGAGAAGCAAAAAGGTAGAACAGGAGGGGATTAGGAAAAGCAAGACAGGTGAAAAGGTGTATGAGCCCGATATTTGTGAACACAGATATCACTGCAGCCACCAATCATTTCATCATTTGCTATTTGCTGTGAGTTTGCGAGTACGGAAGTTGTGGCTTTGACATCCGCGTGGATAAAAAAGGAAAGAGAAGAAACAATGAATGCAGAGTTTTTGCCAAGGACGGCTGGTGAAAGAAGACATATTGACAACCTGACAGTGGGAAACAGGTAGGGCGAAGACGGGCACTGAGACATCAGGAGCCTAACAGAGTGAGAGAGACGGAGGGGAATACAGGGAGGTGCACATGAAGGATAATTCTATGACTTCTCAAATGACACAAAAAAACTTGGCTTATTTCACGTGTGAATATTTTCTCACATAGGACTTTCACATGCAAATGAAAATGAGTGAATACTGTAGCTTCGTAAGGAAGACAATACATTAAATGCATTTCAGGATGTTTTTGAGGTGAACTATGCACTGAGCAAAAGTGAAATCCCACACCTCACTAATGACACTTGCTGTAGATATTAAACAAGCATTATCATGCCTGTGTGTGGACTGCACTTTAAACAACATCTGTCTGCTGAGTGCTGTGCCAAGTTTTGCTGCATTTTATAGACCGTGTTAAAAAAAACGCATCTGTCCACCATTCAGAACATTAGTAATGCACTTAGAGAATGAATATCCTAAAAAACTGAAACAGGTTTAGCCTGTGTCGCTTTTTCTAAAGCTACTTTGAACTGCCCAAGATTATGGGCCGACAGAGAGGCAGCTGAGTCATTTTACAATCCGCCCAGCTGTCGGTGCTTCACAATTCATGTTGGCAAACCACAGAATTTTTTGGGGGTCTATTCAAATCATTTAATGGTGCATTCAAATTAAAAGAAGAAAGTCTCTCGATCATCTGTTTGCTCCTGTGATATGTGATTTCTGCACCCAAACACAAAGAAGCCAAAACAACTCACTGCAGCAGCTGAATCAGCTTCATTGTCTCATATTCCAATAGAGCTCTGCTGAATGTTAATGATTCTTTTTTTAAAAGTGCATCTGGTCCTTGTCTCTGTGCACTATTCTGCACGTTCTCTACTGTTTTGTGAAAACATAAAGTAAGCAGTGACAGCACCTCGTGCTGAAACCCACCAGTGCGGTCAGATGTTTGGCCAGACTGTTTTTTAATAATCTCAGAATCACTCCACATGTAGCATTGGCAAGTAAATATGTTTTCGTATGCTCGTGTACAAGTTTGTGCTTGTGCATGACGCTGGTTCTTCACTGGCTGTGATGGTGTTTGTATTGACTGCGAGGGTGAGAGAGATTGTGTGCTCTAGGCAGCGCCTCTTTTGATTTATAATTCTGTTCTTTGGGGAAGAGAGTGAAGCAAAGGAAGATGAGCAAACATAGAGAGAATAAATGAATGATAGATGGCCGAAGAGGGTTAGACAAAGAAGCAAGTGAAGACAAGCGAGAGATGGAGCGAACGCGGAGACAGCGAAGCAGGAGGCTTTGAGAGAAACTTTCCTAATACTTGTACTTGTGAGAGATGATGCCGCTCTGGCAGGTGAATGCTCTGTTAGAAGCGAATGACAGAGTGTAAGATGTTTGTTTCATGGTGCATGACTCTTATTTAGCCCTTAGGCTCCGACATTATGCCACTATGTTTGAGAGTTGGTGTGGCTTATAGAATCTGGACTCCATGGAAAACAGATTTACTCGCTGTCATGTTTGTTTTTAGACTGGCCGCGCATTGTACCGAGGCTAGCCCCCAAGGAAACCAAGGCCGCGCTCAACAGATGCTGTGAATATTGTTTATTCACTGTCGATTGACTTCAAATCAACATGTTAATATCCGTGCAGATGTGTCACAAAAATAAATGAACTGCACTTTGTGAATGTCAAACAAATGGGTGTGATGGGATTCAGTGAGATTCTAATTCTAAGCAAGTGGTTCTAAGCAGGGGAAAATGCTGTTTGGGTTTCTACTGTTGAAATCCAATGTGGTGCTGTATTTATGAAAGCTGACCCGTTTATTTATGTGAAATAAACAGTCTTTGACCAGCAGGGGGTTTGAATGCACATGAAACTTTCTGGAAAGCTTTATTGCTTCGAGGGTTCAGGAAGCTTCTCTCGATCAAATGAAGCTCCACGTTGTCAGGTGTGTATGATACATAGCTTGATCTGAACGCCCTTGTAGCGTGCGTGATCGACCCAAATGCACAGAGGTAGCAGGAGGGTTAGGAAGCACACTTGTTTGATCTTGAAACACCCAAGCACTAGAAGCGGATTTCACCGAAATCGGTGTTACAATAACCAGCCAAAGAATGATACGAGGAAAAGAGGAGTACTCACGGTTCTGGAGACTGGTAGGCTGAAGGTGTGACGATCTCGTGTAGAGATGAGCTCGTGACATGGATGAAACCCAATGTCTGAGCAGAGAGCAGGTGAAAGGACTTCCTGTTTATATCCTGTCCAGACCAATCCTAGTCTTTCCTCGCAGTCACCTGATCTGCTCACCTGACACACGTGAAACTTCGCCCAAAGCATCACCTACACATCAGTACTTTCTATAACACAACAGCTTCATATTGATTGAGTGGTTCAGTTTCTCCATCACTATTAAGAGTTTCCCAGTCAAACAAATCTGTGCTCAGGAACCAAAAGGAGGGGGCACCCGACCACTCCCACTTTTTATAATCTTTACGACATCATCAGTGGAGGGCATTTGTAATAATACTGACTGGTTTCAGCTGGATGGTGATGGATTTTAAATATAAGCTACTGAAGTCAATACGTTCTTGGGATGTATTGAACATTTACTGAGTAAATGATTCTAGTATCACTTATTGAGAAATGTTCCTGTAAGTGGTGAGTTTTATTTAGTTAAGTCTAGTTACCATCAGGCTCGCCCACATCTGTGCTGAGACAACATTGTTGGCCTGTACCATTGTAACGGTTTAGTACTTATGCGTGTGTGTTTTGCTCTGCAATTACAAACCTTTAGCTGTTAGGGTGGCGGGACCTGGTAGCTCAATGGGTTAAGCGTCAGACTAGAATGCAGAAGGTCGCTGGTTCGAAACCCATCTCACTCCTAATCCATCCCCTACCAAGTGTGTCTCTGAGCCAGAAATTCAGCTAGCTTCTTGTAAGTCGCTTTGGATGAAAGCATCTGCCAAACAAAGTAAAGTGGGAACTTTGCACGAAGCTTTCTCACCACACTTCAAACTTCAAAACAGCAAATGTTGTACCAGACGTAGAGGGTAGTCATAAAAAGAATGGTAACCTGCCAAAGAAAGAATTGTTCATACATAAATAAGCATTAAAATGAGAAATATGTGAAACCAAATTAAACACGTCCGATGTCTTAAAGTAATTGTTATCAGGCTGTGTAACAGATTGCATGAAGCACACTGCTCGTGCTGTAAAAGCTCTGCAGTACACTGTGTACTATTGCCTGCTCATTTGGTTACACGGGCAGATCACAGGTCATATTAAACACTTCACTCTGAAATCAGCTGAGAATACCGCTCCTCAAAGACCACAATCACTGTAGGAAGTCTTAGAGACAGGGTTAATTGTTGTCAGGTATGCAGTTAAGCTATCGCTCTTTGTATGATGTGATTAGAAGTCCAGAATCATTGGTGCCACAGAGCGAGGACAATCCAGTCTGTCCCAAAAGTAATAGCTTCTTCTTCTCGACTTAATTAAGAAACTCACTCTGCATTTCATGTGAGTGGGGCGGGGGGGCGGGGGGGCTGGGGGAGGAGGGGGGCATGACTACACACGTGGCACAGCCCCATAAATCTGTTGTTTTGTGCTTTTTCTACACTTTGAATATTGGTACAAGGATCGCCGGTCGTACTACTGATTCCCTGTGAACTGCAGGTGTGCGATGGGATGGTTCAGAACAGTTTTTAGTCATTAGGCATGCAGCTGACCTAACTTTGTTTACAGGCCTGCGTAATGAGCTCAAGCTCCAACTTGATAAATAGAATGATTATCAGAAGAAAAAAGAAAAATTGGATTGTTGGAAAAGTAGAAAGACCCAAGTCTGCATCCCCAGAGACGCAATGATCTCTCTGCTGAAGCACAAATGAAACGCACAAAGTAGTTTTGCAGCCCAGAAAAATGGGGATACTCATGTGAGGGGCAGATAAGTTTATTTTAACAGAAGAATAGATGAAAGAGAAGAATCTTGGTGTTTAATGGTGCTTACTAAGCAAAGTTGCTCCTTTTTAGCATCAGTCAGACTCTCAACCTCAGGCTGCCCAGTGTCCTCAGTCCTCGATTGTTGGCGCCACAGCAGCTTCACTGCAACAATTACAGGTTAAGTGGTTTACTCAACGGGGCCACACAGGGATCACAGTTGCTGATGTAGTAGAAATAGAAACTTGCAGTGATTGAACACTCTGCATGCAGGCGTTTTTCCTTCTGTATTTGCGTGTTGCACTGTAACTACGTATTCCCAGCACACGCTGTGTACACACACACACACACACACACACACACAGGCTTCATCAGAAGATCAATAATTGGATTTTCTGTAAATCCTCAGTCACTTGAGAGTGATTTGTCAACTTGGTTTGAATGTTTCATAAGATGAAATAACACCAATGCTTTTAAAATAGAACTTGATTGATTGACCCTATTAATTTGCCCTCTAATTCTCTAACAAGGTTTGGGACTGTGTGAAAATTGTAGGACTTGTTTGTTTTTCTGCAGCAGCAGAATGGCATGTTGAGATCCTACGTAACAGCCCTTTAACCTACGTTTGACCCTCTGCTTCCGGCTGACAGTAGAAACAATGCAAGGTTGCATTTTGCATACGTGTAGCACTTTTGATAATCCGATAATCAGCGTGTCCAGTGTGCTGGAACACACACACACTGGCCAGAACGCACATGAGAAGCAGACAAATCTATTACACTTGAGCTTTTATAAAACATGTGTGGTTGTTTCTAACTCGGATAGTTGGGCAGTGAATTTCTACCTGATGATATATGGTCACATCCAGTATATAAAAAGTTCACCAAATAAATGTTAATATTATTGAGATTAAGTTCCCCGACAGCACAGGGGTGTGGGTTGTACCAGCATAATCCTATTATAGGTACTTGCATAACATCTTGCGCTGCCGGGTGACATGATGAAGACGTATTGTTGTACTAGGACTGAGCTGGTAGGAATATATGTAGTAACAGAACGCTACCGGCATATGTTGTGGCTACTGGCTCTGCTTCTAAAAAACTTTTTGTCCCCAGAGAATTTTGCATGCAAACATTAGGTTTAGCTGGATTTGGCAGTAAAGTAACTACTTTTAAGACGCAGCGTATTTTTTGAGACGCACCCATAAAATGCAGGCTGAAGCAAATATCTTTGAGAACTTTGCTGACGTGGCAGTGACACAAGAGTCGTCCAAGAAAAAAGGGAACCTCACAGTGGTGCCTGCAGCATGGTTCTGTTTAAATATATATTGTAATTCTACCATTCTATTTCTGTATACCATAACATCTAATTCTATATATATCTATCTCTATATATCTATTTAGAGATAGATATATATAGACAGTATCCTGAAAGATTTGATGACAAAGCACAAAAATCTTCCACCACTGAAACATGCACGTTAATAAACTTTTACCACAGAGTGCTTTTCAAAGTAAGGGCAGAAATAAGGTCAAAGGTCATAATGATTGACAAATGATGATTAAAATAATTAAGATGCTTTTTGTACCACATCATCTAAACCTCAAATCAATTCTTTACAACAAGGTCTGTGATCATGGTATAAAGTAGTGATTGATCATTTCCCATAAATCTGAAGTAATCAGCTTTTATCAGTGATGTTAGTTACTGCAGTACAAAGAGAATTAGTTTCTGTAGTAGTAAACATGGGGCTAATAGTAGGACAGGGACTTTTCGTATGACAAGCTGCTGTGTTCATTCACATTTGTAGCCAGTGTTTGATTATAATCTCCAATGTCAGAATGGAGCCTGCAGGGATACAAAGCCAATCCAGAGAGAGCGTACTGGAGCTATCACCTGGAGAGTAATGAATTTCTCCACTACAGAGCCAGATGGCTGGAGGACGAGACGAGGCCTGATACTTAGCTCTATTTATTTGGCAAACCCAGGAGGTGTTGCGTGCATTTGATCTGTATAGAGAACCGCAAGGGAACTGTACAGGCTGGGCTGGGCTGACTGACAGATTAGCAGTGGTAGTGGGTCTATCTGCACTGAGCAGATGTATTTACAAAGAGCCACTGGAGTGTGTGTGCGTGTGCACGAGGAGAGAGTGATAGCAAGTGCAGTGGAAGACGAGGAGCATCAGATTTCCATTATGAGCCCGTTGCTGACCACGGACCTATCTTGACACACTGCCATTAAGTTTTTGTTTGGCTGCACAGTCGGAGCACGGAGGCCTGCTCACACATGGCTGTGACGTGCCACACTAGGCCAAGTATCTGCAATGCAGTGGCTGCCATGGCTTAGCTCTGCTGCCTCTGTGCAACACCCCTGAGCACACGCGCACCCACACGTCCACATGCATACACACACACACACACACACACACACAGTAAGTGAAACGTATGATACAGTTGCATTGAATTGGACAGATGCTGCACCTTTACTCAACAGGAGGGATCATTCCCATAAATAACATATCCTTCCTCTCATCTCTCCCTCACCCCCACCATTACCCTTTCTGCCTTTCTTTTCCCGCCTACTCATGCCTCGCTGTATTGACCAGCTTGGCCACGGTGTCTGTCTCCTATTGATCTGAACACAGAGTTGGATGGGAGAGACACATTTCTTGGCAAAGTGTAAGAACGATAACTTGTGTCTAAAAGCAGACGGGCTGCCTCCCTGGAAGTCCACTCATTCTTTTCCCTCTCACGACTTTTCCTCTCCACAGCATATGAAGCAGTTCCCAGCAAAACACATCAGATAAAATGTTGACGGTGAAAACGTTTTGCTCACAGCCAACAGTTAACTCCTCATATTCCTAAATAATCGAACTTCTCTTATCTTGTTACTGCCACACTAAACATTGCAAACTGGATCAAAAGAACCTTGAGGCATTCAAAGAAATGTTGTGCTCCTATCTAAAACATCCCTGGTATCTATAAAGGTGATGTTGGATATTTATTAGACAGTCGTATGGAAGAGGGAACGATATCCTCACACCAGCAGAGTTGCCCTGTGTCTGACGTCACAGCATCAAAAAACTCCTCTGGCTTTTCTGAGTGAGGTTGAGTGAGGCTACGGGAACAGCAACAAGTAATTGAATTTCAGAAATGGGATAAATGTCACTGTGAATTGAATGTTAAGCTGTGTGTGTGTGTGTGTGTGTGTGTGTGTGTGTGTTTGGATGCATGCAGTGATTTTAGATAAACGTCATCTTAATTAAATTTCAATTTCAAATGTGAAAATTGTTATTGAGCATATTGTGGGATATGTAACCTACTAGAATTTGATAGAACTTTTTCATTCCTGGTGTTTGATGTGAAATGCGTAGCCTTTAGTGACACAGTACGTGATTGGTCTATACCTCTCCGACGTGTTGTACTTCCTGGTGCTTTTGGTGATGCATTCCACCACGTGTGGTGCTACAGCCTGGAGCTAGGATATACCTGTGCTGCACCCACAGATGTCCATGCATGTGTTTTCGTTGAGCTGAAGTGGTTACTGTAATGCTGGGGGTAAAACTGAAACCACTGCTGTCACAATACTGGGTTGTAGATAAAACCATTATGGAAGAGTAAGCGGGAAAGAAAAGTAAATCCAGGTGAAATGGGATGTCAAAGTGATGCCCCAGCAGAGGAAGAGTATGTTTTCTGATGATTCTTTACACAGGTATTGTTTGCCAAGCACGCCTGTGGTGTGTTCAAGTACTTTTTGATTAGCAAGGCTCCAAACCGAGTGAACTGACCCAAGAAGTGGCAGCCAGGATAAAAGCTTGTAGAGTTCTTTAAACATTAAGGAAACACGCTTCAGGGTTTGCTTTTCTATCTCTGTTTACTGAGAACAGCATCATCCCTCATGAAAGGAAAGGAGGTATCCATAACCATCAGTGAGCCAAGTTCTGTTACATTTGATGGAGATTTACAACTTTGATTACATGTTTTTGATCTTTTAACAGAATGGTGAGACAATGCACACTGCTCATTTGATCTTATTTACCTTTCAGACTAGTCACATGGGATTTATTGTTGACTCAGCATCATGTGAACAAATGGTTGCAGCTGCATTTTTTTTCATATGTTGATTTGTCTTGAGGTTTCCATAGGAAACATCTGAATACGATGCTCTGGCAGAAAGATATGTAAGATTTCGAATGTGTTAATTAACCCTTAAGGCAGCTTTACCTCAATCTAGCCAGGGACAGGAAGTGTAATTGTGGAGTGTGGTTGGGCTTTTTGACCAGCTCACTTTGTGTGATGGCAGCAGGAGTGTCGTCAACATCGGTCATGCAAATTCAAATTCCTTTCCCCTGCAGCACTGTTCTTCTCCAGCACACACTTTCCCTAAAAGGTAAAATCCAAGTCATTCTTTGTAAGTGCGGTGTTGCCTTCTGCTGTACCTAAACACTAGATTTTACGACTATTTAATCTTAGGAAAAGTAACTTTTGCTGAATAATCTGTCTGTCATGGAGAAAGTACATAAGGAGAAAGCGTTTTAATCACGTTTAAACTTTATACAGAATATGTAATCTTACACAGTTAAAACTTATTTGTTTATGGCTGCAGAGAAAATGGTGCAAATCACACACTACATCTGTTTGAGGCTTCATGCATGAGTTTATACAGTTGTTTGTTGGTAAATGGTCTCAGTGTGCACCATCAGATGGCTCTCACTGAGATGCCAATTAAGCCACATCCCAGGCATTACATAAATAAATTCACTTGTCTGCTTTAAATGTGAAGCATAAACACAATAATCTAAATATAAACTTCACAGTTTCAATTATTACACCACAGGCACAGACCGCAAACACTGCTACAAACAGTTTTTTCAAACTTAAATGTTCACACATTCATTTTGCAACACTTCACTGTTGAAGTTGAGTCATAAGTCGTCCGTGTCCCTTTATTACATCTATTTACAATAGGCAAATGTGTTTGATTCTATCCAACAGTAATACAATAACCAAACTGAATTCCATGTTTAAGTTTGGTAAATTGTAGAGGTAGAGATAAAACCCATCCATCCATTATGAACTACTTCTCCGTGGTCGGGTCGCGGGGTTGCTGGAGGATCTTTGGGCGAGAGGCGGGGTACTGGACGGATGGCCAGTCCATCGCAGAGCCAACACTTTAAGCTTTACTCCATTCAGCCACATTGTAATGTGTTAAAGCACATGTTACAGTTTTTCTAGACAAATCTCTTCTATCAATTAAATCTGTTAATTCAATTGATGGTTCAAGTCAACTTAATGACGCTCTTACTTACAGCTTCGTACATCAGACTGATTCACCTAATAAGCCTTCTCTCTACACCAGTAAACACCAGGACTTCTTCCTTATATTCAATCTTCTCTAGTCTGAATCTCTGGTCTTTATTTCTGCTCTGAGGGCCAATCAATAACCAAGCAGGCTAGAGTCAGCTAGAGCTCTTTGCTATCAATTAGCATGGTGGCTAGCAGGCGAACTTGCTCATCTGCCACTCTAGGAGAGTGTCACCTACGGAAGCATCGCGATTTAACCCCCTGCAAACAATCTGTGTAGTGGTACACGACGTGTAATGGAAAGAAAAAGCAAAGAACAGAGTTTGAGAGACAGAGAATGAAGAATAATACACACTGTGTTATTTCTTTCGTCTAGTTGGTCGCGATCAACGCCACACTTTCACCCCATTCTCACACTATTGCCTAATCAGTGATTTGTTAGTAATTGTTAGCTCTTAATAAAATATGACCTGAGTAATGCTTAAACACATTTTGCTGAACTGGCCCTTTGAAGGTAATTAATTTAGTAAAGACTGCAACGCCAGCAAAGGAAAGCTTCGTACTTTCATTTGCAACAATTTAAAGACGTTCTGACAATTTAGCAGACCATCTGCAGAATTTTCTACTTTAAGCACATTTAAACATTCATTTATTTAAATTATTTGAGGAAAAAGTGCAGGGAAAGATTAGTTTTAGAAAGCCGTTTGCTTTAGTTTCACTGTAGCTCAACTCCACAAAAACTGCTTCCAAAATGACAAATGGGTGCATGTTGGACACGGTGTCGCCATCTTGGTCAGTTCTGGAGGAAAATATTATATTTTTTGTTGTTTGGTAAGACATTTAGGAGATGTATTAATTTGGTTTTGATCTTTTTTAATTCAAACACACAGAATAGAAATACCAGGATAAATATCCAGCCTCTGTTTGAAACTAATTCTTTTTTTTATAGTAGTATGATATGCTGGCATATATTTGGCAGGAGACAGGGATGCACTGTTTGTAAGTCATTCCATGTATATTCCCCTGCTGATGGAAGAGCAATCATGAAATCAAGAATACTGCATCACTTTCACCCGATGGTTATTGGATTCATCTCAGTGTTGATCTCCTTTAGCATATTTGGCTCTGAGAGGCTTCCAAAAACACCAGTGTCACTGTCAGATGTTCTGAAAGGGCTCAAAATTGATCGTTTAATCGTTAAATTATTAAGTGAGAAATTGTTAAGTGGGACAACTGCCTGCTGTCTTCTCTTTGAAACAAGCGGTACCTTGATGCAGAGGTGAAAATCTGCACCTTTCTTCGTTTCTCCTGTGAGAAGCGAGAGGAAGACGGAAAGCAGGAATAGAGAGGTTGAAGTGGAGGACTGTGTGATCCTGCCTCCGATTCTTTATTAATTCCTTTTGGACTTTTTTCCAGCATGGAGGAATAAATTGGTCTCTTTTCTTCTGCGTGGATTGACGCCTGCCGTGTGTGGTGTGTGTGTTTCACTCGCATTGATATGTTTAGGTTTTTTTGCTTTTTGTATTTTTGCAGTTGACTTAGCATTTCACTTCTAGGTGACACAGCTCTTAGGGTGTGTCTGAGCTGACAGCTGATGAGTGCTAAGCTGAACATCCTAGAGTGCATTGTGACAACTCTGTCGCCAAAAAACAAAGAGGAGGACGACAAATGGTGCTTCTGCACTTTTTGCCAGGACTAAGAAAACTGTTCAGCCCATTCCATGCATGAACTCATGTCTGGAGTGTGTGTATGTGTGTGTGTGTGGGGGGGGGGGGGGGCTGTGATTCTGACATTTGTTTGTCTGTCTGTGCACAGTGTTTGACACTGCTACACACAGCATGACAGGACATAAGTGGCATTGTTAAATTCTGAATTCCCTCTACATCTATTATGCGTCTTTCTTTTTCTTACAGGCAGGTGTAGTTAGTAGGAAAATGCATTTTTTAAAACAAATTCAATAAGAGTCTGTCCTTACAGCACAGTGACGGTGGTGGCAGCATTGTGGACCAATGGGAACGCTGTCATTCTTCTTGCTAATTTAAACTCTGGAGAAATCTTGCCATCATGTCTGGCTGACATTAAAGAGTCCAATTTCAAGAAATACAGTCCTTTGTATGTCTAGACTGAAGATTCATCATTTCATTTGGGTGACTCTTACACCATTGCAGCATGACCTAATACAGTCATCAGTATGCTACATGTAGCAGCAGCACCCTGTGTCTAGCACAGATCTTTAATCACTGTAGCATAACAATCTAGCTCATCATGTTCATCCAGCTACATTCCTGAAATTCGGCTGATGAGAGCTCTTGGCACACTCATTTTTCACTCGTAAGCACAAAGGAAACGGTCATCCGCCTGATTAATAAGAGTATCTGTGCTGCAGATTTCTCCCCCACATCTGACTTTTGTTTTATAAATGATCATCATCAAGCACAAACATGGCCAGAATGCCATTAATTAAATCATTTTCCTTCCTTCAGCATGTCCACATTACCTTGGAAGTTACCAGAGCTTCTCCTATCCATTTTAATTGTAGGATCATCTCTAATGTGTGTTTGCAGATTCCCTCAGATGTCTGTAGTGTCCACAATCAGCCATGTATGTTGTGATAAATCACCGGGAGAAGTCAAGTAGCTCTACTGTGGCTGTGGAGTATTTATCACAGCAGGACAGATTATTACTCGTCCTCCATCTATCTTTCACTGGTGACATTGCAGGGTCTAAACAAACATTAGAGTGTTGGTATTATCTGCAATTTGCAGTGTGTTATGAGGCAATGAAAGGCTCTTGTTATAGATTGTTGGTTGGAAAATACTGCTAGTAGCTTCCTGTAGTAGCAGGAAGACTGCCTTACTAAAAGACAAATGCAGTGAAGCATAGTCATTCTTTGGGTGGTGCAGCGTGTGACTAACAGGAGTCTCTTTGTTTTGTCCTACAGCATCTCCAACTGTCCCTCCCCTGCACTCGGAGCACTTCAAACCCTGTCACGAGAAGGACCTGGCCTACTGTCTAAATGGTGGTGAATGCTTTGTCATTGAAACGCTCAGTGGGCCCCACAAGCACTGCAAGTAAGTACCTTACTGTTTTATTCCTCCATCACAATTAGACAACTATTCCACCCAACATCAGTAACAGCACAGCATGTGAGTAGCAGACACCTCTGGAATCATTTATAGGTGTATTTCTGTACATTTCTAGCTGCTCCTACTGAAACTTCTCATTGATAATGTACATAAGGGTTTCGTCCCAATCCCTGTGCAGCTCTACATGCGTCTGTGTTTATAGCCGTGTTCGTGTGTGTGTGTGTGTGTGTGTGTGTGTGTACACATCAGCTTTGCCATTTTTTGTGTGAGCGCCTTAGTTGTCCCAGATTTGAGAATAGAGCTCATGGGCACTTAGCCTGATCAAATCTAAGGCCCTTTACTAATTAAGTCCCAAAACAACTTCTTGCAAAATTCTAACCGCAGGACTTCCACCCGACCTGTTTTTCAAAGAGCCTATTTTCCCTCCTCTGGGCCAATATACATCCGTGTACGTGCGTACGTGTGTGTGTGTGGATAATCAGGGGTGTGTTTTGGCCCACTAAATTGGGGAAGTTGATTAAAAGAGAGGCAGTGATGCAGGTGCAAACTTCAGCATGACATATTTCCGTGTGTGTGTCTATAGATAGATATGTGAATGTGCAAAGTGTATTTACTTCATTCCAAGTTACTATAAAAAATCTAGTAGAATTTTGCATCCAGCACACAAACTTATGGTGCAATAAAATCCCTCAGATGCACTAAACCGATTCCTTCCCTATTTTAGGCACTTTAACAGACACAGACGGTGTTAGGTATAAATTTACTTTCTTTTACTGTAGAAAGCTACAAGGACATCTACTGTCATCGATGAATGCTCTAGAAGAGGTTTGACTGTCTCCTGTAATTTTCAGTATATTAAGCACTGGATGATGCAAAAAAAAGAACAGAATGTTTTTATAGCCTCTGTTTTATTTCCTAAAAGTGTCGATGGTCGAAAGAGCTCAGGAAAAGCAGCATAGGAGAGGCTGAAAACGCAGAGAAAGCAAGTGAGACAGACTAAAGTGTGGGCGGACGAGGAATCTGAGATGAGGGAGGGCTGTTGCCCTCCTCCCCTTGCGTGCATCCATCGCCATGGCAACATAATCTGTGGACAAGCGTAGCTGTTAGAGAGCGAAGGTTTGCGATGTACGCTGGGTTGGCCTTGAACACAGCATCTGGGCATGTTAATGCATGTGCTGTGGTGCAGAGGAGAGAAGTGTGTTCTGAGCTGCTTAATCGTGCGGCAGCAAGTTTTCTAAAAGAAAGATGTGGACCATCAAACACTGTGGCCTCTGCTCTCATGCTGTAAAGCATGTTTACTACTGTAATAATTTTAATATACAAATATTTTCTCATTTGAGTAAACGTTACCAAAATTCACATTGCAATAAAATCAATAGATGTGTTGTGTTTGGTGGATATTATTTCATCCTCAGCAACAAGAACAACAGATTTCACCCGAGGGCACAGGATCAGTGTATAATCCGACTCACTTTGTGTTCACAACAAATTGAGACAAATCAGGTTGTAAACATTTGATCACTCTGGATGTTTAATGGGGAGAAATTGAGCCAGTTTGTGGCATAATTTGTCACTGGATAAATCATTTTTATTTGCGTGATGAAACTTGATCCTTTGCACACTGATTTTCTTCAGAGTCATAACTCAAGCATCAAGTGGCCTGCCCAACAAGTTGTAAACATGCACAAGATTGTCCCCGAGAGCTCTGTTTAGCGTTGTTGGTGTGCAGTGGTTGTGTTTGTTAACCCACGGGGACAGAAGCAGAGTGGGGAGGGTTTCGATGTGAGTCGTAAACACTGCTTGCGCACACAACTGCACAAACCCGCGAACATGTGCACGTGCACGCGTACACACCAGTACTCGCTGCTTTGGGCAACATAGTCAGGCGTTCAATCATTAGTGCTCAGCTAACCAGTAAATCAGTCGGTGTGCTAAGATAATATTTTCAGAACATGGAGAGAGGCCAAGGCATTCAGTTATGAAAGTACTGTAGGAGATGCTAAATTTGATTAATTACTTTTCAGCTTAGTTAAATTTTTCCAAAGAGAACAAAAACTCTAATGATGATTTTTAATGCAGTTACTCTTCCAGTAGAGTCTATTTAAATATCTTTCATTCACTGTCTGCCTGTAAACTTTTAGTCTCACTGCTGTCTTCACTCTCTCGCTCGTGGTGCAGAAGATGCTGTAGTTCTGTTGCCCTAAAGCAAGATCATTCCACGTTCAGACTTCAGACTGGCCGGCTGGGGCTTTCCTGTGTGGGTTGAGGTGTACTTCCAGTCCCTGCATGTGGATCCAATATGTGGTCTGTTTGTTTTCTTCTGCTGCAGTGACTGGGCAGGAAGGATTTCCCTGAGTATAGTTAGCAACAAAGGCGAGCTAAGCCCATCTCATTGCCCTCTGTTGAGCAGCTATTCCAAAGCGATAGAAAGGCAATCTCACCTGGCAGGTGGTGGTAGCGATATCGTTCCAAAGCCTTTGCCATTGAGACCAGGCCCTGATACAGAAACTCTCTAGAGGGCAGAAACAGATGATGCCCTGGCACAGCAAGTGAAGATGTTGGACCAGACTGTGTGGCAAGTCATGGAGCACACCTCTCTCCAAATGAGGGCCTCTTTTTCAGGAATCAATTGAAAGGAACAGAGCTGAGAGCTATGCCACTATAAAAGGCAGGTGTAATGATAGAAATAGCAAGATATAGATTGAGTGTTTCTGCATGTTACCCTCCAGCATCTTATGTGATAAGACAGAACATGAATGGAAGTCTTGTAGAGATAAATAATTCTTTGACAAAGATACTATGCGAAATTAAAGTACTTACTGTACTGAGAAAAATGAGCATCGGTGCTCAAATGCATCACTGTGAAACTGGTGATGGATACAAATCACCGGCTTTGGAGCAATTGTTTTGCGAAAAAGTCAAGACTCGGGGTAAAGCAACAAGCAACGAATGGGAAAAGTTGTGTAGCAGACAAACCACTGCACAATTTCCCACATTCTCCCTCCTGTCTCTCCAGACTCTAGCCTTTCCTTTCCCGAGTAGCCTTTGGCTTTTTCAAAACGTTCTGCTGCAGATGGGAATCACCAGATTGACTTGGGTCTCAAAGGTGCAGAGTGTGTCTGCACTGGAATACATAACACTACCTCCCCTCCTCGTACACACAATGGCAAGCCAATTAACAAAAGGATGCATGAAATTGAAAACACAGCACCAATAACGCACCTAAGCTGCCAGTAAACAAGGAGATTAAAAGCATGAAAACAGAGCAGACACCAGTGGATCTGTGGATGACATTCTCATTTTTGTCCATGGTTCTGCACTCAATAACCCATAAAGACAAAACAAGTGTGAGTGTGTATGTGTGTGAGGGAGTTCTAACATATCTAATTTGCAGTATTCAGAGCCTTTATTCAGCAGAAGCCTCACTGGTTGAACGGCCAAATCCAGTTATGCCCTCACATGTGACGTGAAACGAGCTCTCAGTGGTACTGTTTCCCATAGCAAAGACATAAGAGCAGGTATAAGAGGATCATATTTCCTGGATGTTCTGGCATAGAAAGATGGATGAGTTCATCACTTCAGCAGATATATCAGCATCTGATTAGAATAAAACTGATAGATTTTGCATAGGATATAGGGCAGTGCATTATTTGGGTCTCAAGTTCGAACTGGATGGCTCTGGGTCATTGTGCAGCTCTCTGGATCAAGAGAAAACAAGTTAGGTCTAGCTTCTTCAACAGGCAACATTTTAGTGCTTTTTGCTTGCAGTTCAAACACGTGCACTAATGGTTGATTTGAACTTGGTGACAAACTGGGTTCAAACTTGGGTTCATAAATATTGGTTGACGGTTTGGTAATTGGAGTAAAAACTAAAGTAGAGGGTGGAAAAGACCGGAGGAAAAAGTTATACTAGAAATATCTTTTTTTCCAAAGTGGCCCTGGTAGGTCAATGGGTTAAGCGTCAGACTGGGAAGGCTTGAAACCCCGTCTGACTCCTGAGTCCATCCCCTACCAGGTGTGTCCCTGAGCCAGACACCCAGCGCTAGCTCCCTGTAAGTGGCTTTGGATAAAAGCGTCTGCCAAGCAAACTAAAGTAAAGTGAAGTGAAGACGTTTGATTTGGGAGTGACTTCTTGAGAACAATGTATAAAGATTGAGAGTGCACAATGTTTTTTTGTTTTTTTTTGCTGGCACTGGTAACAATGGAGTAAATAAAACTAAACAGTGCATTTCCTGTGAATACTTTTCACCACGTTCGAGGATTAGATAAGGGATTTAAACACACTTTGGAGGCTAACGATCTAATGTTAATGAAGCCAATTCCGTGTGGCTATGGACTGTCTCAGTTGGCAGAACCAGGGAGTGTGGGAGGTGCGATATAGATTAGGCTGAAGTCCTTTGGGTTTCAAAGGTTTGTGTCAGTTCCAACATAGATCAAAGTTCTCCACCAAATACGGCCTGTGGCTGTAGAGCATTTAGATTCAAACCAGGACTTAAATAAAAGCCCAAAAGATCACAAAGAATCAATCAGCAGATTAAAAGTTAGGTTTTTTTAGGCTCTGACAATTGGCTTGAGTTTTTTTGTTCCATGTGGCATAATGTTGTTATTGTTTCGTGTTTGACTATGGAATCATATTTATTAATCAAACGTACTTGCATGTGAAGAGGGACAGGAAAACTACAGGGCAGGCCATTATTTTGTTTTCGGTGAGCACAGAGTTTACTTTTTTTATATATAAAAGCATTTAGACTGTTTTTTCTCTCTACCTATCAGTGGGTAATTAGGACCTAGTTGACCACTCTTATTTACATTTGGTAAACCAGTTAAGCTAGAAAATGCCTTCTTCCTCTCACTCACTGATTCTCTCGTCCCTACTGCCTTTTTCTCCACAACCTGTCCTCCCTCTCTGGGCTTTCTCTCCTGCCAGTTCTGTTGCGGCATCTCTGCATCTCTCTCAACCCTCATCGCCATGTGTGCAATACTAATGACACACCAGTGGGAGATCCACTGGTGTCTCTCTAACAGTAATAAACAAGATTGATGCCGTGGCTTGCTTTTGATGTCGGAGAAAATAAACAGATAAGAGACCGTGTATTGTGGCTTGAACTTGCTGTTTCAGTTGGTGAACCCTCCAAGATGCAAAGAGGAGCACTCAGCGAACCTGGGAATAGAAAACAGAAGCTGGAAAGAAGCAGAGGAAGACGATGAGCGAGGAAGCAGGCAATGAGTGCTTTCTGTGGTGACATGGTTACTAAGAGGAGCTGAGAGTGTGAGCGATGATGGCCAAATGTCAGTATGTCGGTGTGTGCTGATTAATTGGAACACAATAAAAGCTTAATGAACTTTTGGCAGCTCAGCCTGGCTCTTATGTAAAGGGAAGTCAGTGCAGAAGAGAGTAATCAGCTATCTTGTTGACTTAT
The DNA here is from genome assembly GCA_032270685.1 of Microctenopoma stevenorrisi. NCBI lineage: Eukaryota > Metazoa > Chordata > Actinopteri > Anabantiformes > Anabantidae > Microctenopoma > Microctenopoma stevenorrisi. The sequence continues at coordinate 17,428,557 of JAUMTR010000007.1, read as the reverse complement.
ATTCCTATTTAATCATCCCCATTGTTTCAGATTATTTTTAGATGCATCATGTTCCTCAACAGAAAAGAGAAACAACTGAAACAGTAGCTTGTTTTTCTTGACGTAAAACTTCACAAGGAATCAAATTATCACACTGTTATTTACCTCAACAAAGCTTCCAACCTTTTACTGTTCTGATTCAGGTGCAGTGCTGCCAAACCAAACCAAACCTTTTAAATTAATTTTCCCAAAGAACGTATGCCCTTTAGATCAGGTCATGTTGCCATATGACACAATGAAGGTGGATGTCAGCTGTTGCTCGTCCCTATTTGGCTTCACGAACGTGTTAGTATTTCTAAGACGTCTTCTCAATGCCATTTCCTTGTCCTTCCAAATTCTTGACTCCCCACTGATTGCCATTGACATTGTTGTTAGTTGTAATTAACATGATGTAGTAGTTTAATTGTGCATCAGCTTTAGCTCACTCAGTTTGGTTGAGACACAGATCTTTCAATTAAAACTGTTTTGCAAAGATGCACATACACCTTGAACGATACTGTATATTGTACGTGTTCAAGCCATCATGACAATTCAAGCTCTGAGACCGGAAGCTGTTTAATACTCGCAGGCTTTTTAGAAACTAACATGCAATGCTGGTGGTTATCCACACATTCAGCACAGTTATGAATAGTAGTACTTAGATAAATTATGATCATTAATCACACTGACATTTTCCTGTGATTAATCCCCACAGCCTGCAGCAATAGGACCCTGACGTTGCCAAGTGCAGGTTTTTAAAGACAGTTTCATAAAGAATATCCTACAGCAGTCAGATAAAATATACTAAAAAAGAATGAATATATTAATTTTAAGTCCAATTACTACATTCATTTTCCAGATTTCCCAGAAGGGATTGCATTAATGCTGGAGGAGAGTAAGGAAATGTGTGTGCAATTCAAGAAAAAGAAGAAAACACACAAAGCGGCTACAGTGTCTAACTTAGTTTATTGATACAATCAGGATGTGATGTAGTCATGTAGTAATCTTCAGATTTGTTGTATGGGTATACAAATGAAAGTCCTGACTTCTGGCAGTCCACTTCAAATGTTGCCATATCAAATCAAATCAAATTTAATTGTATAGCACATTTCCAAAAGCAAAAGCAAAATCACAATAAAACGTGTACTCAAACGTAAAAACCAATAAAATAATAATAAATATTAGAACAACTATACATTAGAATTCATCCAATAGAAAGGACAATTTATTACAAAACAGATGAAAATATGTTTTTCAAATGCTCATTTTGAGTCATAACCCAGAGATTCCTGGCATGTTCATGCATATGAAGTGACAGAGTAACTATTGGTTGGTTATTTGTTTAGTGTGACAGAGAAGAACCAAAGATATTGACCTCTGCCTTTCTCATCATTCAACTAAAGATAATTATTTGTAATGGAGGCAAGTAATAATTGACTTTAATGAATCATCGTTGTCCTGGTTTACAGGGAGATACAGTTGTGTATCATCCGCATAACATAACAATGAAAAGAGATTTTTCTAAAAATACAATGCGTCCTGATGCCAACCAGATCCACAGTGTCAAATGCAGCACTCACATTTCAAAGTATTAAAAAAGCACTCTTTCCTGAGTCTAATGCCAGTAGTAGCACTGTGATGAGCCCTAAACCCAGACTGAAATTCCTCCATTATTTGATTCTTATCTAAAAAGCACAGGAGTTGTGAGTTTACTATTTTCTCAAGCACTGTGCACAGAAATGGTAGTTAGGACATAGGATGACAGTTGACCAGTTTTGAGCTATCCAGGTTTTCAAATGCATGTCTAAAAAGGGGGGAACACTACCATTAACATTAATGTTACAACGCCATCGTTTGATTTAATTTGTACAAAATTCAAAAAAATCTTTACAAGAAGCTCACACATGGGCTCCATTTGTAGATTAACAGTATTAAAAAGCACCTTTGGGCTAGAGGAGTGTTTTCTATAATAGAAGCAAAATATTTAGCTCATGCTGATTTAAGGTTTTTTTTGGTAGTTCCTAGGACAGGTTTTGAGTATTTCATAGGAGATGTGTAGTTGATATTTCTTCACACGTCTTTCTGCCCTTCTGATTAATTGCGCTGCTGTACGTGTACTATAATTTCTGATTTAATTGTTCCTAATTTTCAAAGTTCAAAATTCATGTTCCTACATATAACCATTTGATTTTTACATTAGGATTCTGAATAAAGCCAAACATTAAGGAGTGAGTTATTGGGTGAACATGTGAAATATTTTGTCATACAATTTCACCTAAGCTTAAATCCCCCTGTGTGCCCACTACTTTAAATCCTCTATTTATGCCAGCATGTGCAATACCCAAGGGAGACGATGTTCTTCAATGATCCTCTAGCTACTACAACAGTTTTAAAATCTGAAATAAGCTGTATGATGTTTGAAATATTTAATCCTAGGACGATATGGTATAAAACACTCTGGAAGCCGAGGTAGTAAAGATAATTTCATTTCACTTCCTGCTGGGCACTTAAAGTGAGTGGCAGCCAGGATGTATTGCATTACATAAATCAGTGATAAAAATCAGTGAGTGGAGATATGGGATCACACCCACACAGTCAGCTCATCCTTAGGAGGCTTATGATGCTGCAGGTATGTTAGAAGACCTGACGCAGCTGCATTTATAATTCTATGTGTTCAAAAGAATTATACATAAACAAAGCATGCCTGACCGTAACCTTGTGGTGAATGAAAACTAAAGACGCAGAAGAACATGTTTGGCTTATCAGAAGCTGAGGGATATTCCAGCATTATTCTCTGTAATGATGAGTAAACATGGATGGGAGGAGAGGAGAGTTAGGAAACAGACATACATGGTGTTCCTAATCAAGGCTTCCTTTTCAAGTCAGCAGGTTTAATGTGCTAATGTGATGCAAATGTATGCAAATGAAGCTCACTTTATCCCTCCAGAACTCAGAGTTTGTGTTACCCCCCCACCCCCTGCTGCAAGTTAGAACTCCTTATAAATAAGAGACATCATGCAGAAATAGTATAGATTTTTTTTAAATAAAATGTTAAACAGGGGAAAAGTTATGAGCCGGCAACAAAGAAACTATATTTGTGTTTGTCTACCTCAGGGAATCTTTCCCCATCAACTGAACTTTGGCACAGCAGTGAAGTTCAGCAAGCATGAAGTGGAGAGAAGGTAAATTAATGTGACAGTAAAAAAGGAGGAAGGAGCAGGGTAAAATATACATTTACATAAAGGATTGCTGAGATAAGAAGAATGAGCGAAACGGAGAAAAGGAGGCAGAGATTGAAAGAGACAGAGAGGGGGAACAGAAGGAGACAATAACTGAAGATGAGCTGCGCCTGCAATACCAAGCAGGTCTGAAGTCCCAGCGCTACCTGGGAGCTATACTGTTTTACTGTAGTGCTCTTCACTCTGAAATGGCAGCAGCACCCTGAGCCCTGATATGTCCGTCTCCCGGTCTGACTAACAAGAAGCAGCCCCTCCAACTGTGTTTTCAGAAGAGCAAAGCTTGATTACACACACTTAGTGCATGCATCCTATCGTGCTTCACACAGGATAGGACTCGCATACATTATCCACACGTTGGCCTAGCAGCTCCTTCGTGCACCTCTTCCTCCCCCAAGTGTTCATGAATATTTAATGCGTTCCCGTTTCAAAATCTGATCAAGGTCATTGTCACACTGACACACAGCTAATAGCCATTTTGACGTCTTTCACTTGAGGCCCTGTAATTGTCCTATTAGGCTGCTTTTTGTAAATTACTGACAATTATATCTTACCTGTGAAGCCCGACATTTCCAGTTGAGATGCTGTTGTGTCTTTTGTTCCTTCGAAGCCTTTTCTTTCCCGATACTGTTTCTGAATTTGTCTTCAATAGTAGTAAGTTTTTGAAATGGTTTTTGTGTGAGTCATGACTAAAAGGGAAAAATCACCTGCAACCTCCATTCAGCGTTGGAAATGGTAAATATGATGAAGGGCCAGAAAAAAAGCTACTAAACCTTAAACTTCAGTTTAAAATGAGTAGTTACCCAGTCACTCAATGAGTTGTATTTTAGGTCACAGATAAGTGGGCAATATGTGGACATGCTGCACCTATGAGCCTTCAGAGCAGAAGCTACACAGCCCTTTCCTTCAAGCTCTGACTGAGTGTTTAGGAATCATTTAGACAGTTGTGCTCATGACAGGTGGAATCCAGCATTTGTCTCGAGATGTCACAATATAGTTCGTCTGTCAGATCTCCATTTGTCTGTTGTCTGCGTGTTACTGAGAGAAAGGAGTGTTTGAATGTGTAAACGTTACTTTCCGGGGTGATGCATGACGTATTAAAAGCTTGATGTTCATAACATGTTCTGGCTCTGTGGACATGGTCAGTTTGGGTCTCTCCCAGTAGCAGGATTTAGGTAACGAGATATGTGCATTCTCCGCCAGCTGGCAGGCAAGTGTGCCTCATGTCTAAACACTGGCAGGATGCATTACAGTGATGTGGTCATGTTAATATAATTCACACACACAGCGTGGGAGATGTAAAGACTGAGCGGCGTATTCACATCATATAGGAGGCAAACACAGCGATTTACATTCCAACACACTAACGGGAGCAGTGCTGTTAGAAAGAAAGACATGTCATGGAACGTTTTATTACTGCTTTTATGGAATTAGTTGGAATAAATACATACAAATAATGAATCATGCTGTGCAGTCACAACTTGTTTTGTGTTGTGCTTGACTGAACGAAAGCTCAATCAACTGAGCCAGAACTAAGATCTGCAGGCTCTATAAATTAATATTACTAGATGAAAACTGCTGAAATCGTTTGTTTCAATTTAATGTATAAATTAAACAGACATTTCATATGATTCCTAATCAGTGCTCCCTAATCTGCATATAATATGTTACTCATTGCGTGCAATAGTTTATGAGAATGTGCACATGAGTGTGTGTCTGTGTCTGTGCGTACATAAACACTGCAGGCTATAAAAAGATAATTATGTGTTGCAGAAACATGGCCAATAATGGAGCCATTATTTTTCATTTTTTGGTTAACTGCTGGGCTGTTTGTGCCTAGCCAGCAGCGGAGAGACTATTTCAGGCTCGAAGCCCCACAACACTCTGCTTCAGACTGAGCCTGGACATATAGGAATCTTCCTGCCTCCTGCTGCTCTGTGCGTCTACCTCGTGTATGTTTGTGTGCTGTCAGCTGATTACCAACAGCTGGTGGAGTGAGGGAGTTGGAGATAAAAGTGTGTTTATGTGTGTTTTGCACCTTTGTCCTAACCATAAGAATGAAAGCGATTAGCATCTCTAGCAATATTTAGTTCACAACTGCCACAGCTGTAAGGTGAGAGAGGTGTGGACCCTAAGCCTAAACCTCAGTTTTCCCGCTACAAAGTCTGGAAGTGTTGCGCTGGAAAACTTACAGCACAACACAGCACACACCCAAAAACAACTGGACACACACAGTACCATCACTGTACTAACTTATTCAGGCCATTTAGGAAGACTGAGTTCAGTCCAGTGTCTCTGTGTGTTTTCACACAGTGAGCCAAAATCCAGAAGCCCCTTGAGTCGTACAGTCGCACATTTACAAAATATTGCTGCGAACAATAAACCTTAAAACCTACCTGTCTCTGCTAAAGCTGGCGCATGTGTTACAACTTCAAGTAACATGAGGTGAACATGTAGCAATCTGTGGAAATGGGGAGTTACACTTTTTATTTTTCGCTGTACTTTATCAGTTTTATTCTAAACTCACATTTTAAAACAGACTGTGTTGATGAAATAAAAGGGAATAAAAGGAGAAGCAAACACATTATGTGAACCTCATTGTGTTGCTAAATAAATGTCCAGCTGCCCTCTAAAGAACGCCCATGAGCACCACACTCCTGGCTTTATTCGCAGCACTGTTGTTGTATTTCTGCACTGGGAATCTCGTGAATAATTAGTGAAGGAAGAGAGGGCTTCATCAAACTTTCATTCCCAAATGCTGGTACGGGTTTTGCATTGTGAAAAAAGAGCAAAGCCCAACAAAATGTAAGCCGTGAATACAATTCAATGCTTTATTGTGATTTGAGGATGAGAGAAGAGTCAAAAAAGTAACTTTAATATCGTCACTTTGCTCAAGGACACCGTTCCGGGACTGGCTAATTACTAAATATTCCACAAAGTTACTAAATATTTAGACCTTGCAACAGTTCAGTGACCTTTCCTCAAGTGTGTCGAGGCTATACCGTGTGGTATGTTGTGCTAGAAGAAATTCTAGTGTTGAAACCAAATGACCTTTGGCTTTGGCACGTTATGAAGGCATTTTTTTTCCTTCCAGAGGAAATATTTTGCAACATTTTCCCCACGGCAACTGAAAAATGCTCAAACTGAATTCTTTATTGTAGTTCAACTGTAACCTTCCAACCTCCAATGATTTTTTTTGTTCTTGCTGAACAAATAATTTTCTTCCTACCACTTGTGTATTTCCTCATCCTCCATGTCACACTTGAAGCTGAGAGATGGCCTGTCTTTTTTCGTCTTAACATGACAACCTGTGTCATTCCATCCCATCCTGCAGAACAAACAGAATTTAAAAAGAGGGAAGATAGAAGAAGTGGATCTGCACGTTGGACAGGTTTACAATGTCCACAGCCAACTGGGATGTTTGCTTTTATGTCAATGTGCTGCTGAGCTGCGTGATTCAGGAGGCAGTAGCAGACTAAAGTACAAAGTGAAGGTTTTATTAAGGTCACAAAGTAACTTTATACCTCTTCTATTAGTGTACAGCACGCTGGCTTATGGAGATACAAAGGGCAGATCGATCAGCATTGCAGATGGAGCGGTACCGGGGCGGAAGTCAGTCAGATTAGCTTTGATATGTGTCATAAATCAGCCGATGGTAACTGGCAAGCTCGCAGGGGTAGCTGTTAATGTCACCCAGTGTGATAATGCAAACATCTGTTTCTAAAGTAATGTTACGATGAAGAACATGCTCGCACACCCACTCACTCACTCACAAATAACAGTCACGTGCATTTTCAGGAGCGCAACCTATGAGAAGATGAATGGTTTTGATGTGATGAACGTGTGTATATGTAAAGTATTTCTATGAATAAAGTCCTGAGAGAATTAACTATGTGTGATCTCGGATTCTCGCAAAGAAAAGTGAAAATGAACGAGTAACGAGACATTATAGAAAGGGGGGGGTATGGCGATACTGTGAGCTCATTATTTTTCTCTTCTAGTTTTTTTTTGTGTGTGTGTGTGTGTGTGTGTGTGTGTGTGTGTGTGTGCAGTCAGTTGGAAGCATTTACATTGACTTTAACACATGACACATAAGTCCACCTCATGGCTTTGCAAGTCAGGCTTTGGCCAGCTGACTGTACGGGTAGTAAATTAAACGTACATATGAATAACACCACCTGGTGGTTTTAATGGGGTGCACATGGGTCAGTGGGGGTGCTGAGACTGACTGCTCTACCTAACACACAGCACCACCAGTCAGTCATGACCAGCAAAGACTGTTTCCTACTGACGACATTCAATCGGCAGGCAGGGCTCACTTTGTGGCAGGTCAATGTACTGCAGACTCATAATTAAACACACAAATGAAATAAAAATACAATATTTCAGGTATAATGAGAGAGCAATCTGCCTTTGCTAAACATTTCATAGAGTTAAGATCCCGTTCTAACCGTGCTGCCTACAATATATGCAGTGTAAATACTGTATGTAGCATGAACCATCGAGAGTTTGCTCAGAAGTAGCCTAAGACCATAGGAAAATACTGTATTAACAGAATCATTTGATAGTGTTAGTGTGTGTGTGTGTGTGTGTGTGTGTGTGTGTGTCTTCGTTCACACACGAACCCGCCTTGTCCAGTAACTAGAGCAGACCTGGGAGTTATAAATATGTATTCTTGTGGGTAAATATGTGCAGAGACAGGAGTGGAGTCAGTCTGACCTTGAGGTCATGTTAGCATAGTATACAGTAGAGAGCAGTGAATGTGTGCAGGATAAATCTAAGAAATAAAACTAACAGCAGGTCAGCCGGTCTCTCCTAGAGAGATAATTAAAGAATAAAGACCTTGGCCAAGTTCAGCACTCGGGGGGGAAGAACAGGACATTTGCTGAAGGATGTTGTGTTGCATTCCTATAGTCGCTGCATGTGTATGTGGTGATCATTAAACATTTATTTATGGAAATGCAGTTTCCAGCTGGTGCAGCTTATTGTATAGAAAGCAAATGGTTGTATTTAAGTGCATCGTGTAACATTCTTCTTTTATTACCTGACTGTGTGACAAGGGAGCCGCTGCTGAGTGATCTGCAGTTACTGTGCACAAACCAATTTTGTTGTTACGCTAGCATTAATAGTGTGTAACGGAACTGCTTTACTTGTAATATTATGCAAGAGAAGCAGCAAAGCAAGCAAACATGTCTTGAAGCAAAATGCCTGAAGTGAGATCAGAGGCCCATCTGACTTTTGCCTGAGCCCCCATGTGATGCAGGCCCATCGAAGATGGTATCTGTGCCTTTATCCTTCCTCTCCGGAGATCGCGATGCAATGAAATATTTGTGAGCCAACTCCTAATTATAGCAAAGTTTTTCATTTGAGATATGACATAAACTAGGGAAAGGAAATGTGTCTAGTGAAGATAACTGCCCAGCATTGAATCACCATATCAAATTAAGTCAACACCATCAATAATGCTGTAAAGAATGAAGCCAGAATTGACTTAGAGTAAAATGTATGTCACATACAGACAAAAAGAGCCAGAAGATTTATTATGCAATCTATGAATGTTAGAAACAATCGAAATAATTTATTTCATGAGCTGTTCAAAACTCAGGTACATGTCATGCTCATCACAGCATTAATGCCGAGCAACAACGCAGGGAAGAGAAAGGCGTCTCCCATCCAACAACCAATCAACCATTCGCCAAGCTCTCAACTCTGACATGCAAAAGAAGATTAAGTGGAGCAGGAAGCATGACTGCAGTGACAGCACTGTTTGAATTCTTTCACACATTATCCTCCATGATGTTCTAACAGAGAAGATGGAGACACACAGCAACAAGGTCTCTGAGCCTCTTATACTGCCTGAGATCATAAAAGACTTAAGTTACTATAAGACCTTTTCCACTATATATGTGGTATGAAATTGAAGAAAAATGAAGACCTGGAGTTAAAAGCCGGCTTTTTGTGAGGCTGTGTGGGCAGAGATAGCATTTCTCTACTGTTGGCATGAAACAAGTTCATGTTTGTGTGTCAGCGTTTGTGCACATGCGGTAGCGAGAGGCTGCACGAGAAAGGTGCCAATATGGACCTGTTGTCAGCGTGTCCAGAGTTCACATGTTAGAACAGGTGTTTGCGTGTCACGGAGGAGATGTGAGAGAGACTGGCAGCGCAGGAGTGAGAGTGAGAGCAGGGGAATGAGAGAGGAAACGAGCAGAGTATAATGAGAGAGAGTCAAGGTCAGGGAGTAATTAGGCTTTTTTCTGTCAGACTATGGAAACTGTCAAGCCTTGGGGATGAAAAGTGATTATAAGGGAGTATGAGAGTAATTGAATTCTGTAGCAGAGCCAAAAGAATGGCAACATGGATGTGTTATCAGCAGTAGCTACCAGTTCATAATTCAATGATTTCACAATCAAACAGCAAAGTCTATGATGCAAGAGATTTTCACGTTAATGTATGGTTTCCAACAAAAGTCTCGACAGTTACAATCGATTTAAGGCTACATGCAAGACAATTACCACATATACCTTTATCCTGATTTTATTAACTGAGCCACATAGAAATAAATGGAAATATGCTGCATGTATTCCAGGGCATGTGCGCTTTATTCAAAGTCATGTTTCGTGTGCAGAAGTAATTTAATGTGAGAGATTGACACGAGATTGGAACCTTTACTAGGGTCTTGTGAATAAGTAGTTTAGAGAATAGTAGTTTGGTTTAGAGAATAGTAGTTTACAGAATAGTAGTTTGGAGAATAGTAGTTTAGTTTAGAGAATAGTAGTTTGGTTTAGAGAATAGTAGTTTAGAGAATAGTACTTTAGAGAATAGTAGTTTAGTTTAGAGAATAGTAGTTTAGAGAATAGTAGTTTAGTTTAGAGAATGGTAGTTTACAGAATAGTAGTTTAGTTTAGAGAATAGTACTTTAGAATAGTAGTTTAGTTTAGAGAATAGTAGTTTAGTTTAGAGAATAGTACTTTAGAATAGTAGTTTAGTTTAGAGAATAGTAGTTTTAGAAAATAGTAGGGGCTGGGTCGTTGACAGATGTAAAATATGAAAAAATGAAAGATATGGGTCCCTTGGAAAAAAGGTTGGGAACCACTGGTTTAGAGAATAGTAGTTTGGTTTAGATCAGGGGTGGCCAAGTTCGGTCTTCGAGAGCCGCAGCCCTGCTTGTTTTCCAACCCTCCAGCAGTTAACCAGGAACACACCTGGATCAGGTGTGTTCAGCCAATCAGAAGCTGTAAGTGCAGGGATGGTTGGAAAACAAGCAGGGCTGTGGCTCTCGAGGCCCGAACTTGGCCACCCCTG
>JAUMTR010000007.1:17379770-17417901 GCA_032270685.1 Microctenopoma stevenorrisi | reverse complement strand
TCAGAAGCTGTAAGTGCAGGGATGGTTGGAAAACAAGCAGGGCTGTGGCTCTCGAGGCCCGAACTTGGCCACCCCTGGTTTAGAGAATAGTAGTGTTCTGTCTTAATGGAGAAAAGCCTGATGGCCTAGCACATATTCGTTATTCTTACCCTAACTTGAACCAAAGTCCTTTTCTTGACCTTACTAAACCACGCATGACTCTGGGGTTGAGATCAGGTATGTGGTTTGGTCGACCAACTCAGTCAACGTCCATTAATACAGAACACAAATGAATTGTACAATAATTTAACTAGTTATTGTCTCAATGGGTTAAGCGTCAGACTGGGATGCAGAAGGTCGCAGGTTCGAAACTCCTAGTCCATCCCCCACCAGGTGTGTCCCTGAGCCAGACACCCAGCGCTACATCCCTGTAGGTCGCTTTGGATAAAAGCTGCCAAGCAATGTACAGTCAAGTAAAGACAAGAAAAGATTTCAGTGCAAGATTAGCCATCACAATGCATTCAGCTTATTGTAGTCAAACTAAAACTTCAGTCATTGCCTTATATAATGCTAAGTTTTCCCATATAAAACCTGCAATCCTACTTTTTAAGTTAAGTTTTTAGATGTTTGTTTTCATTGAGATGTACATTATCAGGAGGCAAATGTCCCTGATGGCAGATTGATGGTATTGGTAAGGGCTTTATAGGCCAGTTAATCGCAGCTCAGTCCATAGACTGTCTAAATGTGTAAATAAGACATTGATCCCCCTTTAGACTGAGCGCCTTCAATAAATATGACTAATAAATTAGTAATGAGAGGAAATAGGCTTAGAAGAGAGCAACACAGGGAGAGGGAGTGCAGAGATGCATACTGAGCAGGGTAGGGTGGTGTGAGGGAGCCAATGGGTGGTTGGAGAGGACAAGAACAGAGCAAGTGAGGCAGAAACAACATATTTTATCATTAGGTCAGTCGTGCTTCTGTTGCTTTCTGATTCTGTAAATCTAGATATTTTTCATTTTCACGCTGCACAATTTATTTTATAGTCACATTATAAGTAGCAAATATTCCTGCCACAGTCTATGCAAATGAGTCCCTCCCTTCTGCCTTCTTTACTCCTGTCCTCTCCTCCCCTCTTCTCCCCTTCCATCCGAGTCGCGCTCCGTTAGGAATTGAAGCTGATTATATGAGTATAATTGAATCTCTCTGATATGCGAGGCATCCATTTCTGCTGCAGTGCAGCGATCGATAGAGCTAAGGCTAATTTAATATGCACTTTATCACCCTGCTCATGAAACACTTTATCTTTGTCCGCAATTATACTCCATCTCTCACTGTCACCCTTCTTGTTTAGTCCTTTCAACGCAGCCTTGACCGGCCACGTGTGCACACGTGTGTCTTTGTGTTACGTGGACATGGTTCTGTAATATTTGTCTAAAGATCTGCCTGTGATGCAAAATAGCTAAATAATAGCTCTCAAAAAGCCCCCCCCCAGCTTTATTTGCGCTATGGGAACAAGACATTGGCTGCATCTTATCAGTGCCATCCTACCTGTTCCAGATGCTCTCCTCCTACCATTACTGTTAAACAAACAAACTGTTTGAACAAACGTGAAGCACAAACCTCCTTTCCATCTCGATCTTACTGTATTAGGTAAAGTAATTTCTCCATAAATCCGGTGGCCTGGTAGCTCAGTGGGTTAAGGCATGAGGCTGGGATGAAGAAGGTCGCAGGTTCGACTCTCAGCCGTGGCACCCAGCCCATACCCCCATACTGGATGTGTCCTTGAGTAAGACACTTAGCGCTATCTCCCTGGGCACGGCCTGTAGCTGCTCCCACGGGGGGGTGGGTAAAATGCAGAAGGACACATTTCACACTGCACTGGGCAGGTTGGTAGGACCAGCAACCACAGCTCCAAGGTCGAGGACACCTGAGAGAAAGATCTCTAACTCTATCTAACTATTAGGTGAAAGGAAAAAGAGAGCTCACAGTGGGCAAAGGCTTTCACTTTTATCCACTGTGTGACCCTGAGCTTTGTCCATATGATAAGTGTTTTATTCTGCACAGTCTATTTAATCTGAAATGTCTGGCTCTTATCGTTCAAACATGTTCTTTGATTCAGTGAGTGTTGACCAGCAGTTGAGTATTCCCGCAGCGGCTCCTTTACAACCCACAACCTTACAGCTGACACATGAAGGTAAAAACAACTGCACAAGCCAACTCCCCTCAGACTGAAGACTTTTAGTCAGCTTGTCAATGTGTTGTTGTATAAAAGGCAACACAAAAGCAATGAGCTAAAAAATAAAGGAAAGGAGGAAAGCTGGTGACTTTAGAGTAAAATCTAACTCTGGGGGCCCCACTGACTGCAGGGCAGCCTAAAGAGCCCAGAGAGCAGCTTGGTCTCAACCGTTTTTATGAGATTAAATTTGTTGGAAGTTCAGCTTTTACAAAATCACAGGCGTACCTCCCAGCATCATAGCTACAATAATCCAGACATTTCAAGGTGATCTACATCGCCGTGAAATGTCAGATGCTGTGCATGACCCACATGCTGCCATGGATTTATAGTTTCATTCAGGTCATCCAAGGTTGTTGGCAAAATAAAAGCTCCATTACATTCTGCAGAAATCAGTTTAATTGTCTTTATCTGGCACAAAATCATCCTGTTGTCATATTTCATTTTGTTTTTCATGCTACGAGTCGAGTTGGTCGTTGTGCAGTGACAGCTTGTGTTGTGTTGCTGTTTCTTTCACAGCGACAGATACCACCTTCAGCGGCAGGACAAATGCTGTGACAGATGCCCAGTGTGGCACCATCGTAACCACTGGCCTTTCTTATAAGACCAATCCCCCCTGACTCTCGACTGAGTTGACCCCACGCTTTGATACCAGAGTTTGTCTCAATAAATCAAATCTCAGCTGACGGACCTGATGAGTGTCCTCATCAGGTCCGTCAGCTGAGAGAGGGAGAGTTCACGGTCAAGTCGCAGCCGCTAGCAGGGAGGAACATAAAAGGCCGTGTGAGGGTGGGGGTGGGCATGTCTAACGCACCAGTACAGCCAATTAATGGGATATATTTACCTTCACTCTCATTCATCCCCATCTACATCACACTTGAAATCCCTGAAAGATTTAAGGTGCAGAGATGTGTCAAACCTGCTCAGGACGAGCTCTGACAGACCAGCTGGGCAGCCGTGTGGTCCGTTGTTTGACAGGTTTCTTATTGGAGAACTGGGCTAGATTAGCTGCTCTCTGTGCTTTTCTCATGTTGGGGTTCCTTGTTTGCTATTACTAGAACACATCATCACACTTTTTTTTTCAAAGCCACTAGGGAAAACGATGACGTTAAATCACTGTTAGCAAACAGTGGACACACAATGGAGCTGAATTTCTGCATCATTAGCTTTCTTTCGAAGCTGTTTATACCTAGTATTCAGAGAAAGATTTAATGTTGGAATCTAAAACGTTTCTACCATTTTGTGCAGGCAGTGGATTTATCACAGTGCAGGAGTAAATGGTAAATGGTAAATGGTCTGCACTTATCTAGCGCTTTTCTACCTAGTCTGGTACTCAAAGCACTTTACACTGCTTCTCATTCACCCATTCACACACACACTCATACACCGATGGCAGAGCTGACCTGACACACCGGGGGCAACTTGGGGTTCAGTATCTTGCCCAAGGAAACTTCGACATATGACTGAAGGAGGCGGGAATCGAACCACCAATCTTTCGATTGGCAGGCGACTGACAAAGTCATTTACAATCAGACAATAAACAAATCTCATTTTATAGATTTGTTTAATGCAAAGAAAATCCTTATTTGTGCGGCTTTTGACCATTACAGGCTCAGCTTTGAGCAAAAATATATCACAGCTGCCTTTCAGTCAACGGCATTTGGTTGGTGAGTAATCAAATCCCCACCCCACCTCCTGGAAAATATCAAACAAGCAGGCGATGTCCATCTGAATGACAGAGCGGTCACAAAGCAGCTGTTTAGTATGAACACCAAACAAACAAATCTATAGAATTATCTCGAAATTCAATTCATGCTGTCTGAAATAAACAACGTGTTATTCCCATTGCTGCAGGCCGACAGTTTGATCTGTCTGTGTCTAAGGCAGGCTTCAAATAACAAAACCATGACTCAGACATAATAGTCTCATCTATATGGTGGCATTTACGAGCTTTGATTTCTATTTTTCCCCCCTCCTTCAGCTTCTCCCTGCAAGCTACCCTGTCATTTAAAATTCACCATGTGAGTGAATTTGGCCTGATTTATGCAAAAGTGAATGGGGGATTGGTTATGATTGAGTTTTTATGCAGCTATGTAAAGGCAGTCAGACAAACACACACACAGAAAGAGAAAGAAGTGAAAGACAGCGCGCTGCGGCTCCTGCTGTGCGGAAGATTAGTCAAGCTAGGCTTCGCTGTGCTGCCTCTCGTCCAAACCACCGCAATTCTCCTGGCCTAATGTGAGCACTCTGCTGATAGACGGCGCAGCGTTTTCATCTAAATCTATTTTATTCAGATTTACGTCCATCAGCAGATTGGGGCAGCTGATTCTGTCACCGTGGCGAGGAGGAAAGTGTTTGTTGCAATCAGCGAGAGACATGTCTGCTGTGGAAATGTTTCATAATTGGTAACAGAGTGGAAAGAGTTGTCAAGATGCTCTGGGACGGGATCTGTGGAGACGGACTCAAAAGAAGAGATGCAAAGTATCACTGAATATTCATATTGGTTAATTGATGAGGACTCTGACTGTAGCTGTTGTCTACAAAATGTTTGAGCTCCGACCATGTCAGCAACTTAGGCGCGAAATGGTTGCAGCAAACGCAGACCAGGACACGAGACGGTTCAAAGAACCTTTAACAAATAAACACCAGGAAATCACTGCAGGATACTGAAATAAACACTTGAATTCAGGGAGGAATGAGTGGCCTGAGAGTGAGGAAAGGTGACAAGCAGTGAAGATGAGTGCAGGATCAGAAACTGAAGCCACACGAGCTAACGGACGATGACCGGGAAGACGAGTCGACCTCTTCGTGATGACTTGAATTCTTTACAATTAATACAACATGTCCACAAGATTCTATCCCCCAATGTCAATACTTTTAAACAGCAGAAATATTTCATATTTCATTGTCTTTGAAAGGGAATCATTTTAACATCAGAATATCAAAGGATATTGTTCAGTGATGTTGTTCTTTGTGTTTATAGCGATTTGTAGAAGTCGGTGTTTAAAGCATCACCTCGTAGTTGAGTGTACAACTGATGGGAAACAGTATTATTAATGAGGTGAAGGGGAGCAGAGCAGAAGCAGAGAGAGACGATATGTTAACAGCACATTCTACTTATTCTTATTTGCACTGTAATAACACATGCTGTGGTTAAACTTAAAATAATACGTTTGAGGCAGACAGCTTAAAAATGTCTCCTTCCCATGGTTTAAATATTCATTACGGCTTCAAAAAAGAAGTCTGCTTTTTGTCTGATCAGAGGTGGCTCCCTGACTCGATTCATGCAGACGGGCATCTCTGAGAAGAAAGGGGGGGCGGGAGACGGAGAATAAAAAGGGTGCGGCAGATAGAGGTTAGAGGCAGGAGTCAGCCAGGGGAACGTGACAAGTTTAGTGGTCACATCCTCCATCCTCTCTCTGTGAACCTTGACACTCTGGAAGACTACAGGATTACAGGAGGCACCTGCTGGGTTTGCTGTTCCCTCTGCAGGCCAGCAGAGGAGGGGGTGACCAGCTATGCATGACAACTATCCTCACAGGGACCTGCTGCCATCGCCTTCTCCAGTGTATCCTCACAAACAGGAAAGGGCTCAAGAAGTGTGTTCACCTGAAATGTAGGTGATCGGAGAGTTTGACTTCATTGGGCTGTTGTGAAGTCGGCCGGAGGACTGAGCGCGTCGGCTGTGTGACTGAAATATAATGATATTTACAAGGCAAACAAAGTTGCTTGCAGGGCCTAAATGCAAATATGGTAGACGGAGAGGCCAGATGGTTTGAGAGAGGTTTAAGGGTGTGTTAGGAATGAATGTGAAGTGAATTTAAGGAGACACAGTGATGCATAAAAATCAATGGATAGATGAAGAGTTGTTTTTTAATCAGATGTATAGTTCAAGGTCTTTAAGGCAGAGCGGGCAAGTATAACGAGCACTCATTTATTTTTAAACCTTTCTCTGCTATTATGTTATCTGCTGGTAAGATACTGTGAGAAACCTAAATAACCCCTAACACCACACGCAAGCACACATACGCCCGCTGGTAAGCCTGTGTGTTCCCACAGCATTAAAATGGACTTAGTGCACAGAATAATGGTGTCCTGGCTTCTTAGACACGACTAATCCAGTTTCATGCCACGGCACTCTGACGTGTCAAGCCTTGTTCGTTGTCCATGCCTCATTAAAGAATGGAAACATCAATTAATCTCCTTCTTAACGATTCATAGCGCCTATATACTAATTTTTAACCGTTTGAGCGTCTTTCATCCTAAACTTCTAGCACCTCTTCACCTAGAACATGAGCGCACTCCCAGTCGGAGTAATCCCTGTCGTGTGGACAGATAATCAGCTCATAAATGTTTAGGATTACTAATGTAATTATGATTAATAGGGATTAAATGAATGAATAGTAGTATTTCGTACTACTCTGTTTATTGTTTTGAAGTCCACTGAACTTTAGCACACAGCAAAGTAACAATGTGCAAAGAAAGCTCACACAGATGTGAGTTATTTTTATGACCTTATTTATTTTAACGTCATTGTCATTCCTGTTATTTTATTTATTAGTATTATTATTACTATGATTCTATTACAGAAAAGATGAATATATGTTCTTATTAGAAGTAATTATTAGAAGTACTACAGATGTAATGGTCCTGAGAGGTAGGATGGGATTATATAAGCACTGGCTTCTTCCCTCTCCTTTTGGACAAAGACTTTTTGTCCTTTAATTTTTACATATCTTTTCAAATATATTCATTGTTTTTTAAACTATTATATTGTTCAAATAAAGTTTCAGTCAATCAATCAATCAATCGATGAAACAAATTCTTTTGACTTGGTTGCTCTGCCGTATTTGGTCACTAATCGACCCTGTTAATGATGATGGTGTTCAACGTGTTGATTTGTGTCATAGTCAGTGACTAATAGTTTGATTACTAGATTATGAGATTATGTTAAAAGTCATGTACACGCAATGAGCAAGTTGTTTTGCTGTAGTAAAAATTTCAAATGAGAGCAAATACAGATGTATATCACTTGTCAGTGCAATAGAAACATACAACAGTAAACGTCCTCTGTTTCTCTTCCTGCATTCTGTGATGCTATTCAGGTCCCTGCAAGCTACCTCCCATCTTCCTGCACACTAACCTGATTATCACACACATCATGTAAAATTTGGGAAACAAGGTTAGTGGGAACCATGTAAACACCTTAATCAAATAATTACCTAATCTTGTTTTTCAGTAATCACTGCTTTATAGGGTGCAGAGTTCGTAAATGAGGTGCTTATCGTCTCAGAAGAGCACATCACACAGGTACATCTCACACATATTGTCAGATTAACCGGTTCCCCTTTGTGTCCTCATCATAGACTACCATATATTGCCAAAAGTATCGGGACGCCCCTCCAGCCCTTCTAGTCCATCAGTGCCTGACCTCACAAATGCTCTCGGGCTGAATGATCATATATTTGAGTGTGTAGAGGCAGCTTGTGTAGTATATGAGACCCCACATCACACACATGATCTAACTGAGACTATACTGATGACGTTTGATGTCTTGGATTAGTGTGAGATTGAAATTCTGACATCAGTGAAGTGAGTCAATAGGTATTCATTTGCACATTAATGTCCATCAACGTGCGCTGACTAAAGTTGCAGTCATTTACATTAATCGTAGTCAACCGTCACTCTGTTTTTTGGGGCTGCAGGCAACACTGACTGCAGTAAAACATCAAAGATGATTCATACGAGCAGTGTAGCGCTTATCGTGGTGGCACTGCACAGGAAGCATCCATAAAACCAGTGTGGCATTGTTGGCAGAACAAAGTGATGTCATAATCATTACCCATGCCTGGTTTCATGCACACTTGATCTGTGAGGAACTGGCCATGGTGCTGAAGTTAGCAACGCAGCGCTGGCTGCTGCTGTGGGAACGATGAGTGCGATGTGTCTTGATGCTGATGGGATTTCTCCACACCATCGCAATTGTTCACTAAAATAAATAGAAAAGACTAGTTTGGCAATGTGATTATATTTACTGACACTGCTCTCATATGGAAAGACACATCTGCTCATTTTTTTCCAAATGTTTAAAATGTCGTTACTGTCATTGTTTTACCAGCATGAAACCTCTCAGGGACGTTCAAATGAAATGTCTGTTTCTACGAGACACTGTGATGAAGACGATCATTTTTAAAAATCTCATTCTAAGTAGATCAGGGCGGCAAAGAAGACGCTAAGAAAAGAATGAGTGATTCAGTCTGTGGGAGAGGAAGGAAGCATGACTGGGCAGCGACTTGTTTGTCGAAGGACAGCTCACTGTCCAAATGCTCCCAGGTTTCTGGCTGCTCATGTGAGATTTGTAGACAAGGAGCCAAGATTGTTCTGAAGAGAGGATGTTGATTTTGGATGACCAAATTTTTTCTGATTTCCTTTCATTTAGCTGGAGAAGGTTTAGCTCTTTACAGCAGCTGATGTAAGTTGCCTTTTTGATCTTCCTTGTAACAGCACATTGACCTCGGTGTCATTCACACAACAATGATAATGTTGTGTGAATGACAATCCTTTTTCTCCTAGTGGAAGCTTGTTAGGTATAGATGCTTGGAATACACCACAGGTTTGAGGGTCTACAGAATAGGAGGCGCATACAGTTGAAGTGGAAAAAGTATGATCTAACCAGGCAATGTCCCCGAGGCCAATCCATTTTCAACTGCAGTATTAAAAGTTGAACTCAGTCCAAGCAGAAAACAGAACAACTTACATGGCGCAGACGTTAGTAATAAATTCCTGGTTACCTTAATTCAGATTTTCTTGGTGTTGGTGTTGTGAAGGGATTGATTACTAACTCTTATAAAATGATTTCAGTTTTAAGAGAAATCACTTGTTAGGGAAAGAACAGTTATTCTCAGTTTAACATTACAAAGGAGTCCGGGTTAGAAGACGCTCCTGTTGTAACCAAGAAAAAAACATTTACACCAGTCAAACCAGAAAATCCAGCATGACAGCAGCAGAAGGCATGCTACTGTCTCACTGCAGAGAATTGAGCTCCAATAAGGTGAAGCAAAAATCCTTTCATTTTCCAAGTAGGATATAACAAGGAATTTGACCTAGTTAATTGGAGCTGGCACATTTGAGGTGGTTACATAATGCAGGACTGACACACTAACTGAGGGGGATTAAAAAAGGAGCCTGGCTGCAGTACAGTACAGAAAAAGATATTATGTAACAGAAGCCCTTAGGTAAACACCATATTTAGGTATGAATGCATTAGATCCCCTGGAGATGCAACACTGCATGTTCTGAGGAGATTATCAAACACACACACATCTGAGAACACCATCAAATCGGTGCCTTCTTTTTTTGACGAATGGCTGTGGTCACTCGTGAGCAGAGATAAAGCGGAGGAGAATAGAAAGTTTGCAGCAGCAGTGTTTCTCTCTCTCTCTTCCATTTGCATGCAAATAACCACCTGACACTGGTCCACAACCCCTGTGGTTGTACGGTATAATCCCTTTCTACTGAGAGAGGATTTACTGGCACACGCGAACACGCAGAAAGTCACCCATAAAAGGGATTTACGTGATCCACATCTCTGTAACATGATCTCTATGTCAGCGTCACGTGATGCCTCTGTGATCATGCCATTAGCTGCAAGTGTTTGGCCTCCCGTGGCAGGTCTTTTACTGTTTCTCATCTGTGTGACAGGATAAAGCACGAGGCCACTGACAAATATCCTCCTCTGTGTCAACAGTGTGGGCACGAGTCAATGACGTATGCATGCGCAATGCACATGTATATATATGCACGTGTGGCAATGGAACAAAGCTGATTATATTTAGCTTCAGTGGTATAGGTGGTATGCAGCGGTTTTCTGCATGTAGCTGCTCCCTCTGGTGTCTTTTATATTTACTAGATACATTTACATATTCATATGAGAATTAAATGCACCGCATCCTGAAAGCTAACTCTTCTAATGCACAGGCTGCAATTTACCTGCAAGAATTTGACCAGGAAGAGATGGTGAAAGCAGTCCTACAATAGACTACTAAAACACAGTTTATAGCGTTTCATCTGCAAGTCAAAGGCCTTAAACCCTTCCCTTGATTTTCAGCACTGATTCAGATAGATAAAGAGCACAATTTCAACATAATGCCCAGAGAGGCACTCTTTGAACATTTGTCGGTATAAATAATATGTACCGTGCCTCTTTCTGAGCCAAGGAGCCCAAAGCATTTAGCTTAGGGATCAGCACAATTTGTCAATGAAGATGGAAAGATTTAAGGAATATGGGGCTTTTGGGAAAACGAGCTGTAAGCTCAGAGAGCGTTCTCTTGGTGAACATAATGTAATACTGAGAAAGCAACAGCATGCCGAATGTCGAGGTATGCAAGAGCTGTATGTGTACTCCGATTCAGCCAAATGCATCAAAACTTACTGGGCATCACCGTCTTTGAGCACAAACAGGCTCTTGACATGTGGGTGGTGTCTTTGATCTCCTAATAATGTCCTCATGCTTACCTAGAGTTAGTGCAGAAATCTGTTGCTATGACAAATGGCTTAAGATGACATTTAATGACTGACTCAACAACTGAACAACTTGCATTCAGCAAACGGGCCACATTTAGTTGTGACTGGAACAGTTGACAGCTCAACTCTTAAATGGAAACTCGTGGGCTCCCACAGTGCAACAAAAGCTTCGTTGCTGGGTGCGAGTGGTCACTTCTAAAACACTTGATACGGGAAAAGGTGTCAAGACAAGAGACCAGCAGACACTTTTCCAATATGTCACATCTCTTAAAAACAAACACACAGATTCACATCTCAAAATTAGATACACAAACACACTTCCACGTACAAAGTCATGGTAGGTAGGCGGTTACTATGGCAACCGTGCTAAGGTGGCTGGGGAGTTTCACTGCACTGTAGAGACAGGCAAAGGCAGAGAGGGAAAGAATATGAGAAATATGAAAGAAAGAAATCCGGTTCTCCGAAAGACCTTGTATTTCTTCAGTTAAGCTCCAAACAGCCACAAAGAAACTAAGAAAGCAAAACAGAGCAAAGGCAAGGATGAAGCACAAGTACCAATAAATCAGAGCAATCTACATTGCTGATGTGGGAGAAAAAAAACAGTGAATTCTAAGGGAAGTGATTTATTTCAAGGCCCACTGCCTGATGGTGGAAATGGGCGAATTGAAAAGCCATTAGTGATGAAAAACTAAGGAGAAGTTGAATGGACCAATTACTGTGAGGGTTTGCTTGCTTGCTGCCATCAAATGTAACCTTGATGGATGATTAGTTGGAACCAGTTCAATGAACATGTACTGTATGTCTGACTCGTGCTGCTGTGTCAGGTATTCGTGCACAAAGGCCTGCAGAGGAAAGCTTTTCACCTTTGCCGTGAGGACCGAAAACGATCTTTAGCGATCTCAAATGAAGAGCTGGGACATCTTGTGAGCGAGGGTGCCCGTGCTTTCAGCTGTAATGATTTCAGTGTCAACACACAAATGCCATCGCCACTCAAAGCAATGCATACAAACCTGGGCATATTTCTTTTTCTGTTGTCGTCATTCGTGCCTCCTCTAGCTGAAGAGCGTTACGTCCAACACTAGCGTAGTTTGCCAGGTTTCAGCTGTGATGTTTCTCACTCAGCTCATTTTCTGACGTTAACACTCTTTTATGTAGAGCTACGAATATAGATTGAATCTTTGGATACTGGTCGATAACTGTGCAATAAATGTATTTATTTTTAGATTCTTTCTTATACATAATATTTCGTTATATACAAGACATTTATTTTATTGTTTACTTATATACATTTTTTTGCCATAAAATTAAGCAAAATAATTGGTGACATTTTTTAAGAAGCTTCTGCAGCATGGGGTCCTCACACACATGTGTTGAACATGCAGGGCACATTCGAAGTGCAGCAAGTGAAGGAGCATGCCTTGTCTTTGGCAGTTATAAATTGCTGTGTTGAGTTCATGTGTGTGTTTTTGTGTGGATGTTAGGGGTTGTTTATAGGAGGATTTAGTGTCTGTGCTCTCGTGCCCCATGGCCAGCCTCTCTCTGTCATATTGGTGCCAAACCTCCCAGCTGCTGGCAGCTCTTCCTGGCTGTCAACACACACCGCAAACACACACACACACACTTATTCTTTATCTTTCCATCTCTGCTCCATGATCTCACTTCTTTTTATCTCACAGTCCTTTCAAACCAGTCTTTTAATTCACCTGCGATGCCTCTGATATCTTTACTTCATGCACATGCAGCATGAATATCTATCCGTGCACATGTGATCATCTACGTGTGGGAGTGCATGAGGATGGCAGACACCCAAATGCCCCAGTCTGCCCATTAAGTTGATTTGGGAGTAGAAGCGTAGTTATGAGGCTGTAATGTGGCCTCTGAACAGCACTGATAAAACAGCTTCCTCCCCAGAAGCCCCGTGTCCAAGTGCTCGATTGGCCACAGCCACTCTCTCTCTCTCTTTCTGTCTCCCACCCACCCCTGACGACCCACCCTCTCATGCAAATCTCTATGTTAAAAAGTCTACATATCATCTCCAGTGTTGTTCTGACCTTGATACTATGTAAGACTGCTCTTTGTGGGAATTCTTTGCTCCTCAGTTGCTCAAGTTAATAGTGCAGCTTTTATCTCACTTACTGAGAAATGTATGTAAATCAAGTTGCAGTGCAAACACGCCCACCAAGGACCACCATGCACCCAAATAGCCCTTTTCAATCGCCCTTTGTATTTGCACTCCGCACTGCAGAAGACAATTTTGCAACAAGGTGGCGAGCTTTTGTTTCACACATAAATCGTGTGATCTAATAACACATTTTCCAGTTCTCGAGTAATTCAAGATAGATGATATTATTGTGCAATGAGTAATCTTCAATCCTTGCCTGAACCAAGCGGCCTGCTTTTGGCAGTTAATGAAATTAGCATGTAAGCTCCAAATATTTTTACCATTACCTCTAATTACCAAGATACATTTTTGAAATTGTGGATGTAAGCAATTTATTATTAATATGTATTCTTGGCTTAATGTATTTCT
Organism: Microctenopoma stevenorrisi; assembly: GCA_032270685.1. Lineage (NCBI taxonomy): Eukaryota > Metazoa > Chordata > Actinopteri > Anabantiformes > Anabantidae > Microctenopoma > Microctenopoma stevenorrisi. The sequence goes on along the minus strand of JAUMTR010000007.1, from coordinate 17,404,636 downwards.
GAACTGGAATAATAATCACGTTGGAGGGCCAGAAGAACTAACTCTTCTTCATCAGTCCATGCAGTTTTATGGCAGAATATGCTTGAGGTGCTTTTCTCCTTGGACATATTTGGGCTTTTTGTAGTGCAAACATTACCGATATGTCAGTGTTAGTTATCCGTATCTTATTTTGAAGGTGTAGCCTGTGGTTGTAATGAATTATGGGTAGCAGTTGAAGATGATACCGTCTACAGGGAACCTGCCTTTCTATGAATAACTTCACCCTCTGTGTCCTGAATCTTTATTTACACCTTGGAAAGCAATGACTGTAAGTTTACTCTATGTTCGGGTTTAATTTTGAAATCGTTTTGTGATTGTGTTGATACCAGAAATTAGCCCTGTCCCAACAACAGATTCAGCTTATGTTCACAGTATTATCATAAATAGCAATGGTAGCGGTCTGATTTGCATATGAAAGATTGTGAATATTACAACAGCTAAGGTCAACTATTAAGAAAGTTTTTCTTGTATTTATTTTACATAATAAAGAGCGAATGTAGTAATGTGTAATGTGTATTTTCTATTTTTTAGTTTCATTCGTCCTTTTCTTTAAGCTATTCAAGTCACAATTGTGGAGATTTGTAAGCTGTCAAGAAGATTATCAAAGGAGCAAGATGCTCAGCTTCCTGGATCAAATCGAGTTTGGCTTGCTGTTGATCTGTGTTATCATGCAACGTGTATCCAACATGTAGTGATAACAGTACAGTCTCCACTTTAAGACGTCTTTTCAGCTGCCAGTAGCTGAGTTTAGGTTCTTTTTTTGTTTGTTTGTATTGCACAGTATTGCACAGTTCAGCAATAATTACGAGGATCCATTATTGTGAGCACTTCCTTCCATATGTTGCTGACTGATGGAGCTTTTAAGCTCTCACTGCCAGAGTAGATTTGTTTATACTATATTTGCCATGTATTTAAATTTTATCGGCCCATAATTACAGTTCAATACAGCAATTATTCAGAAAGTGATCAAACTTCGCAGATGAGACACCAAGTCGGTGTTGTGTGTCCTCCGTGACCTTGAAGCGTTGTGTCTATGCTTGTTTGTGTGTGTGTGTGTGTGTGTGTTCTCCAGTCAGAAATGAGCCTGGGATAAGATCTGCTCATTTATTATTCAATTAAAGATCTCTGAGGTCACGGCAGATTATTAGCCATGGAGGTTATTTCAAAGGAGGAATACAGACGAACACAAACGAGAGACAGACAGGCGGAGGGAGGTAAAGATGGCAAGAGGACAGAGACAACACATTTATTAAATGTACTAGCTGAAAATGTATTCTTCCATGGCCTGTTCTTAGTTTGCACATTATCATGCTGAAACATCCTGATTGGCTTTGTTCATGGCGTTTTCTCATTAGACTGAACACACTGGGATCTAGTGGTGATGTACCAGAGTGTCTGCAGTGCAATTTCTAAAGAGGGCTTAAGTGGGCTATGCCCTGTTCAAAGATTGGGAAGAGCTCTTTAAGACAGAAATAACCTCAGCTCAGCAGCAAACACCATTTACTATCAATGAGTCACTCAACTGATTTTAAATTAGATATCTATGACCCACTGCCATTAGCACCAGTCATTTCCCAAAACATGCAGCCATATTACACTTTTTTTGTATTTTCCGACACTCAAAGAGTTTCCTTACACCAGGCTTCTGAATAAGGAAGGATTCTTAGATACCACAACAATTTTAGTGTGTCTTTGTGTTTCACTGTGATTCATTAGCTATGTCGAACACGGTAAAGTCTCTGAGGGTGGGAGAAACTCATTCTTATAAACTCTGTCACTTGCACTACTCAGAATTTACTGACTGCAAAACCAGAGGAACTGAGCTTCAGGGGACTTTAATGAAACAGACTTTCTCTGACCATCAAATGCTCAGAATGTAAATAGATAGATGTTAAACCTGTACGTGCACACTCACGGTGCAGCCACGGACAGCTGCAGTGTAGATGTGTCTTTATGAAGAAGCAAAGGGTGAGGGCTCATTTTAGTTTCCATGGAAACAATTATGGGATTTTCTATTAAAGGCACTGCAAACATATGTCATTTCTTATAACCTTTCGGGGGCTTAAATCCTAAAGAGGTATTGACCCTCCCGAGGAGATTAGGCAGGTGAAATGAACTCATCTGATGAAGTGAAAAAAAATCTAATATCTTTTCAATAAAAATGACACTGTTGTAAATTCTCAAGTAGACGCTGGGGCTTTTATTTCAACTGACAAGGGAGACACGACATCTGAGATGGGTTAGAGACGGCATGTTTTCTCAGCTCAGTTTGTTGCTACTTAGTGGAAAAATGGGAAACGTATTAAAATCACTTTTTTTAAGAGTGTTAAGATTGTGATCTTTTTAAAAGCAAGGCCTGTGCTCAAGGTTAAAAGGGTTTAACAATAACACAGGAAATAACATCTACTGTGTACTATTCTAAAATCTCCATTTGAGATGAGATAAAAAAAAAAAGTGGCACGTTTTTATGCAGAATTTAAACCAGGTGCAGAAACATGTACCAGGCTGTTAGACGGTGTTTCAGAAATGTGTGATGTGCAAAAGCTCGGCAGTAATTTCTGCTGACAGTAAGGTGCTTATAACAACACACTCTATGAATATATGTACTAATAATGTTGCTTCCGTGCGATCTCGGAGTTCTTAGCATGTAGGCTGAATTCCATTTGGTCGTTCTATCTCACTCGTTCAGAACTCTTTGGTAGCTTATATAGCAACCTGCGGTAAAAGGGGAAAAAGAGTATGTTACATAAATGGGGTATTAGATGTTAGTTTGAAAAGATCGGACAGACTTTGGCAATAATGCTCAGATGGAAAATTAAAAGGCGTGTTGGCGGTGGCCATGATGTGTGGCTTCAAAGGCGAAGATTAATCAAAAACAACACCACCTTTAAGCGGAGGAGTGTATAATTGTGCATCCATTGAGGTCAAATTTCAAGAAAAAGAAACAAAAGCGGAAAGATGCAGCGTTTGTGAAGGTGGGAGGTGAATGTGTGTGTCTGTGCGTGTGTGGATTGGTTGTTATCTGGGTAGCGCTGTCACGCTGCTCTCACCTTCAAGAACAGGCCGGCAGAGAAAGATTGGTGTGAACATTTTTTAATGAAGCTTTTGATTGCGGTCAACATGGCACTTATCTTTGCACAGTCTTCATAGACTCACTTGAATGCTAATCGTCACGTACTATTAGGCACAATTATATCTTGTGAATGTTCGTCATGTTGGTAAAATACAATTTTTATTTTCTGTGTATACTGCACAGCACATATTGTAGCGTGCAGTAAAACAAACAGTATGAAGGTCTTCGTAGCCTCTAGTTCACTTTAAAATCAGTTCAAATCCTTCACAAATCAAGACTGCTGACACAGAACCCCCCACCCCCCCCACACCCTGTTTGCAATTAAAATGATTATTTTCACACCGTTAATGAATGTTAGCATCCTTTTGAGCTTGGAACACCTTGACGTGACTCAGGCGTTGATAAGCAGCCCAATTACCAGCAGACTGGGTCAGAAGTTGAGTCGAGCATTAAGAAATTTAGAAGAGAAAATCCTCCCTAAGTCTGCGCTGGCATCTCCAAAAATAATGACGGCAGGGATCCTGCCAAAGAGATAATTAAACCTGAAGACGATCTGAAACCAGAGCTAGGGCCTCTCTCTCTCTGTCTGTCTCTGCCTCGGTGTCTTTCTTGGTGCTGATTTGAAACTGTAACACTGAGGGACAGGATGCTCAGCCTGGGGATGGGTTATCAATATGGAGTAAACTGTGTCACGTCGGTCTTCGGGCCTGGACGGAGGCTGAGGAAGCCCAGTCTGTTTGCCCCATGTGGGGACACCAGGGTGCCAGTCACTGAGGGAAAGCTGGACTGGCGATTAGTGGTCCTGCTCCCTATTTTTCTGTTTCATCTCCTTATCTCATTCGTCTGTCTCTGTCCAGCTCACACACACACACACACACACACACACACACACCAATCCATCAGCCTGCCAAGGATCCAGGTTGCTCCCTCTCTCGGTTCACTTGAATTACTGACTCTCTCCACCGCACTGTGTTCATATGTGTGTTTCCTAACAGCAGCAAATGCACACAACCTGCATGTCTGCTGTGTGACAGAGAAGCTAATTTGCTCCGGCAGAATACTTTACTCAGCCGCCGTGCAACTCTGGCACCCGTCCACCAACCAGCCTTTTATATTAGAATAGCTCTCCATGCATGCCACAATACCACATTTGCAGCCAATGAGAGTGGGGCGTCCTGCCCACATTAGCCGTGACTGGCTTTCCAAAGGGTCATAAATAGCTGTGAACGTTTCATAAACAAGCCCACAGAAGCCTTAACTGGATGTTTTGTCATGACAGCATGACTATGTGCATGTGCGCCTTCATTGTCCATGATACCATCAGCGCATATTCAAAAGATCCTCCAAAAAACCGCGGCACTAAGTCAGTTGTGTGGGTTCATGTATGTGTAATGTTTTATTCATAGCATGCATGCGGTCATATCGTGGTCACATGTGGGTGGAGTTTGTAATGACAGATGTGTCATTGCCCTCACTGTTCATCACTTTCACTGAAATAACTCCAAATGACACGTCTTTGTCGCACCAGAAGAACCACTGACAGTCTGTTTCCCCAGCAGCTCCGAGAAAGCTGTCATGGAATACCGAACCTCAGGATGAATAAGAAGTTTTCATGTGTCCCAGGTGTCATTTTACTGCAATGTAAATCAGACACACGGTGTTTAGAATATAGTTATTAGCTGCTACAGGGAACACAGTGCGACGGCAGAGGAGCAATAACTGAGGTGAGAAAATGTAGTTCTGCAACTGATGCCTCAGTCATAAAAATAAATGGCAAAACCTAAAGAATGTTTAGGATTATTCAGACAGGCAGAGAGATAAATGGCGACTCTGCATTTTTATACAGTTTTTCTAGTAACTGTGGCAGTTTTCTTATGTTTTGGCTTTTAGATTATTTAGTGAATCAAACAGGTATTTAACATTAACAGTAAAAGGATATTAATGCAGGAACATTTAGGCAGGATAATACTGAATGAATTTTAAAACCCAGAGCAGCAGTTTGTTCAAATGGTTTGTTGAGTCCAACACTTGTTGTTCCAGTGTCTAGATTAAAAAAAAGTAATAAATGAGAAATGAGCTAAGAAGAGAAAAGCCCCCAAATACTGTCCATCATTTTTGGAGTGGCAACCATCAGACACGCCGGTGGTAGTAGCCGGTTTCCTGGTATGTGTTGATTTCCAGCGGGGACACTCAGATTGAGAAACTTGGGTAGAGGCGAAGTCTGTCTGTTGGTGCAGACTTTTCCTGGCTTTCATTCTGAAGAGTTTGGTCCAGCTCCTTCTACATCTTCAAATGCGGTCCTCCGTCACCTCCGTCACTGCCAGCACAGATGCAATCAGTGCAGAGCACTAAGGAATTGAAGGAAATCAGCTGTCATTTGTTGCAGTACGAGGGTGTGTTTGTTGAAAGTTATCAGCAATAAGTCTTGACCGACTTGACTTGTCCAACCTTACAGAAAGAGCTTTTCACAGATTTCAAACTGGACACCCTACATCCAGACAGTATGCAAACTCCTACTGCTAGAAACCTTACACCGTTTTCTGCCTGCTTGTATGTCTCTTTATCTCTATCTGTCTTTCCAGGGGTTGTGAAATATTCCTGTTGTGGACAGCTCAGGCTTTAGCAGAAGGTCAGTTGTATTTGGCTTTAGATTTAGCCCTATCTGTCTGAGACAAAAGGAGTGAGCGAGCAGAGGACATGTCTAGTTATGGATTCCACTCACAGCCAGACACTGGTTGTCCTCTGTGGGCAGAGGCTCACATCTGGCAGGTGCTTGTTTATGAGAGCAGTTAACACCGGATCGGGGAGGCTTTATAGCAAAACATATACGCCTGCGCACAAGCACGAGCCTGGACAAACAAAACACACAAACACGCCCAGCAAGCACAGTGTGTGGTGGTTTCCATCAGGAACCCACCAATACAGCATCTTCAGGAACTTTATGCTGCTCTTTCATGATTAGTACTGCTCAGAATGCAGGAAGGTTGCTGTTGTGTTAAGAATGATGTCTACAACCCCCCCTTAGCTGAAATTGTCCAGGCCTGATACAGTCATGATTAGAGGTCTTGGGGACTGGTTAAATTTATGAGGAGAATTTCAGTGGCCTGCTCGCCACCGTAGAAAACAGCAGGTTTGCTGCAAGTGTTTGGGTAAAAAAATGCCACCGTAAACAATTCAAGCACTCACAACAACACACACACAGAACTACTCATCCTTGACTGTGAAACTAGGTAGATGGGGGCAGCCTATCTCCAATGGCTCACACCGTGTTGACAGGCTCATTATAGTGGAGTTAGAGTGGAGACCTATAGTGTGACAGTGCCAAAGTCAAACCAGCCAGCTCCCTCCAGCTCTCAGTCCCACTCACTGTAATGCCTGACCAGCACAGACACCGTCCAAACCACAGACGGCCCCTGGGACAGGAGCTGGTTCACACCCCAGCCACAGATTTTAGAGTGACTGAAATGTTTCTCAATGCGAGAGAAAAATCTAAAGATGGTTTGTTTTCCCACCAGACAAACCTACCGTGCTGGATTCTCCCAATTTATTTTATTTTTGGAAATGCAGAAATGTAAATGTGTCTTTTGAAATACTATGACTCTGGCTGTATAATAATAATCTTTTACTTTTCTTTAAGTAACCAAATTGTGATGGTGAAATAAAGTTCTTTTATCCTGATATTCCTGCTTCTTGTAGCTTAGCCTAACACGGATCAGCTCAAAGCAACGACTTTCATAAAAAGCCGTGAAAACACCCAAACTACAAGAACATACTCGGTGCACTGGAATGGTGGAAACTCTTCGCTAATGATGAGACTTAACAACTAGGGCATGTACATTATACATTGTAATTTCATGCCTATGGTGCAGCACTTGTTAGATTAAGGTTCAGGCCGGGCATTCATTTTTCATGCCGCTTGTCGGGCCAGCTGAAGGGGGTTGCCCTACTTTTGGGACCGTTCTTGGTCTTATTTTCTTCTTTGTTGGAGCTGAAGTGCCAGATTAATCTCAGTGTCTAAAGTCTCTTGTAGATGAGGTTTGTGCATGCAGGAGGGCCACGGAGAGTGGTCGCACACCGAGGTGTGGTGCTGCATTCAAAGGCGTCTCCTCTTTATTTTTAGTCATCCATCACCCGACTGTGAGATGACACCAGAGCACCGAAAGGAAAGAAATATCTAGAAAATGTGTCACATCGGCTGCATTCTATTAACATGTCACATTGTTCCATGATGGACTGTTACAGTCGTGGAGATCGTGGAAGCTGACTATCACTGGAGGAAGTAGCGATAAATCCTTTTCATGACTACGTAACATCCCCTCTGCTTTCGAATCTCTCCCACCTGCTTTTTTTTCCCCTATTTTTTTGCGTCATACTGTACCTCGTCTCTGCCTCTCACTCGGTCTGCCAACTAGTTCTCCATCTCTCCCTCTTTCACTCTCAGAGCCAGGGGCATACTAGGCAAATAGAGTGCACTCTAATTGCCTATATAATGATGCTGCAGTCTACTTATCTCACCTGCCTAATTAATACTACAGCTGCCACCACTGCTCTCTTCTCATTCTCTTAGTGCGATACACATCCACACAATAACTGGAGGTGATGCATTCCCACAATTCAGTATCGCTGTCAAACTGACGACACACACTGAGCTAAGCACAGAAACTGGTCCAAACCTTCTCCTTTATCCTATCACGGACATGCATGTGGTTTCTCCTGGAAATACCCTTCCTATGCGATTAGGAAAGGTCTAATTTCATTTTTAAAAACGCACACAGATTTAAAGACACAAGTCTCAAGTTAAAAAAAAGGGGTCAGCTCTTTGCTAACTCTGAAAAGATTTAGCGGCAGCAGCCTCCCTCCCATTTCTTTCCTCGCACTCCAAAGATGATGAATCTGTAGGCAGGGTGTATTATTCAGGTCTTTTTGGGTCACATAGGCTGCTATGTGTTTCCAGTCCTGCAGCACAACGGAAGCCTTGTGTAAACGGCTTCTCCTGTAATATAGTAATTATTTCGTCTCACCTCTCTCCACTCACAACAAAGCTTTTTTCCTCCCTTCTCCTCCCTCCTCTATAAAATGCTGTTGACAACAGATTTCTTTTTAGGGAGATTCACTTCTGCTTTTGTTGTCGCAGCTATTTCTTCCATTTACTGTCCTCGTTATGCTGTGTGAGGATAGACTCGTGTTCCTTTCTTCTTATTCCAGTCATTGTTCCTTGATTCACTGCGTGAGTGCAGGTTGATTGCTTCATTTCACACTTTGCTTACACAAGTTCAACCTCATTCCATGCCTGCACTGACCTGGTGATTTCTCTTCCCTTTCCCCTCTCAGCTACATTAGCATAACTGGAAATCTGTCTTATCTGTCCATGTTAAGATGCTTTAATTTCACTTCTCTTCTCATCTCGGAGTAAAACGAGGGTGACATTTCAGTTTCGGTCAGTAATATTGGTGATAATCTTTCATTAGCTTTCTTGTGCAACATGTTTCGGCGTGCCATTGTATTCAGCCGTGTAATATTTGTGTGCTACAGAGAGTGAAATCCCACAATGAAACCTAGAAACCTCTTGTTAAAGATACAATATGCAATGGGTTTCCTCTGCTACACGCCACGGTTGTTGTGTGTAACAGAGCACAGAATGATGCTCAGTCAATCGTCCCAAACCTCCTTTTACTGCAGTAGACTGTCATAAACGTAATGTGTGAGATTCTGTTTTCATTTGTTTATTTATTGCCGTTCCATTTCTACCCAGTAGACTTACCTGTACCCTCATCTCATGGCTCATGTGGTTAAAGGTTCAGTTTCAACGTGACAGCAGAGACATTTGTAAGAGAGGTGTAGGTGGAAGGGAGTCACATTTTCTCCTCCTCCTTCTGTGATCAGCTGTCACTTCTATCCAACTTCTGCTTCATGCTGATTTACATTCAACATATTTTCAATAAAGAAAATCAAGTTTTTACCCTCAGAGACATTTAGTCTGTGTGGATTACCACTAAAAAACAATAGTGATTGCTTGTCAAATGTCAAAGCTCAGGAACTATGGATTTGTTCTGGGATAATTATTTTTTGACGTTTCTTTTACATCTGTATTGTTGGCTTAAGAACTGAACTGAAAAACTATTTGTTACACTTAAATCATGAACAAGTAGTGATATACAAAGGGCAGGGCAGGAAGGGGGTAGCTTTTTACCCCAATAAATAAAAGCATCATTAGAAAATAGCCTTTTGTATTTACCTGTATTATAAAATACATGTGACAAATATAAAAAAAGGAATGAGGCGAAGTCCCTAATAATCACTGTTGGGTGCTAATCTTCTGAAATTTGGTAATAATAAAATCATCCTCCTCCTGTAGCCCCAGGTTGTGTTTTGATTAAACCTCAATTACCTGCAGGTGATGTTTAAACCCCAAAACATGTTCAGATATTTTTCTGATTGGTCATACGCATCACACAAGTCTTTCCTGAGGCTAGATCACAACCACAGGCTCATAGACAACAGAAATGAAGGCTCACAAACACTGAGCTGTATTCTAAAGATAATCATGCTTCCATTCTTAAGATGATGCGAGAACTCGGCACACGGTTTTACTAGATCCAGGAAGATGTTTGACATTGCACTTTCCTAATTTAAAACTACAGTACACAGCACTGACTGGCTTAAATAACACGACGTCTATTTGGTCTTGCTGGCATTTGCCATTTCCATGTTGTCTGCTACTCTCTCTCCAGAAATAATTGGTTTGTGGTATTTGTGATTCTGCTTTCAAGTGCTGCATGCAGCTTCTTCCTCGTTATGAAGCCTTGAATTCAGCTGGTCGTGCACTCAAGTGCTTCAGGTCATAAATAATGACAAAATGAATCCTGTAGCTTCATTTGACATTTTTGCAGCTCTAGTGTGTTTACAAACTCAGGGGCAGCAAGCTGCTTCGTGCTGTAGTTGATATATATATATTATATTTATTTATTTATTTATTATCAATAAATATTATATATATTTTGTTAAAATATATCGATTAATTTATTTATTTTTAAACGTGCATCATTTTAGTATCAATGTGTGGTAAAATAAGACATGTATTTAAGATTCATTCTAAATTACATTACAGTTCAAATGGAGATTGTACATTATATGCGTAAAAACCAGGAAAGGAAAACTAAGGTCAACTCATAAAGAGCAGTGTGGTTCTATACTCACCAAACATCAAGACCCTCTGCAGCTGCTTTCAGAAACATGGCTGCTGTTTCCTACGAGTAATAACAATTTGCATGCACGAGAATTTAAACCTTAACATCCACATTTGGCAGGTGAAGTGTCTGCTGTATCCAAAAGGTTATAACGTAAAATTCCTGTGTGACGTTATTATCCTTGCCAAATGCCATCTTCGCCGTGCCCTCTAACGGGATCAGCAGCATGTAAGTGACACTCTCACAGTGGGGATAATGCATCCGAGGGGACACAGAGTCATCCAAAACAGAAGTGAAAGGGTGCGAGTTTAATTATCTGATTACCCTAACACACTTTTCTGCTGCTTAATTTTGTCCAAAGGTCAAGACTTTCATGAAACAATTGTTCTTCAACACAAGCTGCGCATTCTCGTGCATTAATCCTCTTCTGGCATTTGGGTGTTTCGGTATTTTCTGAAATTAGGAAGTGATAAAAGCTGCCACGTCTGTAGTGCCTTATTTAACCAAGTCCAGTGTTCCTTTTTTTCCAGCTGACAAACAGGCGCCACAGAGTCTCAGGCAGAAAACAACTAAAGCTAAAGTGCAAGCAGTCATTACCACAAAACAACCAAGAAGAAGACAAGGACATTATATTCTGTGTTAATGCAAATGAAGTAGTGGTAGCAGTCCTGATTTTGATACATATGAATGTCAATGCATCCTGCAGCGTTAAAAATAGTGTTGCCTGTCACAAAGAGATAACAGCTAATTTAACTGATCTAAGTACCTCATTACCCCCTTTGACATTCACATGCATTGAAGAGACATTCCCTGAGCTATTCGACTACTGTCGATAGAACGAAGAAACCATCTAATCAAAGTGACTTATAGGGTGAGAGTTATTAGGCAAAGAGATAAGTGGTCTTAGTGCTAAACAGTTAATATTCATAAGAGCGGGGAGACGGGAAAGGGATGAAGAAAGGGGTCAAAAAGAATAAGAGATAAGGTTTTAGATTTAAAGTCTTATCTCACCATTAATGGTATTTTCATTATCAAGATGGCAGCACACGACAGAGAGTAACTAGAGTTGCCCTGTACGGGACACACTCTGCGACAGGTATAGAGGTGATCGTGGTGAATTAAAAGGTTTGCAGGGTGGATGGCTTTGCTCGGTGCACGTTCTTTGAAAGGCTCAGACTGCTGAGTCTATTTCCTAACGTGTAAGAAGTAACGCAAACAGTCCGGGCTGACTAGCAGTACTTTTCCAGGGCTTTGTAATAGCTCATCCTCCAAACAGAGTTTGGATGTCGTATCCCTTTAAGTTAGGGATAGAGCACCTTCTAAGGAACTAAACCACAGTTGTCATATGTTTGTAGCACTAATCGTATAACCACACAGGGTTTGTGGGCCCAGAGAACATACATGTGTTTGTCTTAAGCTGTCTGAACAAACCAGTGCTGTTTTATCGTGAGTACAGTTGTCTTCTCTTGTTGTTTCTCTTTCCGTCTCTTCATTTCTGTTGTCTAATGCCTGAGAAATACAGGATGAACTAATGTAGCAATTGTGCTCCACGCCCCAGAGGGACTGCATGGACAAATCGAGTTTCACTTTCTTGTTGGCTGTCAGAAATATCACAATGATTTGGGTAAAAAACAGTTTTGAAGGCAGAGCGTCGTCCACAAATGCTTGTGTCGTCTTGTTTGGTTTTCAGAAGTAGAGTGTGCAAAGGAGAGATGGGGTAATGCAGAAAGAAAGGAGAGCTGGAGTGAAATAATAAAATAGAAGAGAAAGTGGAGGGTTTCTGTTCTAATTGTGAGAGCAAACAGGCGGAGCTGTGAATTATTGAGTTACTTTGCTCTCAGCGAGACTCCTGGTGAGACGGTGGAAAGGGCATGCGTTTAAACATCATGCAGCATTCAGTGGGAGAACCTAGGAGCTCAGCAGGCGTCTGCATTCGACAACTCAAAATGTCCAGAGCAGGAAATGACTGAGAACTGGGAGGTGAGACTGGAGTCCTGTTCTTCACACTCGACTTGACTCAGATTTATCTCTGGCCCACTCTTGGCACACGTGCATTTGCAGTCAACTGTCCACTGAGATTCACTTTTTCCCAACTTTTAAATTGCCTGCAAGGAACATGTTCTTCTTCACCTTGGACATTTTAGGTCTTACTCAAAAGCTATTATAATCATTACAACGTCATTGGTGCAATTTGCAGAAATAAAAGTCAAACACAAGACTGTTAAACACAAGTGACCAAATAAATAGTGTCAATAGTGAGACCTGTGAACGTTTCCATATCAGAGCAGGCTTTCCTATAAAATGACCAGTATGTAACATACAGTTCTTGCATTTTCCTTAAAGTATTGGTCTATTTGAGGGAAAGGAAACAGAAGCTACAAAGAGTGAAAAGAATTTCTTCCTAATCTGCGAAGGACACTGACTAGAGACTGTAAGAGGAGACTTTACGGAATAATATTCGCCATAATATTAGGTTTTTGTAAATCGTGCTAATAAAGTCCTACCACATTATTTACACACGTTTCCTGTTGGATTGTGGTTCTTACCCTCACAAACAGATGCATATTGAAACACACGTTGCTTCTGTCTCATGGAATACAGACATGTACTGTGTGGCGTGCCGTTTGGCTGAGACGTGGATCCCCGGACGCCTTTCAATCACACCGTCTAGGAAAAATGACACAAAAGACTTCTCTTGATACCTAGCAAAGATAGATTTTCATTTCAATTTTCTGTCTCATCAACAGTGAATGGAATGAATGGAAACGCATATGGGTGAGCAGTAATGTCATTAAAGTAGGAAAGTAATCATCTCAGGCCTGCTTTGAAGTCCGCACTGTCAATTGTCAATTGTATTTGGTTGTCTGTAAGTGTGATTAAACAAACCTGTGAGCGCCAGGCTGCTCTAACAGCCGAGCAGACATATTGGATTACATCGGGATCTGATACGACTTTACTGAGTATCCTCAGTATCAAACTGTATTTAAATCTTTATTATGTTGGTTTAAAATCTAATTACAAACAACACAATTACAGAATATCTGTTACATCTGTTTCTGTCTGCTGGAACTGCAGCACTGTGTTTTTGTCTCATCATAGCATTAAGAACTGTTTTATAAATGCCTTATTGGCTCAGGCAAGCTTTGTGCTAAGTGAACTTTCTTTGAAACTACTAGTCTACTCACCACTCTTCTGTGTGGGGTTCCCATGTTCTGCCTGTGTCTGTCCACATACCTAAGGGGTTCCTCCCACCATCCAAAGACATGCCCAGTATATTTGAATCAGGGCCTCCAGTATTCAAGGGGCAAATAAACTTTACTGTAATATTTGCACAAGTTTACAACATGGTCTATATAATGACCAAATAAAAAAAAAGCATCATTTAAAAATGTTGAAGTAGTTTTTTCCCCTGCAGATTGTTGTGGGCTCTAACCATGACAGGAACAACACTTTTCCAGCTATTCAGCTATTTCCTGTTATTTGTTGGCCAGTTCACTGGAAGTGTAGCGTCCATTTTGCTTGAAAATGAATTTCATGCTGAGAAAATGGCCCACAGTGTGAGGATCATTGAATCAACCTGTCACAGTCTGACCAGTGCACTGTGGCATATTTTCTCTTAATAGACCGTTGAGCCTCACGCTGTTGTGTGGCTGCACTGTATTAAATTGCTCTAAATGGCTGCCCTGCCAAGGAGAGAGAAGCAGTTGTTTGGGTTTCTAATAATTCATTGGATGTTTGACACTGTAAATTGCCTCATTATTTTATTTGTATCACATCTTTAGTATCTGAGAGGGGAGTCGGCGGACGTGACGAATGTTTTCTGTCTCGTACCGACCCAGGAAGAGCAGTAGAACAATTGGGTTACAGAGAACATTTGAGAAATCTATCTTCATTTGCTGGTTTTCAGCATCTCTGGATGGGATAATATCTGTTCATACAGCACTGCAGTGGATGAGGTTAGACTGCCACGGCATGTAGCATGAGGGCACAGCACATTTTCTCATTTCTGTGAGCCTCATTAGGATCATCATATTCTAATGTATAGGAGTGTATAATGCGTGATAAAACCTGGACCATACAGCTGGTCAAACCTTAAACCAGTGTGTTTAATGTTTGGGATTGTAGCACGTAAAATCTAAAAACCTAAAACAACTCTAAATCTGTTTAAATCCTAATTATTTTATATTAATAGTGCTGGAAAACAAATTAGACTAGTTATGCTCATTTGTATGTGAATATGACATCTTAATAATTATCAGAAACGTACAATCTGCTGTTACTGAGAATGTCACTTACTTCTTTCTCCGTAAGAGTCCAGAATGTCAGCATATTGTAATGATGTTAATGAAAGACACTACAGCTGTGATATGAAGTTTACATCACTGGGGGGAAAATGAGCTGTTCCCCACATACATAAAGATACATGCTCTTTCCTTTCCACTCCAAAAGATGTGTGTGTCTTTATGCCCCAGCACGTGTGCTCCCATACACCCCTTCACAGAAATCATTCTCCTGGCGGCGTATTAATATTTATCCCCTGCTCTGTGCTACGTCCTACAATTGTGACACACATGCTCACACGCATGCATATGCAACATCCCTCCTGTTTTCTTTTAATTAATGACTGCAGTGCTAATTAGAAGTCATGCAGCTCCTCAGTAGCCTCCAACTGTCTCTCATCCAGTCTTAGATTCACTCCTCCGAGCTTTGCAAAGTAACACTCTGATGTGTTTTGATCTCTGCTGGGAGCATCAGAGGCGGAAAAAAAGCGAAGTTTGTGGTAGACAATAACTTTGTGTACTACGCAGTGTCAGATCATAAAGGAGCACTTTTTGTGACGCTCACGGCCACACATTAAGGGGGCTTTGTCTGTCATTTCCCCCCCTTTGTTTGTCTTCTCCACGGTCAGTTAGGTTTGTCTCTATGTACTTTTGGCACACGTTTTCGGTGTGTTCATGTTGCATTGGCTTTCTCACATCACCCACAGCGCCCCACAACGAGAAGCACACAGTCGCTGTCACCGTGTTAAGCCGCTCTTCTTTTAATTACCTTCCTACCTTGCACTTGGTGTGATGAATGCTGCCTCCTGTCAAAGTTGAGTCAGTTCAGGTCACAGTGTCACGGAGAGATGTTTAATGACCACATATTTAGCAGGAAAGTTAGCTGTTAGTCATGTTAGACTTTGATCTTGAGTTGAAGCACTTGATTAGGAAGCTAAACTCGGAACAGGATTTAGATCACTTTGTCTGAAAAAAACCTGGTGACTGTGATTGTCCATCTTTGTCTTGTTCTACTGCTCTCTCTCTCACACAACTTGCACACTACACTTGCACCATTGTGGTGCAAGTGTAGCAGCTGGCAGCCGCCATTTTGGTGCATGGCTCTGTGGCGTTGTTGTTGTTCTCCTCCATCTCCTGTGCTTAGTGTACAGTGTACTACAAAACACTCAAACGCCACAACAGACTTTTTGATTTTCACTGACAACAAACTGCACGGAAACACCAAAAAATCATATATACATACATACATAGCCATGTAAGTATTGTAGAAGCTAATCCTTTTTTGTTGTTATTCAGAGTCATCGTCACTTTTATAAACCTTGTTCTCACTGTATGTAGCACCATTTGCCCCACTTCCCTTTCAACAATGAAGATAATGTTTAGGCATGCACAGAGCAGTGCATCATTCTCTGCCGACTGCAGCTCATATAATAATTGAAAATCACTCATCGTAGATGAAAGACAAAAAGAGGGGCGTCATTATTAGTCTGCAAGGGGCACAAATCTTTAAAATGTCACACTACATTTCTTTGGAGGCTCGGTCTTCATGCACAGTTGAGGTGTATTGTCTGGGTGGACGTAGATGTTCTCCCAGTTGGGGTTTTCCAAAAGCAGGGGCTGCTGGGATATGCTTGTGTGCTCTGCTGTCAGCTTGTCAGGGCAGAGAGTTAATTCTGGAAGTGTCAATGAAACACAGCCACAGGGGTAAACAGGATTGTGATGCAGTTTGGGTAGAAACCAAACAACCTAATGAAACAGAACCCAACACAAACCTGTCTCTTAAAGAATACGTTCATATACGACTACGGGAATTCCCAGTTACGTTTCAAGAATGTATTTGCGATGAGCAAGGTGATATGCAAGGAGCTGCACACACACTTTTTGCTGTTTACAGACCACAAGGCCGATGACTCTAAGAAATTCCTCTAGAAGCAGAACCACATCTTTAAAAAATCCCTTTAGAACAGACCAATTGTCTGACTAGAAGACAGTGTTAGACCCGCCCCCTGTTTGATGGCCAACGGTGACTGATAAAGCACCAAAGTCCTCACTGAGGTTAGGTTCAGAAAAAGATAATTTTTCGGAATAACCTGCTCCCAGTCTTTCTCTGACACTAACCCACTGCTGTGATGTCTGATCCCTACCACAAACAAACATATGATCATCATGTTCACTGAAAATATAATCCGCTCACCTTCTCTACAAAATGAACACTGGAATGCAGTTAATTATATAAGAGCGTGATTTTTAGGAGACAGGGCCTAACAATAGATTTCTCCGATGTGGTACGGTTAAATTTAAAGAGTTGGCACAACAACAACTTCTGTTGCTGAAGGTTACTTTATTTGCATGTATGAGCTTTGCATATTTCTCAATAGGGACAGAAAAAAACAGAGCAGCAAGAAAGGCATAAATGGCCAGAGGCCAAGATTGATATCCAAACCAACTGAGGCATCCAATTAGGCTTTACACTGCATATTGACATTTTGTCTATCTCTGTGCACTGTTAAACAGGGTTACACTTGCATATGTTGGTAAGGATATATTTATTGAGCTGAAATTAATTAAAAACACATCCTTGTAATGTCCTAGACTTTTCTTAGAACACTTTGGGAAGAGCAGGCGAGCAGAGCAGCACATTTTAAAATTCATTACCCTCTTAAGTATCTTCGCCTGACACATACGGAACTATTCCCAATCCATGATGTCTTTAAGACAGTAGGTTCAGCTACTTCAGAACATATTGTTTTGGGTTTTGATTATTCAGTCTTTTGTGAACACTTTCTATGACCTGAATTACACTGAGCTGCACACAGAGAAAGGCTGCAGCGTCTCAGTTTATGGGCACTGGATGCTTTTTCTGTTATGCTCTGCTCAGTTTGTGATTATGACAGACGTCTTTTTTGAGAAAAAGTTTCACTTGCTATTAATTTCTTCTTGTCAGCTTATCTTACTTTGCTCTTTTTGGCACTTGCTTTCATGAGGCCTAGACATTACCCACATTTGTCCCAAAACACCAAGGACACAGTTTATGTGCAGCTCCTGTATTTACAGCACATCAGCTGAAATTGTATTTGTTCCCCAGCACCTCTACTGTACTTGAATCACTGGCTGATGATTTATTTTTCTCCACCAGGTGTCTGGAAGGCTACCAGGGAATTCGCTGTGACCAATTTCTGCCTAAGACAGACTCCATCCTGTCTGACCCAAGTAAGCCTCCCCAGGTTACACTTCAATGTATTCAGTGCACTAACATCTATCATTAGACCATAACATCTAATTTGAATGTTTAAAAGTAAACATGAGGGAAACGCAGGGGCCTGTACTGCTTAGATCACGCTGATGAGGTTCAACTGGAGCAACATTTATTCCTCAAAGTACTGATCTACATAAATAAAGCATCAGTAAAATCAGATGTTCATATAATTACACCAATACTTAATGCACGTGTTCTGACTACTGGTTCCTCTCTGAAAATCCTACAAGACTGACTTTACAATATATTATAGTGACTTGATAGGTACAAGATGAGAACTCAAATACCATACTGCACCTGATTGTACTGACTATACTGTGTAGATGTAATTTACCTTGAGGTATAGTATTTCTTCAGATGTACTGTTAGCTTGTTTACTCTTCTTCCTACCAGTTGTAGGAATATTACAAATATTATCTATTCTGCAAAACTAAATCGTACATGTGCAACACACTGCACACAGGACATGGAAACAGGTTCACCTCAAAGCAAATACATACTGACTATTCCTAGACCAAGAGAAGATCCACATTATAATATGTAATGCATAATTATACAGATGAAAACACAGGATAGTATAACAGAATACTACATAAACCTGGAATCTCTTACCTTTGAAACAACTTTTACTCAAGTTTTCTTTTGTTTTTCTGTAACAGTATTTGTGGTTTTAGACCACCTGAGCTATTCTTCTGTTACAGCCAAACAATCACCTTTTTCATTTCACTCTTAATTTGCTTTTCTCAAATGCATCACCCTCTCCTGCTCAGCCTAATGTCACTTCACAGTTTATTTATCTCCCAAAGACACAAACTTTACTCTTACTACTCACCCTCTATGCCATATTAATTTAGTCGTAACTCTCGGCTCTTTCCGATAAATACTCAACCTTGTCACTGGGGCACTAACTTTACAACTCACTTTTAAACTATTTACTGTAAACCATTAGGGTTTCAAAACTCCTGAAACCTTCTAGAATATCACCGAACAGTGAAATAAAATTATAATCCGTAAGTGTAGTTTTCAATTACCAGCTGCAGCTTAGATGACGTTTAAAAATTTTGAAACAATAGTGAGTGCCACCCTTCAGGCCTCTAAGGGGGGGTTGATAAAGTAAGTATGCTTGGACACAGAAGATAGTTTCATGCACTGACTTTTCTAATAACAAGCCCTCGCTCTGCTTGTAGACTGCAGCAGGTTCAACATGTCACACAGGGGGGGAAGGTAATTGAGTTTCAACATTGAGTAGAAAAAAGCTGTTCTCTAACAATCCAAGAACCAAATTTTAACCATAGCCTGAAATTGGTTTTTACTGCCCAAGTCAGTTACTGATTATTAGTCTTTTAATCTACAGGACTCTTTCAGGTGAATTTCCATATAAATTGTCTAAGAACTACCAAGTCATTACTGAGGAATGTGGAACTATGGAAGAGAAAGTAAAGACTTTTCACTTTTTGGCATCCCAGCTGAACTCACAAGACACAACTCCAGCACCTTTCTATTTGTATCTATCTGAGCTTGAACAACTTTGCTTCATTCATTTCTGATCTCATTTATCTGTTCTTCGCAACTTTCTCTAACTCTCTACCTACTCTTACCTCAGTTCATTTTCCAACAGTAAGATTTGATCTGCCTACTTTCAGGTCATTGGTCTTTGTCTTCTGTTCTCTACTACAAACCACCATGTCATGCAGCTTATGGGTTTCTAGTTTTAGTAACACATTTTTCTTCCTTCTTTTTTTCCCCAATTTATTCAACTACTTCCTGCTTCCAAAAGTTGGTAAGTGCCAAGTTGCAAAGGAAGAGTGGCTTCCTTCTTCTTCCCCTACCCATTAGATAATCTTGTCACAGCATCACTCTCCTTGACTTCTTTGCTTGCAGCTCATGAAATCCTAATTTCCCAGGTTACCTTTGTGTCTCGTGCTTGAGTTTGCCTCAGTGTTGACATCCCTGTTTCCTCTTCCAAATTTCCCTACAGATGGCCCCCTTTTGCCCCCATCTGTCTCTTGCTAACCTCCTCCGTGCCATCCTTTCCTCAACACGCATCTTGTCCAAGCGTCAGACCTTATCCCTTGTCCCCAGTCTACAGTTCTCTGTCCAACTCATCTCCTAACACTTAGTGGCACAGGCCTCAGATGTACTGAGACTTGAATTGTGCCAGCTAAAAAGGTTCACCAGCAGGGCAGATAAATGCTGCCAAGGACCTCTGGCATGTTGCGGTCTCAACGGATAGGAAGGAAGGGCTTGAGCAAAAAGAAGAGAGGATAGATGAAAATGGACACATCTTCTGAGCTGGGCTATCACACTGTCTCAGGGTCTCGGAGGACGAAAGGGATGTCATGACTCCAATGACAATACAAATAGAATGACCGTGTGATGCAAGACAAGAGTGACAAATGTTTGTTTGTCTAGAGAACACAATTGTAAGACAATATCAAACTTTAAACTGTAATTACCAAAGGTAAGACATGAATAAATGCTTAAGTAATGAGTTATAGAAAGTATTTAACTAACAGGCAGGGAGAGAAAAAAGAGAGAAGTAGTAGTTAATGACATAGAGATGATAATTAATAATTATCAAAACGTGGGACAATGTCATCAATATTTCTGAAAGCAAAAGCTTTTCAATAGTTTGTCAAAATAAGTGTACCAAGACATTCAACTTACAACCCAAGGGACAATGTTTCGATTTGTCCCCCGGAAGCTACATGTCAAGGTGTCAAGGCGTCACAAATATTTTGCCTTGCACGACTCTTTCTATTAGATGGAAGTGTGCAACCATAACATTTAAATAATTTATTCTGTGAAAACCAGAATGTAATCTAATCAACAACTGTTCAACACAGTCCCTCACCTGCTCGGAAAGAGATGCAAATTGATTGATTTTGCCATCCCAGGCTGATCAAACCAGGTAAGCCAGAAATGAAAACCCCCATCACTTGTTGGATCTTGGTGCCTAATGAGTTCACAGCGTAAAGGAACATACTGTAGGTACAAGTGCAAAACAAATGAGACAGTGAATTTTTCTAAAGTTTTTTTTTCTTCAGACAAATGATGGTTGAATCCTGAACCGCTATGATGTAGCTGAAAGCCAAACATTCAGTAACTAGTCTCTTAACCAAATTCTAACATTCTTAAGCTGTGTACAAATACTCCTAGACACACTTGGTCTTGAGTGTCGCACACCACTCACCAATTAACATTTAAATCTCAAAATACTGACAAGGCTCCGCATTGAATTCATCACTTGCTTGATTGGGTGTGTTTCAGATCAAAGACTTGTTTAGGTTCCCACTGAATCTGTCAAAGAGCCACAAAGGCTTTTTGTTGTCATCCTTACATACAATATGTCAAATCTGTTCATTGCTGAAGAAACTGAGTTCAAACTTCTTTTGTTGTCGAGACATCTTTTGTTGTTCAAACTGGGGGGTTGCCTATTGGCACTACCCACTCTGAGGAACTGGCAGAGCCTAATCCAGTATTCAGGAGCTACCATAGACTAGACTGAATTCCCCTTGAATATTTTTTCCTCTCCACCCAGAACTACTTCAATATCTTTCTTTACTACTTTCATTATCTACATAGCCCTTCTGCATTCATTGTCTAGGACCACATTCAATAACATATTCAACTCTTCAGAATTGAAGGCCCCGGAGCCGAGACCGTCTGCTTTTACAATGCTGTAAGGCAGATTCAGAATAAGCATATTCTCATCTACACGGCATGCCTCACATCACACCCCGTAGACGGAGAGTGAGAGATTTAAAGATTTAAATTTGAAGACAAATTTAATTCACACTATCTTTATGAGATCTGATTTCATGCTTGGCAGGTTTGTGTGCAGTGCGGACGATAACGTTTCCCTGAGAATACAACCCTGTATTTTACATTGTACTGTGTGTTTCAATCCGTTAGATTTAAATGGAACATAAAATGTGTTTCATGCTTTTATCAAAGGTCAACAAGTTATCATGGATAGTCCCAGTAATACACCAGTGGGCAGGTGATGTTTTTCCAAAACTATACAAGAACTTAGATATTCTCCCTTACAGTGGCACAACATAATTATTCAGTTGATGGGAAACTGTAAATGATTTTCCCTTGAGCAAAGCCTCTAAAACTTCTACAGTTGATGCTCTTTCTTTGACTGTGACCATTTGAGAACTAATGAATCCATACTTGTAGCTACACCTAGCATTTAATCAATTAAAGGTAAACTTTGCACTTGACACATGGACCCAGATCAAACTTAAGTCTCAAAAACTGTCAGCTCTGAGACTTAATGACTTGACTTGTCTGAACAATTGGTTCAAATTATGGAGGTCATGTATAAAACTGGTGAAAAAGTTTCTTCCCACAGTAGACTAATTTTAGATCACCCAGCTCATCCTGTTCTGTTTGTGGACTGCTGATAACCAGTCTTCCTGGATGCCCACCTGGTTTCAGACCACGCCTTTCTATAAGTCTGCATATTCCATTTCATCTTAGCATTCTGAGTAATTGTATAAAGATTTTGGATCTTCTTGTCCTGTGGAAAAATTATTTTTTTATGTAGGATATCTGTTTCAGGATTTGAGATGTAATTAAGGATGACTTGCGAGGCTGTTTTTGTTTTTCCCTGATGTCCCTGAATCTTTATTGATCTTCCCCTGTTGGGCCTGAAGCCTTTTTTTGTATCTTTGCACATCACTAACTCACATTCTCTGAGTGTCTCTTTCTTTAGTTGTTCGTACAAATGGTGGACTGACGTATTCTTTTGTTGATACAAGAAAATGTATTGTTGTAATAAATCTCTGGATGTTCGCTCTATCTTGGGGATCTGACACTACCTATGAAGAGTTGTCTAGGTAAATGAGTTTAAATTATGTTCAACTTGCATTGATGGCAATAAAATACACAGAAACATATTTTTATTTTGTAAAACACTGGCTTGATAGCATTGCTGTTTTGGAAACTGTAAACTTTTGATGTTCCTGTATTTGCCTTATAATTAAACCCGTGCAGCTACAGAGCTCCCCGACAGAACATCCCTGAATTAGTTTTCTTGAGTTATGCTGGCACAGTTGTTTGAATGCGTGTTTGTTTGTGTGTATGTACGAGGGTGTGTTTTTCCTCGGCTCTACATTTTTGCATTTGTGTTTCCGCATGAGTTTCTATTCTGACATTCCTACAAGTGAAGAGCGAGTCTCGGGAGACATCTTGTTGAATTCACACCATCTGAAAGACGAGGATAAAAGGAGCTGGCTTAACGCTCAGAAGTACTTGACGAGTCTGGCATCAGCTCTGGTATCGGCCCTCCTTCTTAGACTGACTCATTGTGGCAAGGCAAATCCAACCAGGATATGGAAAAAGAGCAGCCAACTCCGTGAGCATGACAGCCTTAAGATACCAAGGCCAGAGGGGGTCTAATCTAGTCTGGTTCTTGAGATGTGGAAGATGTGAGTTTTTTTAATGCTGCACAATAACCAGGAGCACAGTGAAACTTCTACAATCTGGATTTTTTTGCACCTTATATAAGCAAAAAGAATTAAGCCGTAGCTTCAGAAAAAAAACAATATTCACTTAGACTATCCATTAAGATTAGATGTCTGTTTTTTACACCAAGTTTCTTTGAAACCAAATTAAAAGAATCAATCATGTATAATGTTGTATGGTGTTGACTACTAGTCAACAGTTCAGAGTGTAGTTTGCAGTATAAGAAACATAAAAACATGAAGAAACAATAAGCTGGGCATGCTGTGGTCCTTTGGCAGTCACCACTGTGTCACCTTAAGTACTCTTTTAAACAGACCCTACTGAGAACAACAGATCAGACGCATGCATGCACCACTGACAAAGAGCAGAAGATGATGAGATGGCATAATGGAAATTAAAGGCAATATAGTTGATGTGAGAGAATAAGATGAGCGAATCTGTCTCAGGGCACACAGGACGAGGTACTCAGCTGCCTTTAACCTCTCCTCGGGGAGTTATAACGCATGTTCTTTGTTATCTGCAGCAGATTTTCAGCGTATGCATGAACCATCGCTCGCTTGTATGGTGTTGGCTTGGGACTGCTTCCAGTACACGTTTTATATTTCAGGATGTCTTTATGAATTTAATGACATATTAGAAAGATTCAGTTTTGAAGAAATGCGTGTTGTCTTTGCGGACTCCTTTACTGGGCCGCTCATACCCTCTGAGACACTACTAGAATCAACGATGGCCTTTTGTTTGCAACAGTTCACATGCTAATTAAAGCTTACTCTTTCGGGGGTGAACTTGGCATTGTCTTTTACAGCAGACCTTTCCCAGGTTCCAGGTGCACAGCAGGGCATTGGCAGTTAGCTACTGATACTTCTCTGCTTCTGGTGAGACAGAGGTTAATTGGCTGCAGATGTGGCTTATTGACCAGCTGCCGCTCCTCATTCTCCTGCATCTTGACCAATGATCAGGCAGAACATTAGAGCACACAGCGTGTTTATCTGATGTTAGGAATCAGACATATTATATTATATGGGTTAGGACATCACTCCTTGTGAGCTGCTGCTAGTGAAGGTATGTGAATACTTTGTCTTAGTTGTTGTGTCCTGTCTTGGTTGTGATCATATCACTACACACAACTAACTACATGTTAGTCAACTAGCTGAATTCGGAATACTAGCAGAATTAAACCACTTAAATGTTGTCTATACTTGGATCTCTAGTTTAAAAGTGAATGGTGTACTTTATGTTTCCTTCATGTTTCTTTCTACACACAATGACAGAATCTGTTCTGCGATCACCGTTTGTTAAATGGACAAAAGCACATGAAGCGATATTACCCTCTAGGATTATATTCCTCCCTCTGAGCTCGGTGGCAAACAAAATCACCTATTGCAATGAAGCTTAATGGCTGCTGATTGCTGAGGCCAGTTCACCTTCCACTGCTCGTAAGCCCTCACTGTGTGCTTGAACTGCGAGCAGAGAAGAGGAGGAAGAGAGAGGGAGTGAAAAGAATAGAAATTAATATTGATAGAGGCAATTCATCTGGCTTGGGGGGGGGCGCGGCG
>JAUMTR010000007.1:17352684-17370685 GCA_032270685.1 Microctenopoma stevenorrisi | reverse complement strand
TCACAAATGCATGGATGCTTGGAAAACCAGCAGGGCTGCGGCCCTCGAGGACCGAGTTTGGACACCCCTGCTCTAGATTATCCTGTAACAGGCGGTGAGAGGGTTGTTTCTATGGAGCTCAGGGAAGCTCGTATAGCCTGTGTCACTGTAGCAGTGATCGGCACCAGGCTATTGTTCAGTAAAATGCAAAATTTAAAGGATGAAACATTTATAATGAATTATTATAATCAATAATTCAAAAATGTAATCGCATTAATCTGTGATTATTCGCCCTGTTAAGGGCAAAACTGAATAATGAATTCCAAAGTAGTTTACTGCATGCGTTTATTAAAAGTACTGCTCTATGAGGAGAATATCATATCAAACGTCATTCGTTTGCACAGAATTTACTGTACACAGCAGCAGATAGATATTTTGTATATCTCAACTTAAATACTTGCATGCGTCAAACGGCGTGCAGCCTCCCCAGTTGCTCCCGTCTCTTCTCAGACTTTTCCTTTGTTTTCCTCTTTTCCTTTTATTCGTGCTTGATCTGTACTGTGTGTTTAGCTTGTGCCCTCTCAACTGTGCCCATGGGTTGAGAGAGTTTTTATCACCGTTATTGTTACTCTCAGTGAGGATTGGGACCATGGGGCAGCTTCTCCGTACTACAGACTTTATATCTGCGAAGGTTCTCAGTCATGCAGGTCATGGTTAGCTCAAAAAAGGTTTATCCAAGAGCAACTGAACTTGTTAGGTTTTCTACCACAGACTTTGTTTACTCCAATGATCAGCTGATCACCCTGAAGCCGACCGGCTTGTCAACCAAACATACGGACATACCCACTGTCTCTAAATGGTCCTGTAATGTTTTCTATTCTCTGGTCTCGGAGGAGTTCTGCCCCAATGCTCACACACACACTCAGAAACACAAACGTCAAAAAAGCGTGTTCATTTGACGTCTGTCATTAAAAGAAACACATGAAAGTCATGATTCCTTTTCAGAGCTGGCGTTTATTTTTTGAGTGATTTGCTGCATCGGGTCTGTGGTGTTAATGAATTATTGAGTCCAGCCCTAATATTTATTTAATATATTTTAATGGCACATACACTAGCCACAGTAAACACAAATATCACGAAATACAAATATAGAATTGCTGCGATTGATAGAAAGTGCTATATTGCACCACAGTGGTCATTTTGCACATTGGATATTTCTATTAAGAGCAGAAGCCTGGCAGCTACAGACCACTCTACCCCTTCAAATGATGGCTGGAAAATTGGTACAAAAATGTAATCACAGTTTTAATGTGAGCTGTTTGTGGAACCAAAATTGCCTCCGACCTCTTGTTTCTCTGATATGTTTAACACAGCAGGATACACAAGATCCATCATTTACTGTCTGTAGTCCAGGCTTAGTGGATACACGAGCCAGTGTGTTGTTTGTCCTGCTTGTGTGTGTGTGTGTGCTCATTCATCACACATTGTATAGGAACTTAGGAAAAGTGATCCACATTGTTTGTGAATAAGTTTGACAATGTCACACTACTAACTCTCTTGGGTACTCTTGGCTGAGCATTTTATACAGGTTTGATTGACAACACAAGCAACAACCACACAATTGAACAACTGATTCGATTCCAATGCTAAATCTTGATTGCTGATTTTCACACCTGTGAAATTACATGTTTGTTAGTGAGAATCTGATTGAAAAATAAGCACTTAGCAATAGGTCAAGGGAGGGTTAGAGTGAGAGAATGTATAATTATCACTGTGGGAGTTCACAATTACAGTAGAGCAAGCACATGTCCGACTATGTGCATGTGTTTGTGTCATTACCGTCATGTACCTTCTGACTCCATGCGACAATGTATGAAATGCTGATACAGCAGCCAACAAGTTGGTGAGGATCTGGTTACTGCTGTGATACAGAGCTAACACACACTATTTTTAATAACTTTTCCTTCTTTTTCCTCCTTTCCCCTCCCTGCTGCCCGAAACGTCAGACCACCTGGGCATCGAGTTTATGGGTAAGGATGCTTCTCTCGTCCTGCAGCTGCATGAATCACGACTGTAAACATCACAGAGCTTCATGTTGTCTCTGTTGCCTTTGCTAATATACCTGTAGACTACAAGCATCGTTCATGACACTCATCATTCATGTTTATCAGCTGTGCCAACAAATCATTTATCATTTATCATACGTGGAAGCAGCAAAGCTTGGGTAAATACAAATGGCGCCTGTAAGAACATATAGCGCATTCACAGATTCACGACCATTAACCCCCCTGTACACAAGCTGCATTGCATTTCTGTGAAATATGAGCTATTGTCTTTTTCGCTCACTGCTCTCTCTACACATATCTATTTATATGTACACTGTATCTTTACTTTCTGAGCCTATCTTTACGCTTTATTTCTTTCTTGCTCTCCCCCCCTCCTTCTTTCTCTCACAATTGCTTATGAAGTGTCCCTTCAGAATACCAATGTGCTGCAGTCTCCTTGGAAACAGTGAGAACAGAGAGGGGGGCTGGATACTGTGAGGGAGTTTTTATGATGTTGGCACTGTTACCAATGCACTCCTCATTAGTATGTGTGTGTATTTGTGCACAAGCATGGCACGAGCTCGGTATCGTGTTTCCAAAGTCCTTAGTTTCTACTTTTGTGAGTCAGATTAGATTCTACCAATGGTTGCGCGTCGACTGTTTGTGTGTTTCCCATGCACATGCTTCGGAGGCTGTGCAGGCTGGAGGCCAACGGCTCCTCCTCATAGTTGCCAGGCTCCTCTCTCCTGTTCTTGGCTCTCCTCGCAGGCTCTGAGAAGCTGAGGAGTGTTAGTTAATGACATGGAAGCTTGCTGTTAACTAGAGTCCCTCACTCTCTGAGTTGGTATAATTTGCCCTTTCTACACAATCAGGTTGGAAAAGAAATGATGATCTAGGAAAATGTCCCCTCCTGCACTGGCATTCCTGCTTCTACATTCTCAAAGTAAAATCTCACAGGAACAAGCAGTGCCATGCCTCTTTTTCTGCTGCACAAGCACTGCATTTGCAGGCATATAGACCAACGCTGTTTTTTTTTTTCAATACTTGCTGAGACTATACAAACCTGGCACGGACAGATGATCTTTTCCACAAAGCTATCTCGCAGGTTTCCCCATGTATATTCAGTGCAGCATTGTTCAGGCTGCCACATTTTCTTTGCCTAGCTAACATCTCTACTCCTGCCAATGTCTTCCCCGGCACTGTGTTAAGCAGGGAACAGATATAGGCACCTCCCACATTCAACTGTGGCTTTGAAAGTTGTCTCTCCTCATAAACCTAACAGAAACTGACACCATAGAATAATTGGAAGGAACAGGATCATGGATAGAGTGGTATAGCGTAATTCCAGTTAGAGACGTGTGTCATGGAATTTATAGCAAAAACTGTTCTTAGCAGAAAAGCTTTTTCACTTTTAGGGAGCTTTCCAGAAGAACAAAGCTAAAAAAAAGAATTCTGCTGAGATAATGATTCATCCTCTAATAAATAATAACCTTAACAGTTAATAAGGTTGCAGTGGTGGAGGGAGCTACAGCAGGAAGCATCGATGGCATGAAGGTATCAGCGGAGTAGTCGGCGGTAAGTATGACTTGATGTTATTAGCCAGCTGGTAGCCAATCAGCTGCTGATGATAAAGTATGAAGCAAGCAGCCAGTGTCGATTAACCTTGTGTGTCTTCAGAGATACCTTTTTTTGTACACTGAGCCTTACGTTGCTTTATTTTACTTGGCAGTAAGCTGAAGGGGAAGATATCAGCAATCAGCATTTGGTTTCTGGAAATTCTGAGTTACTACAAACTAAGAGCCCTGATTAGACCCAATGTGTCAACATAAAGAATGAACATGCTAGGAATTGTTAAGTGCCGGATATTTCTAGTGATTGTGAATGTCTGTGTGCATTTGACTCATTATTCAAATGTAAATGTTTTTTTAAAGGTGGTGACAGTCTCAGCCAGTCAAATGCAGCTGGACAAGTCATTTCAGCAGCCAGGGACAACAAAGGAGAATAGACAATGGATTGAGATTTTTAGGCTCCTCTCTTTTGAAGAACTGAGGCGGCGTGTAGGAGTGTAGCTTACTAATAGCATGTTGATATAAGAAGCCCTGTAGGCATCAAGCATTAAGGATTTAAACTCAGTGCAAGCAGCTACTCAGAGCCAGTGGAGAGAAGTGAGAAGAGGTGTGACATGGGTGTATTTCAGCTGGTTGAAAATGAGGCGTGATGCTGCATTTTAGACTATCTGGAGGGGGTTTAACTGCAGAAGCAAAAACGAGTTACAAAAGTTGAGACTAGAGATGACCATTGTCTGGACAAGGAGAGAAAAGGCCTAATATTTAGTCAGAGTGAACCCGCAGGACCTGAAAGCTACATGAACGTTTACACTCAGTTTCTCATCAATCCAAACCCCAAGGCTTTTTGCCTACGCTTTTCCGTAGGTGTTAGCAGTAGCAAACCAATTCGAATTGAGATCTATTGCTGAGGGGAGTTGTTGCCCAGAAAGATCAGCATTTCAGTTTAGGATAAGTTCAAGGAGGAGAGGAGTTGCTCAGACATCCATGCCTGTATGTCAGAGAGAGGTAAAATCTTTGTGGTGTAAGTGTCGGCAGCATAGGAGTGATAGGCAAAGCCATGGAATTGGATGATGTAGCCAAGTGAGTGATTGTTTAATGAGAAAAGAAGGGGGCCAAGGACAGAGTCTTGTGGGACCCCTGCGGTTATCTTAGAATGTATATGTCTCACCTCCCCATGATACCTGGAAGGACATATCTTGAAGATAGGAGGTGAACCAATTAAGTTCCTGTAAATCCTAGATCTGGCAGCGTGGCAAGAAGAGTTTTGTAATTAACCATATCAAAGGCAGCAGACACAAAGAGACTTCCCACTATTGCCAGGAGGGAAGTCCTAGTTAAATGTCTTTTCCTAAAACTAGACTGAAAAAGGTCAATTAGATGTGCATGCAGGAATGTAGAAAGTTATGCCAGGACAGCTCATTTGAGAATTTTGGAAAGAAAGGGAAGGTGGAAGGCTGGGTGGTAGCTGTTCAGTATGGAAGGGTTTTGTGTGTTTGTTTTTTTTAAAGCAAGGGAGCAATGAGAGCCTGTTATGACTGAAGAATCAAGGACAGATGTTATAGTAGGTTGTATGGACTGGAAGAAGTGTGAGTGGATGAGTGCAGACAGACAGTGTGCCAGAGGGGACAGTCTGTATTGAAAGAAAGCGTGGTCAGATAGATAATGTAGAGGAATGACAGATGTAGAAGTGAAGGCTGTGGGGCAGTTGTGTTTAAGTAGAAGGATCTAATTGCCTGTCGGCTCTGTGAGTTGTTGGCATGCTGAGAAATGTGAGGTTGGATGCTGAGATGAAACTAGAAACTGGCTGTTTGTGGCTTGAGCAGGCTGAGGTTCCAGTCTCCCAGTAGCACAAGGGGTAGTTCCTCATTAACAATGGTGGAGAGAGTTGTATCTAGTTCCTCTAGAAAGTTACCAAATGTACCTGGAGGATGATATACAACAACTATGGACATTTTAAATGGTGTGCCACCTCCCTCTACCAACTACTAAATCTACAGTCATTTCTGTCTGGATTAAAAGCTAATAAAATCAACCAAATGCTATGTTGTAAGCACCAGTCAGTTGACAGACTTTCTAGTCCAAATCTGACCAGTCGTACTGACAGTTACCATCTCCCACCCACCTGGAGACCACACAGGCATCATTACAGCATGCAAATCCAGCGAGGCAGTAGTGCTTAACCACTGCACAACGATGCCATCAACCTGTCGTGTATACACCACCTGTCTATACAAAGCTCATTGTGTTTAGTTTCTGGTGGTACTGGTTAACAACTAAGGTTTCTGCTGAAAAAGGTGGTTTCACAGGACTACATTATATTGAGAGCCTTCCACTTTGTTTCACATTTACATAATGTAAAAGAAGACTCTTAGTGGCCAGTATTTTGATACTGGGTTTAAATAGAATACCCTGTCTAATCCCATGGCAGTTATTTTCCACAGACAACCCTATGCCCAATGCATGGTTTATTGAAACTGAGCTGCCATCCAACAGAGTTGGTTTCCGAGGTTAAAATTAGAAAAAAGGTGTCTGAGGGTTGAGCTCTCACCACCTAGGATATCACACACTCAAGGCTTTAGAAATCAGACAATATATTCTTGGATCTTGCCTTCGTACTTGAACTTTTTATGCTTGGCAAAAAGGGTTGTAGGTTTGACTATATCTAGTTAGTCGTTTCAGCATTTCCATTCTGGAGGATGTGAATCGATGTTAGAGCAAAGAGTTATGGGCAGCTATTTTGGGGGCAGGATGGATTTTAAGTCATGTTGATTTTCCTTTTCCATCCAGAGGACAGAGGTGTGTTTGTGCTGCTGTGTGACAGTCTGGCAAACCTGAATTAAGATGACTGGAGCTCAGTGGGCATGTGTTTGTGTGGATGTTTTAGATAGCGGCCATATGAATTAGTGAAACCTATGGCTTTATGTACTATTGATGTACAATTAGGTAAAAATAAAGTTTAATTTCACTCTCTCGACTTTGACAAGTTGAAATCTAGAATTCTTTGTTAGCACCAAGTACTAGTCCTATGCTACCTACTGCCAAAGAAAAGAAAAGGGATGAGTAACAGGAGAGAAGAAAGACATGCAGACATAATGCAGAGTGAGAGGCAGTAGTCTCACTGGTGTCTTCCCAGAGATCATTTTTCAATCAAACAGCATCACAATGTCAGGTGTTTTTTATTATTATTTTTCTGAGAATGAGTTATGAATTCCTCTAGGTGCTGCTTTGTTTTGTCAAAATATATCAGTATTGTTGCTGTCAGAAACATAAAAATGCAGTGATTTTTGTGTATACAGGTGTAAAATAACAGATGTAGCAGAATTACATATCCAGGTCTACAGCTCGTGCTTTTTACTGCTGCCAATCAAATTATAGTCACAGAAAGTCAGCCAGAGTCTTTGGTTTCAGGTCTCCGTTGTCTGTCACTAAGGAGCCCAGATACAAAAAGTTTTTGACATGCTCTACGGTGTAGTTACCGAGGCTTATTGTAGGTGGATCTGGTCCATCACCAATATGCATGAACTTGGTTTTGGTCGTCCAGCTCACTTGTTGGCCAAGCTTCTCTGCCTCTTCACGGTAGAAGCCCAGGGCATCACTCAGCTCACTGTAGGACGTGCTGAGCAAGATGGTATCCTTTCAACATAGCAGTAAGGTACACATAGCTTTGTCTACACAATGGGACAAGTTAGAAAAAGTAAGAGAGGAGTAAAAACAAGAGGCCCAGTCATCTAAACATATTCAGTAGGCGAACGGACAAATGAGGCCACACAAGTAATAGCACGAAGGACCGTGACCAGCCAGTTTACTGTAGCACAGCAGAGCTTCGTAAAGGAAGGTTTCATCCACCATCAGCAAATCGCTCTCTGACACATGAAAAGTCCAATTCTGAAGGCTGCGAAGCAATCGCTGGAGAATCCAGTCCCTCTCTGTCTGCGTCCTCTGATCTCTCCTCACTCTTGTTATGTCATTCCTCTTATTTATCCTCCCCTGTCAGTTTGTGCTCACACAGACAGGGATGTCTAACATGCATACACGGTCACCCCAGACCCAATCTAGGCATTCTCAATTTCAGGTGTGGTAATGTAGGCGATATAAACCTCACTGAGGTTGGTCAACAGTAAAACCGTCTGCTGGCATGGAGCAGTATACATAACCGTTACTGCTCATGGTCCAGTCCAGTCGTCCTTCAACTATAGTGCATCATAAAAACAAACCTTAAGATGACTGTTAAGTAAGTGTAGCTCAAAAAAAAAAGTAAATGCAGTATATAAAAACATAGAAAAGATTGATACTCACAAAAGTCTGACGTGAATGGTAAGAAATAATACATCCAGGCGTAATGTGTAACTATGGAAATGTTATGCAGTGTGGGCTTTATGTCGAAAATGTCTGTTGCTTCTGTATAAATCTCTTCTGCGTGGATGAACCCCGATCACAGTCAGGAGGCTACACGTTCCTAATGGACAGTTTGTCACAGAAGCTTCTTGTATTAACACGCACTGCCTTTAAGGGGCACACTTTCACTTAATAATTGCTCAAAGAAAAGTTTTTTTATCATTTTGTCTGTCCTCCAGCTTGAGGCGGTATACTTCAGAAAATGAAAAATCAAGCCAACCTGAAGAGAGATATTTTTAAGGAGGCTGACTCAGTGTTTTTCTGAGACTTTTACTTTCAAGCAGTGTTGAGCTGTGCCTCAGGTTGATGACATCTGACAGTCTGTCTGAATGCTGCAAACCTTAAGAAGCTGAAACCTTGTCCTGGATGAACATTATGCTTAGCTGTGATTCATGCTCAAAATATCACTAGCTTACATGGTAGTATGATAGTTTGTTTGTGTAACAGTCAGCCACTGACCTTTTTAGTCTTTTATCATTACTCATCCAAATTTCGCCAGTACATCAAACTGGAATCAATTCCAATGTGCTGCCACTAAACATTAAATTTTACCACACTCAGACTGGAGGCTTCTGTTTAACTAATAATTGTACAAACGCAACACAATTTAATAATCCTTCACCTAATATCGGCAACAGACCTTGATAGTGTCAGTGCCTGCCAGAAGGCTGACTCGTCCATATGTCCAGAACATCAGATACAAATCCTTTAATGACTCACAAACCTGGCACTGGCTATCACATAAAATAAGGATAAACTACCACATATCTTAATGCTGCCTGGATGTAATGTTTAAAATCATTGGTGATTCATTTATTCTCTGGACAGTTCTTCTGCTGCCCCAGTGCAACCTAATGCAAGCCTACAAAATGTAATGACTATGAGCACAGATAGGCTTAAATCACACATTCTTCTGCAGATAGATGATAATGATGGAAACAGGTGTGTTGGACTGTGACCAGTTGCATTTTTGTATACCGTGGTTTGGTTTATGTGTTATGAACTTCAGCACGCAGACCACAGCCCCATCTGTCTTTTTTTTCTAATATAATTAGAATTAAATGGTCAGTTGTTTCAAAATGATGTAAAGCACATTTCTTCGTTTCCGTCAGTGATATAGGTCGTGCTTCATGTTTCAATCAGTCCTCAGGCTATACAGGTCAGACAACGGCCCATAAGGAGGAGCGTACACTGAAGGTTGACATAGCGTCTGGGCAGAGACGGTGCCAGAGTCTTTATCTTATGTGATTCTACAGTGAAAGTGGACGAGCGGGGAGAAAAGAATATGCTAGTGCTGCGGATGGCTGGAAGACGCTGATCACTGTGCATGTGTTCTCCAGTAAACATCTGTTTTAGATCACAGCTGCTTTTGGCTGATTGTTGTTTATTACAGTTTTTGTGTTCACATGTGGAGGCTACAGTAGAAATGTTAAAACCAAGCTCATTCTCACAGGAAATAATGTCCATGGGAGGTAGTTGGGTTTATGGACCAAATTTGTACAGTATCTTTAACTGGTTTTGAGATATCACACTCTGCATCATCTACCACCACCGCAGTAGTTGTGCGGTCAGTCTTCTGTTGATAGTCAACACGGCGAGATGCCAGATTAAGTTAAAGCAACCCTTAATTTGTGGCTTCCCTGTCAGAAAGAGATTTCTTTTCTTACTTCTTGGCAGTGATCTATTAATTTGAGATACAGTATTCAGGGTGTTGTATCAGCACTTCAGGAAGTTGTGTGTTGGCTATTATATCAAGTAGTATCAAGTCATGTGAGTCATATTTTCATTCAAATCAATAAAGGCTAAAGGCTTCATCTTTATTGTACCCGAGACTGTTTCGCCACGTATTCTATTACTTATTGATTTTTCTTTCTAACCGAGTCACCTGTATGGAATCATGGCCGCTGTAAACACATTTTGATTGTATACACTTCTATATTTCTGCTGCCACCTTTAGTGTAAACTAGTAATCATACTTTTCTTTAATGTTACTGTAAACAAGCAGGCAGCAGGGCTCACTGGAGCAGAACTGGAGGGTGGGGGAGTAAATAAATAGAAAATGTGACCTTAGGGCCTCTACAGTTGGGATTTGAACATGTGTTTACTCCTCAGAGACAGGAATAATTGAAATTAAGAGAGTGTGTCAGTGCAATAAAGTAGATGTGTCCAAGTAAGGAGGAGGTTGCATGTATATGTAACATTTATGTAACTTCTTTGTGTGTACCTGCTTCATCACTCAGATGCAAAACATGCAATCATTCCAGGCTGTGTGTGCGTAGGTTGAGTGGATGTATCAGTCAACCCAACCCTACCTCCATTAAAGTGGGTTGTAAGCTGTGTCCTTGATGGTGCATGTGTGTAGTAGTCTTGATTTTTCCTGATGGTAGATGAACATATGAAAAGTATGCACACCTCTCTTGTTGAAGAGAGGTGTGCAGGAATCTTCCAACTCCTTTTTCAGTCATTTCTTTTTTCAATCATCCTCCTTCTGAGGCTACGTTCACACAAACAGGTGTTTCCCCCACATTAAAACAGTGCAAACGGCTACACTGGTGGGAGGGTGTTGTTTCATGTACCAGTGAGTCAAACAAGTACAATCTGGAAAGTCCAGCTGGAGAGACGTGTGTGTGTCTAGAAGGTTGTTAGACACCAAAACACAACACGATGGTGTGTAATACTCATGGGACTGTACAACTCTGATAGGCTACCCTGGTGGCAACACTTTGATATTAGCAAAAAAAAGTTGAACTAGATCCAATTTCTTCATCATCATTTTGACAAAGTCCCTGTGGTGCCTGCTGGTTCCCTGCTGTAGAAATGCACTTGTCTATTTATATTACTATTCAGACGCCCTCTAGAGTGGAATGCGGTGCTCCATAGAGATAAAAAAATAGTTAAAACGTAGATAATAATAATTAGATGGAAGTATTTATTGTATTTATACCACTGTTGTATATACTGGTGTTTATACCAGCTCAAGATTGTGCCAGGCAAACATGTCCAACACAGAATGTTCTGTTTGTTGCCACTGTCAGGTTCAAGTTATATTGATCTGAGTCTAAGGTTTGTTTACTTTTTATCCCATGAAACCTGTTGGTATTTGTTATCAAGGTGCACTTGCTATTTCCAGAACTCAGTATCCCTTTGATTTGTTCTAGCTTAAAACACTTGATGGAAAACACTTGAACTACCGTGATGAGTCGAGGAAACTAAATTCAGATTATTCAGTCAGTGTTTTCTACTGTAGATAAGAACTTTGACTCAAATTAGTTGTGCAGTGTGGCCCTGGAGAGAATCTATGGAATGAACGCAGTGGGTTTGGGTTATCTCAGCTTGTACCCGGAGACTTACACTTTTAATCCTGTGTTACATACGGCTGGTGTGGAGTTTGAAAGACGCAGGCATTTATCAGACAGGAAAGGTCTAATGAAAGGGTGCATTAGGAGGTTGTGTCAGAGACTGACGTTTTTTTTAATTTTTTTATTTTGACAGGTTGACTCCTCTAGCATCGTAGTCATCACTTTATGATCTATCAGTTCCTTAGTGAGGGAAAGATACCAAATGAACAAAGGAAGTGAGATTGCGTGAGATTACTGAACTTATTCCTGTGTAGTGCCATCAGGCAACATAAAGGAGTCAGCTGTATCTGATCAGTATTTAAGCGAACAGAAGGAATCACTGCTTCTCTGCTACACGTCCTGCACCTCCATATCATCGCGTCTCTCTTTCTACAGTATTTCCACACCTATGCTTCTTTCCTTCTGTGCTGCTTTCCTTCTTGTTTGTCTCGCTGCCTCCCTTGCAGTTGACCTCGGAATGCTCTCGTAGGACAACCCCCCCCAGCTCCCTCTAATGATATAATTACAGCCAATGAGCCAATGTGATGACTCAGGCTGATTAGCAGCATCAAAACAACGATGCCCCCAAACATAATTTAGATATAGATCAAGAGAGAGAAAGAGAGACGCACAACAGAGAAAAATATGTGCTGACAACACTGTAATAGACTCTGTGACATCCGTTATTCCAGGGATTATGTATGACATACTGCACGTATGACTGGTTATGCAATATCTGTGTGGGCATCTGTAGCTTAAAGGCTACAGCAGTAAGCCTGTGCTGTGAGAGTCATGGTTTGAATTCCCAGAGAGTCTTGAAAATCTTGATGTGGTTGTGAATTAGTAACACCCTCTGTCTTCGAGTGCTGTTAGGGTGCCCTTGAGCAAGACGCAGCGGCTGCTGTTGTGTTTCGCTGCAGTTTTAAGGCGGCTCCTGGCCCATGTTCTCTAAGCAGTGCTCATGAACTGTATCTCTTTTACATTAAAGGGGTCACTCAAACTCATCCGCAGTAAAAATGTGTCTTAATCACCTCAATGTAAAAACCTCAACACCTCGTGTCATCTTTGTGCTTTTCCAAGGTCTGAGTCTCGCTAACTAAAACTTGATTGATCGCCTATTAATGTATCCGAAGGCAACTATGATTTACTTGTTTGCAGCAAACAAGACAGCTTCTATTTTTCTCTACTAATGGTGTCGGCCCGTGCCATAATTCTTCTTGTCTCCATGTATTCAAGCTCCATTACGAGTGGCATCCATTTCAAAAGCAGTCTCCGTCTATCACACCATTACTCGATGTGGAAGGGCTGATAAAATGAACTGTGAGGTAACTAAGAACAGCAGGTAATGCTGGAGAATTGTAAAGAGGTCTTTGTGTATTGTAAACGCTTTTTTATTTCAGTTTTATTTAGTTTATTTATAACAAATGTAATTAAATCTATGCAGGCAAGAATCTGGAAAGCAGATACAACACAAGCCCCAGAGAGCTGTTGTTGATTTGAAATGGCTGTTGGGGTGCTGTAAACAACGATGTTAGAAATTAACATTAAGTATGAATCTGAGAATGTGTTTAATTCTCCGTTATGGAGAGATGGCTGTACAGTATTAATTTGCCTCTGTGAATATTGAGGCTGGGATTTCAGCAGATATGCACGCCCTGACACAGGAGCACATTTTCCTCCTCCTTTCTCTCCGTCTCTCAGACACATGCTGACAGATGTGTCCATGATCTATGACATTATTTCACAAACAGTAGGTTGTTCAAATAATAATCTTCCTGTGTTTTGTTTCCCTACAGAGAGCAAAGACGTGTACAAGAGACAGGTGCTGTCAATCACATCCATCGCCATGGCGATCAGCCTCCTGGGAACTCTGTGTATGGCTCTCTACTGCCGCAACAAGTAAGACGACAAACACATAAATATACATTAAGTCCCCAGTTTATATGTACGTTTGTGTCTTTTGGCAAAATCCACAAACTTTTAATAAACAAATCAAACAGGAAAAAGTTAAATAGCTCAACAGAACTAATATTTCAAGTGTTTCATGCAAATTCAACACCAAATGCAACGTTTAATGACTCCTGAAGCTTAAAAGTTATCTGAATAGAAGCACACATCCGCAATCAGGTGTTGTCTACAGCACAGCTGATGCAGCTAATTGAGGGCTTAATTACTTCATCCAATGCACCTAATTATCCAGAGAAC
The DNA here is from genome assembly GCA_032270685.1 of Microctenopoma stevenorrisi. Classification (NCBI taxonomy): domain Eukaryota; kingdom Metazoa; phylum Chordata; class Actinopteri; order Anabantiformes; family Anabantidae; genus Microctenopoma; species Microctenopoma stevenorrisi. The sequence continues at coordinate 17,357,155 of JAUMTR010000007.1, read as the reverse complement.
AAGTTGTTGAATTTTCCTTTTTCATTATTATTATTATAATTACTTAAAATCAATAATAGATACACATTCAATACAAAATATAACACTGGGTAAAATAATATTTTCTATTACATTACAGTTCTATGGAGACTGAATATTGAGTCGGTTTTACGTTGTGGTTCCTGTAGTGAGATGAGGAACAGAAAAAGAACTATAATAGCAGACACACACTAAGTGTAAGAACAGTAATTAGCTGCTTCGTCAAGCTTTATTTTACATATGGAATTTTCCCATGAATAAACTGACAACTAAATTACCTGCGGTGACATGTAATTTCATCCCATGTGTTCATGCTTGAATTTGAGCTGAAAGTTTCTGCAAATATTTTCAAACCTATTTAAGCTAATGTTATGGAAAATGGCCAATTTGTATATATTTTATGGATCAACCTACATGTGGCTTTCCTCTCCTCTCTCCTCATTGTCTAGCTTCACAGTCGAACAGTGCATGCTCTGTGTGTATAACGTTGGTAGAAATATTTTCGCAGTCCCGTGTTGAGTTTCTGTGTTCCCAACAGGATGGGCTGAACATCCAGGATGTTATGGAATTTTGTCATTTGTATGAACAGCATCCGTTTCTGAGCCACAGAGCGCGCTCTGATAAATGACACTGTAAGGCTTCCCTGTGTAATATAATGATGTGAGTGAGTGAGCAGCCTGACAACAACATAATCGGATCAAGACAGGATGGACAGGCGCTTTCAATGAATCCATAATTGAGTAAGGGAACTACTGTAGCTTACTCAGGGGAGAGGATGCATACAGATCGGGAGGAAGTGTTCATGCAAATGTGAGCGATCTGAATAAAGATACTGAGGGAAAAAAAGAGCCCGACAAAAATACAGCTAAACAAGTCAAATCAATTCCTTCTCTTGGCATTGCTCTATAAATGTCAACATGCCGCAGTCTCCTCCAACACATTAAGGGAGTTGGAAGTGCTGAATTTATGGTTCAAGTCTGTTTTTGACTTGTATCAGTTTTATAATTACCCTCAGATTTGACAGAAGTGCAGAAACGATCTTAAACAGAACTGCAGTTGAATGTTTGTTGTCTGGCTCAGTCAGGTACCCTCAGTCATGTGTTTCACGTGCTGAAGACCAGACTGAGGACAGAACAAATCCGGAAAAGCATCACCCCTGAGCTGTGAATATAAGAGATCAGGCTGGTGACAAACAGTCAGTGAGGAAAGGCTACGTATTCAAACACATCTGACTTATTTGGTTAAAGTCCAGGTGCCTGCATTGACCTGCTCATCACATTCATTCGACTGCGTCAAAACATGCGCACCGATTCTAAAGAGCAAGTGTGCTATAGCATGTATAAAACTAGCATGAAATAAACAACTAGATGGTGCCGAGGTTTTAGAGATCGTGGACCTTTTATGTTGAGGTGGAGAAAGTAGGAGCCCCCCAATGTGGTGGTCTGTAAACACTTTATTACATCTGTGTCATTCAGCACGGAGTCTCTGAGACAGGACCGTCCTCGGGCTGTGTCAGCTGCATCTGATTGGCAGCACCGTGTGTCTGGAATGACAGAATGAACGTACTCAGCTTTAGTGCATTTGCATCTGTGTAGGTCTGTGTAATTGCACAAGCTTAAATAGCTAGTGTTGTAATTATACCATTTCCTCCAACATGATTATATCTGCACCTCTTGTCATGGGTTAGTTTGGTGTCTGTAGCAGATTGGGGTCAATCTAATTAGTGTGTCAGTCAATGACTTTGGTCCTTTAGTGTATTTGCAATAAAACATTCAGTTTCAGACGTTCGATAAAAACACGTGTGAGTGATGAAGAGTCTTGGCACAAAACATCTCAACAGAACGTCCTGAGAGCATCACATAATGCAGCACTGGTTTGTTCTAGCGGTTATTTATCACTGCTTAATGAGGAAAAAAGGAGACAGACACGTATTGACAGGGAGCTGCCTTAGTCGATAGGCAAAGTCCTTCTTCATGTCTGTCCTCAGCTGTAAAATGCTCACACCTACGGCTAGTGGCTGTTTGTTGGGCGACATGCTATCAAAGACAACAATGAGTTCGACTGGCTTCTGCTGACTGCTTGTTCTGTAATGTTCTCGCCTTTTTCTGGTGAAAACAAACTAACTTAAAGGCCCACTGCAGAATAAACAGTACATCTGTTCAATTTAGGCTCAATATTGTCAAAAATCGGTGTCATTCCTTCCTAAAGAACAAAGACGCAGATGCACTGTCACAACTTGTTCTAATTACCCGTTTGCCTCAAAGCTCCTGTTCTGGATGAATAAGAGCAATGTTATTTATTAGTTTCAGAGCTGTTGATTGCACTACATAATTGTGACACTAAGGAACTCGAAACAGCTTTTACTAGAAATACATTGGAGAGCTTAATGTGACGCTGAAGGCGAAGGCTTGAGGAAGGTTTAAGGCTTTTCATTGTAACTGTGCTATTATAGCTTAGCATGTGATGATAGTGCTTCACTGACATATGCTCCACATGCACTTCATTCTCGTTTCTTTCTCTTTAGGAGGCGTAGAGAGAAGCTCCACGCCCACCTGAAGGAGAGTCGCAGTTTGAAAAACTACACCGCTAATTCTGGTAATGCCTTGGATGGCAAGATGAGAGCCCCGAACACCAACCTACAAATGCACGAGGTGACTACTGACGTCTTCTCTCGTTCTCTACTTAATGTGCACTTGGAAATGTGTGTAGCTCTGACGTCTTTTAATGGCTGCAGCAAGTGATATTGGGGACAGTATAATGTAGAGGGGGGTTGGGTTTGAGAACCAAAAAGAATAGAAGTTCACATTTGGCTCCGTCTGCACACATCACGTGTAGATTAGCAGCAGCCCTGATAGATGATCACACATACAAATATAAACAGTGCACACATAACACCTTGGAGCATTAGCATTTGTCACCGTCTCCATTTCCCTCCTGTAGTTTTCAGCTGCATATGGCTCAGTTTATATTTCCACCTCCACCTGGCCACTTGCATCAGGCTCACAGGTCTTTGAGTGAGCAACTGTTCAGTGGTTTGGGAGTGTGGTGCCTGCTAGTGTTGTCATTCATCATCTTCTCAGCACTTTCTGTCATTACACATTTCCCAGATGTGTATCCCGACATAGCTGCCGCAAAAACAATAGCTTGAATTTGAATGGCACACGTGCAGCTTTCTCCAGGAGAAGTCTTTGTCTAGCAAAGAACATGTAGTGTGCTGTACACATGAGGAACACCATCCATCAGGAACATTATACACAAGATGGTTACATCACTATGTGGGAGAAGCACATACATTTAAATGCCGTGTGCGAGACCCAGTATGAAGTATGGATAATTACAATTCAAGAGACAGCTGACAGTCAGCTCTGTCCTGATTTTCTTTCTTACTTTGTTCTTGTCAGGTCCATCAAACGCAAGAACTAGGCTGTGCTCAGAGGAAAAAGTGTCAGTATCCGATACATTTGACATTTTATGTTAAATATGTTCACCGTTTGTGCCAAAGCAGGAAATTGTGAGGTATTGTTCACTTTGTGGGGAGGGTGTGAGGGCGAATGGCTGGACACACAATGTCTTTATTCAGTTCAGCTGAATGAAGGATTTTCACTTAAGTCACCTAATGGAAGAATATAACTATATAAAGAGTTAAACACCTGAGCAACACAAGACAACAGCTGAAGGAACCAGCAGAGCCACACTCAGGGTGGGTGGCCATCTGCCTCGACAGGTTGGGCTGAGAAAAGAACAAGCTTCTGAGGCTTTATTCAGAGCAGCAGGTGAGTTAAACATGCACGATATGTAATGTGCTTACGAAGAACCACACAACCACCCGTCCTTTCAATGAAAACGTTAAGTCCCAGGAACCAAGTTTTTCACTACAGAGTATAAAACAAGTCGATACCTAACTGAAGTCAACAGTTCACAGAAGTGTCTGAATGAACAGAACTGCACAGGCCCTGTCGACTCCAATATTCGGCCTCTAGACTTTAAAGCACGGGGACATTCTTGCCTGAGGATCTCTGCTTGAGTTTCAGTTCACAGAGGGTTCAGATATCTAAGATATAGCTTGGAGACAGCTCTAACCAACGCTCGAAAGCAATCTGTAAAACCTGGAGTTGCTAAAGACAGTGTGTCAGGTGTGCCTCCTCATATCAGCCTCAAGCTGGGTCCTCTGCCAGAGACAAACAAACTGGCTTCCCAAACTTAGAGGAGGATCAAGGTGATGGCAGCAAACCGACCGTCTATGTGAGCTCACAGACCTGGAAATGCTTTAGTCAGACTGATGAATGATTTGGTTCAATTATCCTCACGCTCTATCAGAAAACTAAAAATATGTAACTGATACGCGTTTGGTTTATTTTCTGTGCTACGACCAACGATTGTCATTAACATGCTCGAAATGGAGGACCCAAACGCAGACCAGAGACAAGAGAGGGTTCAAACAAAGGAAGTTTAT
>JAUMTR010000007.1:17333635-17352219 GCA_032270685.1 Microctenopoma stevenorrisi | reverse complement strand
AGAGAGAGAGGGGAGTGGTCAAGGTGAGGGAGGAACAAAGGACACATGAGGGCTGGAGAAGACATGACACTGACAATGATACTGTATGTTCTTTCTTTTCACTCATTCATTTATTTCTAGCTTCATGTATGTGTCACTGCCAACTCTCTTTATGTGTGTCATATTTTTATAACCCATTTCTCTTCTTTTCAAATTATGGAAGTCAATGGTAGGAATGTTCCAGCCGACTGCTCTTTGAACTCTTTTTTTTTCTTTCAGCTAGCAGCTTCATTTCAACTTCAAATGGGTCACTGCACTTTCAGCTCTGCGATATCTTTTTTATTCTTTCTGAAATATCACAGTTTAGCTTTTATGCTTTTCATTTTTTACTTTTTATTGGATGTGGTTTTGAGCAAGTGGAATGAATCAAGTTAAACATTCAGAACAAAGTGTTCATTCAGGCCTTTGTGGCTCAAACCACCACTCAAAACATAAAGTCTAGTTTCTCTAGATCTGTGCCCCTTAGTAGATTACGTTTGTAAGTCAAGGCCAGCAGCGTTATACTGTGGACATATTCCCAACATTTTCAGGTTTCAGCTGAACTGATTAAAAGTTTACCTTCTTAAGTATCACTGCTGAAATAAGTTTAGGAGCTGGGCAAGTGTGAATGTGCCACCACAGTAGCTGATTTTTTTTTGTTCTATTGTTGGTGGAATCACCAGACCAAAAGATGAGATTATTTCTACCTTTTTCTCTCACCCTATATCTTATCAAGAAACAGTCATAGTAGCTCCACATCCTCGCAGTGTGGGCCACGCTAAAGTCTATACTGTAGATGAAGCTTCTGACACAGAAGGAAAACATGCTAATGGATTATGGTTATAATAGGTTTTGGAGTTAGCAGTCCGTCAGCAAGACAATTGGGTCAAGACATTAAGTTTAAGACAGCTATAAATACAAATCGTTATAGGGCTGGATTATAAGACCCTGTGTTCGCTCAGATGTCGGCGCGTTCCACACTGTTTGCTGAACATGTTCCCAAGTCAGAGTTCACCAAAGCAATTTAAAAGAAAGGCACTGAACATGCATGATACTGCTATAACATGCTGAGAATAATTCTTAAGAGAAAGGAAAAAACACATAAAGACCATTATGCCAAATATGACAGAAAATATTGCTAATTGCCCCATTAGCATTGGTTCATGAATTTCTGCTTATTGTTTACCGACTGAATGCTCGGAAGATAAAAGCTCATCTTTAAAGCTTTCAAGTGTTGTTTTATTTATTTACTATCTACGTGAGCCTTTAGGGAACGCGTATGCAAATGAATTTATTTGGTGCCTACAGCCGATTATCAAAATTCATGAACGCAGCGCAGCGAACACAGGGTCAGCGCTGCTTTGGGAGCATGGACTGAGAAATGTGTCGCACGCAGCAGGCTGAATCTCTCTCTCATTTCTGTAACACAATTAGATCCCCATTTAATTTTGCCATATCTAACTTCAGTTTGGATTCCAACTTCTTTATTGAATTTAAGTATATGTATTTTTAGTCTAATACCCCATATAATCATGTGAGGCCATGACGAAGGCAGCAGAAATTTCCAGCAGTGCCCAGTTATGGAGAAATGAGCACTGCTGACTAGCACCGCAGGGCCTTTTGTTGGAAGTATTTGATTAAGCAGTGAACTGAAGAGAAGCTCTGAGTGAGCTGGTCTTTCTCTATCAATCAGGTTTTAGCACCGTATCATTTGTTCTGAGAGTCTGTCATTGCTTCGTAATTAAAACTGTTCTGTCTCTATCTGAACAGGACTAGCCTGCGCCTGCGCCTGCGCCTGCGCCTGCGCCTGCGCCTGCGCCTGCTCCTGCGCCTGCGCCTGCGCCTGCGCCTGCGCCTGCGCCTGCGCAGCACTGAGACGTGTGTGTTTATAACTACGTACTGCTGTTACTGATGCCAGCATCTCTGCACAAATCTTAAAAATCATGGCTTTGTTCCCTCCGGATTGTTAAAGAACCAGAGGCGCATAGTGTATGCTGGTCCCTATCTCAGAGATTAAAGCATCCATTACAGTGCACACACACAAACACGTCCTTACATACAGCCTTTGCACCACAAACGTCCAGACTCGGCATGAAGTCGCTGTCAAAGCGAAGATTACCTTTGCCCGTTGTATCTGTGCACGTTTATGGAGCTAAAGAGGCGAGTTTCTTTGCCTGCAGCTGTGCGAGAAAACATCTACACAAAACAAACTATTTTTATTGATGACCTCTATAAACAGTCAGTATTTCTGTGACACATGCACAGTTTCAGTTTGTTCCTTCGAAGCTTAGATTTTCAAACTGAAACAAAATGGACAGTGAAACACAAAGTGTCAGCGTTAATGGACTGAAGGCACTATTCCTGTTTTGTTTTTGTTTTTTTGCTGGCAGAGCTCTTTATTAGTCTTTAATAGATAAATATGTTAAATTATTTTTTCTGCCTTTTAACTGTAAAAAGCGAAGCGTTGTTGGTGTAAGTGAGTGAACTACAGTATGATCATACTGTCCTCCACTTCTCTCCCTCAGCACAGGCTGAGATATGAACAAATGCTCAATGGAAGCCTCTTTATAAATTAGCAGCTTGGATGTGCATGTGTGATTGGACGTGAAGGAAATTTTCCATGATGCAACAGGGTGTCGCTGGATTACATACAGCTCTGGAAAAAAATATCATATTTTTGGATTTTGCTTTTTAAAGTTATATGAACATTTTTGTTTATTTCTTAAACTAACCCTGATTTGCCGTCACAGCCTTAATACAGTGGTGTCTTCATTCTTTCCAGAGTGAATTTGTTTTCCATTAAACCTGCATGATTATGTTCTCTTTATCTTACTTTTTTTGTAATAACCTGTTGAGTTACAGTGTACAGGAACCTGAAAAGGATGCGGACCAACCTATCCTGCCTGTAACAAGCTCCACTAACACTGGGTATTAGATCAGGGACCTCAGTTTCCCCATCCCCAGTTTGAAATCCAGGCTTTCTGTTTCAGACAGCCCAGATCATTTTGAAAAGCTCCCTCTTAAACCATGGTGGATATTAAACTGTGTGTGACCATAAACCGCACTTAATGTGTAAAATCCATTATGACACTTCACAATTTAAACAGCTGTCATAGAAGCTGTGTGTGTTGGACCAACTGATTTATACAGTACATAAAACTTTACGGAAGCAATTATTTATAAAGCTTTATTCTTATTTGTCTTTTCTGCCGTGTTCTTGGTTTATCAGTATCAGTCATTGGGTTTAACGTATGCTAAAGATAAATATCAGCAGTGTGCCTACCTGTTGAAGGTTTATTAACCTAATTATTTGATGCACACATGATGTCCTAGCTTCCAGGAAAATATGAAAAGAAGAAGTAGCTGCAGCCGTTTGTCCAAGTCATACCTCTCCCGCACGTTTGAGTTTTCTCCAGTGAACCAAATAAAAGCAGGTAAAAAGAGGACCTGCTTTCTAATCATCTGTGTTGCTGCTTTGGCTGAGACGATAGTCTAGACACAGGAAGTATGTCATGCTATTGTCAAGTACAAATTGGCCTCGTGTGTCTGAACAGTCACACAGCCATGGCAGCATGTGTGACACTGATGAGACAGATGTCCTGCAAGGGGATCGCTTCAGTGGCGACCTTGTTAGTTGCACATTATACTGGAAAGTTATGATAAAGAACGAACATCCAGCTACTTTCACAAAAGTAGGTCTGTGTTGCCTTACATTACAGAAGTGGCCAAGTTACTGTCTGGATAACACTGAGGAGAGAGATCTGTCTGTTTCAGCCACATGCAAACCACCAGCAGGTTTGGGTAGCAGATAAGAAATCGAACCAGAGCCACACTTTAAAATGTTTTTTCTTTCTTTCTCATCAGATCTTTGCTGCTCCGTAACGGAGTGAGTCTGCCTAGTCAACTGCATTATGAAGTGCAGAATCAAAGAGGTGCTTTGTTAAATTGCATATTTGTCTCTCCGGAGACGGGGAGGATAATGAAACGAGTTGAAAGACAGAACCCGGGACCTACATAGCACCACTGCAGTGCTGAATAAGACATCCCATACTGAAGGCTGCTGGGAGAAAAAGCTGAAGACGGGACGAAGGAAGGGAATCAGTGTGAATGTTAGAGATTACAACAGCATCACCAACAGAACCGTTGTTTTTTAAGGGAGCCTATGTCGGAAACACATACATACACATACAAGAATTCTCCGTTGTAATATTTGTCATATCCCACTGTACTGAAGTGCAGAATTGTATCAGACCGTTTTAGCTAGGTGGAAAGTCAAGTGTGTATCTGAGTGTGCAGCAATCTTTACCTGTATCTACAGTCTCTCCCAGCTGTTACACATTCAGCCATCTTCAGCATCTGTGATAGTGCCTCCCTCCCATCGCTGCTAAAAGATTTGGGACACAACCCAAAGCCGCTCATTTGATTTTTATCAAGCTATCAGCGACTTCACTCTGCTCTCCACACTGCACAGTTTACCTCCATCTCTGGGAAGGCAAGAATAGCGGGGAGGGAGGTGTAAAAAAGACACAAATAGATATACCTCGACTCTGACAATCAGTTCCCACGATCTGTGCAGTAGACAGTAACCACTCAGAGGTTCTCAGTGCGTGACAGAGAGCTGGTGGAGATGGAATCTTACTACAGCATTCTTAGGAAGGATGAAGTTTATTCTCAGTTTATATCACATCATATCAGTCTGTAACACCACCCGTGGCGTGGTGCGGTTCCAGTGAAGGAGACGAACTCAGAACCTAACTTGTCTTAATGGCAGCCAAACTTAAAGATTTCTTGTTGTTCTTGTTTGTTTCCTCAGTACTGCAAACGTTCGTCCCAGTCGCGCCCGGGAAACAACTCTGAGTCCAGCTTCGCACACTGCAGCCTCTCCAGAAGCACAGCAAAACATCACAGGTATGACATGAAAATGCAAGTAGAAAGTTCCACTCGACATGCAGCTGTCCCCGCTCTTCAGAAAGTGTAGTAATGCAGAGTACAACAACAATGGGCAATTTCCATGTCCCTCACTGTAATGAGCAGGGGCGCGGCGAAGAGAGAAATTGAATTATCCACATTACAGTGCAGTCAATGCTAATTGCTGATTTACGGAAGAATGAGAGTAATTATAATTAAAGCTATAAACATGTTAATAAGCGTATCTATACCAGCCATGAGCAGAGAGGAGATCTGACACAGATAAAATGGGAAGCACGTGTGGGAAATTATGATCCAGTGCAGATGTGGAAATTCCAGTAAGATTTTCTCACACTGCTCAGTGGTATGTTAGAGCTGGCTGGGCTTTGGCATGTTCATCAGCAGCACTACACACACACACACACACACACATACACACACAAGTGCCTACTTGTGACAGAGTTAAAATTCACTTCTTTGCCAAGGATGGATTTTCTGTTACAATACACACAAACAAACAGGCTCACAGCGCTGTGCCAAAGAGAAGGGAGCTCCTGCAAATGAGGTTTGTACGTCAGAGCATCTGTTGGTGTTCTGCTTTTAGAGGAATTCTTTCAGTACTATCATCACTGACTAATAAACAGCTCTGTACCAGGTTTTGTGTATGTCAGAGAAAAACCAGAGTGGGAACAAAACCCGTTTTTAAACTTTTACCAACCATGGGAGAAATGATGAGAGTACACATGCAAAGCTTTTTTAAAACTGTGTTTGCTGTTCAGTAACAGAAATTCACACCTGAGAGCTGAGCTGAGCTACCCTCAGTACACCCACGGTTTTCAGTTTCTTACTACTAAGCAACTCCACCAGAACAGCTGGGGGTTAATCACATTTTTTCAAGGGGATCCAGGCTGCAGTTGAGAGGAGATTTTCCCAGACAAACCGGAAATGCGATCAAACCACAAAGTCCACTTCTCTTACCTTTTGGCAGAGCTCTTGTAAGACGTTTCTCTCTCTCTCTCTCTGTCTTAGTGAAGACCTGAGCTGATCACAGGCTGGCAGTCTGTTGCTGTTACCACAAACTGCACAAACTACGTTTGTGGGTGATAGGAGTTCATTTGTTTGCAAATGCATCACCTCAGGCGATGACTTGGACAGCGGACAGTGTCCAAGAGAGAGAAAATTAAACCTGAAATAGAAACACAGCTATAATTTGGTCGTTCAGTAAATGAAGTCAAAGTGTGCTTACACATTTTCAGACGGGCTTTACGGCCATAAAAGGTGCACATGCTGTAACGTGACATCAGACTTATGTATGATCACAGACTTTGCTCACTGCCAAAATGCCCAGAGGGAACGTTAAAGAAAGAATTACTGTACAACAACAGCAGGTTTGTCTTTGTGTTGTTTTCTAAGGTAAAGTAACTCTGACAAAAGTGCTGAAGATCTTCACAAATTAATTTCCCTGTCGGACTCCATGAAACCTGCTGACCACCTCTAGCGTTTGCGTGTGTGTTTATTTATTACAATCACCTGCCTCTTGCTGTTAGTTGTTGGTTTTACCTTAAAATCAGACCTTGCCACCTTGACTCTGCCTGCACATGCATCAGCGAGCAGCCCCACCCACCTGCACGCCTGCTTTTCATCGACCTATCAACCTCTTTGTACATGTGTCAGGCCCATGGCCGTCATCACTCACCATGTTGTCTTAGTGCTTGTGTCACCTTATTCCACAGCCTGTTTAGTTGTTCATACAGTCATTACTTCAGAAATGCTGCGTATCAGAGCTACATATTCATAATTTGTTTTACATTTGGAGTCACTGCGAAACTGACAGGACAACCTAGAGAAAAGTGAACACACCAATGAATAATTAGGTCCAATGCAAAGTGTAGTTGACCCAAATGAGGTGAGATGCGTGATGCACCACCAAGAAGCATAAGAACGAATTAAAGACAAACTGTCTTCTAGTGATGATGTGAGCTGCTAGGAATTATATCAACAGCCAGCAATACAACAGAAACTCTAGCCAGCTCAAATCAACTGAAAATAAACACACAACTGGGTCTTAGATATATATGTAATAAAATAGATGGTGCCAACTTCTCCACCAGTTTAATTCGAGCAGATGCTAATTAAACATCAATTAACAGTAATGCTTCAATCTTTCGACATTTGTTTTTTCTCTTTTAGAACTGGATCCTTGTCTCACAGCCCAGATCAGCGAACCCAAGCATCTCACTGGGTGGCTCCACGCCGGACTCCGCCCATACCCAGAGGAAGACTAAATCCTATTGGGGGATCCAAGTATTCAGGCCCTGCCTACCAACACCTGCAGGAAGTAGACTCAGGCGAAAAGGAGTCTGAAGCACAAAGAGGGTGAGAAGAATGAACTAAAGGTCTAAATTACAAGAAAATACCATAATATCATGCCTGAAAAAACGAGTCTGGCCTCAAGGCGTATTTATGTTAATAATGTCTGTTCTGTCTTTCTGTCTTTCTGCTTTGCTGTATCCTCCATGTGCTGAGTCATTTCAGTGAAAACCTCTAACTGAAAAATACAGGCCTGTCATGAACAAAGCTTGGGTTTTGTTTCATTTCCTCCCCCAATCCTCTGTTTTCCAATCTGCTGAGCAAAGATAAAAACAAGGTCATGCCACGTTGTGGTCTGTAGTACAGTCGCACAAGTTCAAAGTGAATGCTTCACCTAGTGCTTGTGGTTTTAAGAACACATCCAGGCTGTACATTCACTCTCTCATCTTCCCTCTGATGTCTTGTCCTGCCTAAGCTACAGTAAAGTGGGATTCTACGCTTTATAATGAGATTTCTTCGCAGGAAGACCAACAATTACATCTTAGCGTTCAAATGTAGCACAGTGGGGTTATACTGCGCAGCAGCTGGGGAAATGCTAATGATAAGTGAACATGATTAGTAGGACGGATATTCAGTGTGAAAGGCGCGCAGCTTAGACCCATTTTTTGATGGGTCATGAGTCAGTTCTTTATCCACCTGGACTGGCAAGCTTCACTTTAGGCATCCCAGTCGTCCTGATTCAGGATAAAGCTCCACATGACCTACATGCATACTAATAGAAACGGAGAGAGACACTAATGTATGAAACACACTCCCACACACATTCCCAGCGCACATGCATGGGAAAAAGCATCCATACAGTGGGATCATATTAGTGCCAGGGAAGAAAAAGAGGTGGTGATCACCCTTACTATTTGTGCTCTGAGCACTTAAATTCCCTTTAATTAGAATCTTTATTTAAACAGGTTATTTTGTGCCTCAATTTTTCCTGAATGTCACTATTGAGGGGCACTTGAGCTGCTTAAGTGCGCCTTTCCTCACGACAAGTGCGCTTTGCATGGGCCCTAGTGCTACTCAAGTGCCCTCTGTTCAGCCCATGTGTCGTTTGGTCATCTGAAGTCCATGCCCAAGTAAGTGCCCTCTGGGTGGCTCAAGTGCCCCTCAAGGAGCCCTGTGACCAGCTATATTCTTTAAACAGCAGATGGTCCACGAGTTAGCTACGGTGTCTTATGGTCTGCAGAGTTTCGTTCGTTTAACTCAGTTGTCTTCTGGTCGATCCAAGTGCTATCAGTGACTATTCCATGACATGGTCAACCCAAGAATCCTCAGTCTTTAAACAAGCACACAGGACCAAAGCGCTGTACAGAAAATAAAATAATAACAATTCAAATTAGATCAACTGTTCATAAAATAAAAGAAGAATAAGATCAAATCATATACAATCAACATCTTACCGGGTGCCAAGGAGAAGAGATGGGACAAGAAGCCTGTCTAACATGCAGGGGGGGGGGGGTTGTTTCACAGAGCAGCAGCTGCAGGAGCTTCTGCAGCGACAACCCCGTCGCCTCGGAGGTTTCCTTTTCGTTTTAGACACACTCAGGATTTTGGTCCACCCAAAGGCTGCTCTGGGGTGGGTTAGTTTCGCCCCTGCCCTTAGAACATCTATTCACACCACTGCACAGAAAGATAGAACTAATATATTCATGCTCTGATCCTTCAGCAAGAAGTGACAAAATGTGGCACATACAAATGAACAAACTGTGCAATAAGGCAGCCGCTTGCTAACTTACTCATATGTACACTCACTCAGTCACACATTTAGGTACTCATTCACTTTCTAATTCCTTAACACTAATCTAATATTTCACAGCAGATGGACAGGCAGACACCAGCATCCCCCCGCCAGTAGCATAGCACTCCGCGTTGCCAAGGAGACATTTGACCATGACTCCAAAGAAAGATGCAGAGACAGAAATAGAGATACAAGATGTTTGAATTCATCCTGACACAGACAGAAAGCGTTCAAAAATATAGTAAAATGGAAAAAAGCAGCCGTGGGGAAGTAAAAGGATATGATAGAGGGGTGGGCAAATACTATATGACAGTTAGAAAATGCTTTAAAGAAAGGTTGCCCGCTCTATTCCATGCTTGTTAGAAAAGCCTAGTGTTATCTCAACAAAATGGCTGACAGGGATACAGAGTGTGCTGTATTGTTACTACTATTTTAAGATAAAGCTGTCTCCAAAATGGCTGACGGAGAGGCTGCACAGATTTTCTTTGTGTTTCCGTCCACTGTTGCGTGATTTTCTTTTTTCAAAACATGCGAGGCAACTTCTGCCTTCCTCTCTGAGTTGGTTTTGTGATACCATAGCAGACATAAGTTAGGCAGAGGCAGCCTCTGTGCGTGAGCGCACACCTACGCCTTCACACCTACATATACTGTATATTGTATGTGTCATGTGGAACATTTCTCTCTATTACAGGCTACCTGCATCACATTACACAGAGATTGTCCTTTGATATTAGTCACAAACAGAATGGATCTGGATGCTACTGAATTAATGAAAATGTCTGTTAATGCTTGTACATGTAATGAGCTCCCATAAAAGATAAAAGGCCGGTCACTTATATCACCTCACTTGCACACAATCTCCCCGTAATACCTCCTCTAGCTGCTGCCGCATTGCTCCGGGGTCTATATTTGAACTCCGCTTCATAGATTTTTCCAATCTGATTGTGTTTCAACACATCAAAAGAGAGATTTGTCAGTGAATGTTATCTCGGGAATTAGCACCCTCACATCATCCTCTCCTATCGCTTGCAGGATTCTCTCTGTGGGCCTGCTAAATCTCCACTGTGGTTTTTCTGCGAGGTTTTCATGTCTCTGAAAAATAGCACGAGGGCGCGGTGTTCTTCGAGTCTCAGAAAGCAGCTTCTCGCTCCGCCACTGTTTTTGAACTTCTCCATGATGTGTGTGTGTGTGTGATGAGGGTGTTAAAAGAAAGAGGGGTGTCCGGGTTTAATTTAGACACTGTGAAAATGGCTAGCCTTTCCAGGGGATTATGACGAACATAAAGAGCTACTGCAACTAGAATGCAGCTGGATTTGGACACTGGATAGATCGTGTCTCAGCTCAGGACGTTAGGTCAAGTCTCTGATACTGCTCATGCTCATTAAAGTCAACACCAAACAGTTGAGGCTTTTACCACAATTGGCACATAAATCGAGCTGATGTAGCCACAGATATTATGCACTGAAATACTTAATACTTCCCCTGGGTAAATGTGACTGGAGTGGAACGAGCATAGCACCAGCATTGCTAAGACTCGGCAGCTCAGATTTGTAAATACAGCGTATATACGAATGCGTGAGGACAGAAACTACTGGAAATCCTTATGCTACTAGCTCCAGAATCAGAACCTTGGAAAGTAGCGATGACACTCAGCGAAGACACAGTGAGCGTCTGTACTTGATTTATTGTTCACTCGATGCTCTAACTACACTTTGATCATGTAAGCAAGAAACCAATTTAGTAATAAGGGGCTGAAGCAAGAGGTAAATTTAATTTGGGCCTATCTACAAATCAGAGTTTAAATCCAGAGCCTGGAGTCAGTGCTAAAGCAGGAGGTACTGCACCCTTTATGTAGCAAGGTAGAGAGTGAGGTGTAGGCGATGGACAGGTGTGTTATACGTCGTCACTAACTCCCCTGAGACATATCGACGTACGTATGAGCAACAGAAGCAGCATCAGTCACTTGCTCTGCTCACAACCCCAGAATAAGAACAGGACTCGTACAATATACTGTAGGCAGAATATGGCTTAAGAAAACAGCATGGCACAAAAATAATAGAATTTTCTACATTAATTTATTATTGATGTTATTCCCTGGTGTTGGTATAAATACATGTAAATATGTTCCTAATTAGGTTCTTGTATGTGTAGAACAAACCTTTCACACAGAGAAAGTGTCGCTGTGGGAGCTGAACAGCATGGTGCTGCAGAATATGATTATTCACAGCAGTGCATCATCGCATCAAAAATAATTAAATCCAAAGTCAAAGTAAACTTAAACTGATATAAACACATCCACAGCTGACACCAAACAGGCGTATAACATGATTTAAAGAGCAACAGCCTGTAAACGTGTTCTGTGTGTAAACGGCCTGCGGGGCTGACTGAGAGATATGTCCTGAATGAAACAACTTTTAGATTTTCTTCTTTTAAATCAACACTTCTCTCTCTCTCTTAGACCCCCCTCCCCCCCTCCCCTTCGCCCTTGACTGAAGTTTACACCTTAAAGCTAAAAAAACACACTCTTCAGTTTAAACATACATACAGTGATTTAATCAATAACAATAACGTCTGAACTCTCTCTAACCTCTCCACTTAAATAAGGGAGTGTGTGTGTGTGTGTGTGTGTGTGTGTGTGTGTGTGTGTGTGTGTGGATTCAAATACAAAGAGATGAAAGAAAGATGTCAGACTCATCTTCTTCCCGCTCCTCAGTTAGCCTGCGAGATGGCAAAGGGCGGAGGGTTGCCCCTCTGTGTATTCGGTTACGTTTTCAGTGTGGGAGTTTGAAAAGACAAAGACACAACGACTTCTTGTCTCTGTGAAGTGTGAAGTTTTTCTCCAGCTGAATAACCTTCGCTCTCCTTCTCTTCTTTGTGTCTCTGCCTTGTCTGTCTCCGTTTCCCATCGTCTGCAGTTGCCAGATGCAGGGAGAGAACGAATGCGACCCCAGACGAGATGCCATCCTACATATGCAAACTCCTGTTTCCATGGAGACAACATTGCCATCACCTTGGAACGGCCGCATGGAGGTGGGTTCAGGCCCGTGCGCGCCCTCTCAGCTTAACAGTCCAAATCCCACCACCCGCAGTCTGAGGAGACCAGGCCGCCGGCACAGCCACTCCTCACCTCCGCCGTTTCGCCCCTGCTCCATCCCCATCATCCCCTCTGTCCAATGTCACCATGACAACGAGGTGTCTTGTATGCAAACCAGTGTGACCCCAGCAGCCACAGTGATGTCAGTCGCCTGCCGAGCCACACCCTGCAAAGTCGAGAGGAAAGAGAGAGCAGGACACGTCGCTTTGTCATCTTCTTCCTGCTCATCCGCCACTGGCCAACAGCAGGTCGAGGTGGTGCTGCTGCTGAAGGAGGCTCAGGAGCAGCTCAGGGCGTTGGCATTGGCTCACAGGAAACAGGAAGATAGTGGGATGGGCAGCAGTGGATCAACGGCTGCTCTGGTGGAGGTCAAAGAAACTGTTTGCTTCCTGAACCTTAATGGAGGAAGCGCCGGAGTGCTGAGCTGTAACGGACCCACGCAGACCCAGTTATTTAGTCCCAGCCTATCGCACAGAGACCTGGGCCAAACCGGCCAATGAAAGGACAGTATTAGGAACGTACACGTTTGGTTTGACAGCGTTTGACAGACTCTAGAGTTGCTGGGTCTGTGGGACACAAATGGAAAAATGAGTTGGGAGGGAAAAAAGTAATATCATGGAAATTCTGATAAATTCTGATGTTATGCATACTGTATGGATACAAACGTACAAACACTTCCTGAGTGGCCGCCTTGACACCAACTGACAGTACGGGGGGGGGAATATTTACATGCGTTTACTTACAAAACAAGAAAAAACACTTCTACTTAGACAAAAAGAAACCAAATAGTCTGTCAAATCCATGGTGTTTTTAATTGTAAAAAGAATATATAAATATATATATATATATATATAAATATATATGGATATAAGTATATGGAATTCAAAAAGTGACCAAGTAAAAGTTGAAGAACACAGGAATGATGTAACTATTTTTCTTTTTTCTCCTTTTGGTTTTTTTTTTGGGGGTCCTGGCTCAACTCAAAGGAAATAATTTCATTACCATATTGTTACACGTCCGTGAGCTGTGAGTCGGTTTCTGTGAGCCTGCACAGGATCCAAAACGGCCAACGAGGAAGAAGTCTTCACGCTGATTTCTCGCCCCCTCTTGCCTTTTGAAAACCTGTCTACCCAGCCAAGAATTATAGTACAGCCCTCTGCGGATTTACAACATGAAACAAAATCTCCCCGGCCGTGTGTGTTAATGTGCGCGCGCGAGTGTGTGTGCGCTGCAGTTCAGCAAGTGAAGCGGGAGAAGACACAAACACAGGAAACAGCTTCTTGAACAACTGGCCTGATTTAGAGGACAGGTTGTTAGAGACAGCCCAGATGCTGAGTCTCCTTTAGCCGTTGAAATCCAAATTATTTTTCCTTTTTGTTACAAATGATATTTTCCCACATATGTGCGCACTCACTCACCTGTGCATTATTTTTTTGGTTGATGAATGGACAAGAGGATGCAGGGACGACGGACGGCTGTGGGGCAACGCTGGAGCTAACTGACATATTTTTTAAGTTGATTTAGTTTAGTTTTCGTTATGAATGAACAATGCTGCTTTCTGGGGCTGACGGGAGGGAGAAGCACACGGTCTGGGTATTGAAGTAAACAAGAAATAAATGTCTCTATGTTGTATCCTATGAAATGGAAGCTTTGGAATCTCTGTATGAAGTTACAGCCAAGTTACAAGTGTTTCTGGTGACAAAAAAGTTTTTGTTTTTTTAAATGGTTGCAATTATGGTAAAGATTTTTCAAAATAAGAGTTGTTTTGGTTGATTGCTTGAAAAACCTTTTTGATTCCCCAACATGCATGCTGGATGACATCAGTCTGGTTTACGTGGAAACACTGCACTTCTCTTTTTGGCCTTTCAACACTCACATCTGGTTTGTAACAGGCTGAAGAAACCTGGGATCAGATTTCACAGCGTTCTTATTCTTACCCACGGTTGTAGTTGTATTTCCCTCTTTTCACCATGCTGCCTAAAAAACTCACAATACGTTTAACATCAGATCGGATTCTGAGATTTCTTGCTGCACGTCCAGTTATGGAGAGATCAGTACGGTGTACATCCATGTAACTTTGTTTCTGCTGGAGAATAGGTTTTTTTCCAGGTGTTTACTGAAGAGATTTTAGAACTTACAGAACAGAAAAGCTGAATTTTACCAGTATGATTTGTTTAGAGTGCTTTTATTAAAATGGGTATCCCCAGAAGAAATGCGACGATTTGTCCTGTACAAGTTACTGCAACTAAATTAGAAACTAACATTTTAAATCCAAGTTTTTAAGCAGTTTGTTGTTGTTATTAAGATTCGACTAAAGGACAGTCAGAGAAAAAGGTTGAGCTTTGTACAGAAGAAGCGTAAGTAGCAACATTTTTTGAGTTTGACAGGACTTTAATTTTGGGATTTCGATATCAAATCCGTTTTACATGGAGCACTAGAAACAGCCTTGCTACGAGGCTTTGAGAATGTGGCCCAAACCACTGCTTTTCGCTATCTGGTGTAGCTCATGTAGTTATTTCCGTGCAACGTTTTTCATCTGTGTGATTGGCGCTCTTCAGACCAAAAAAAGTCTGATTCAATAATACAGCACTCCGGATGAGTTCACAGTAACTGAGAAGTCACACTCTCCAAAGCTTTTCTTATCAGGCGTCTCACAATGACTGATCCTTGAGAACATTCACCGCTCACTGCCATCTTCTTTTTTTACATAGCAAAGCTAGATCATACTGACACACATTTTCTTTTCCTTTTTCTCTCTTTCTGCTGTTTATTTTATTTAAAGGATTATTTGGCCACACTCCCATTAAACCCTGAAAAGGCGCTTTCCTGTATGAAATTGTTGAACCGCAGCAATTTTTGGTTACTTGATACTGATGTCCATGAAATCCATAAAGTACGAACACTGGTGACTTATGGAGGTCGATGTGCGTCTGTGCACAGACACTGAGCAAAATGTGAATTTACTTGTTTGACCAACTGTAATCAGTGTATGAGCTTTTAACAGATAAAAGTCTGCAACCGTTGTCTGATTCATTTTCTTATCTGGGACGAGCTCCTTAAACCAGAATATCCGTCAACGAAGGAACAAATGAAAGAGTCACTTCAGAGCCTCAGAGCACACACACACACGCACACACTCGAGTCAGCCACTGCCTGATGCCAAACTGACTTTTCCTTGTCACCTGACATCCGTGTGAAAGATTATTACAGCCCTTTGAGAAATCTGAAATTACTTTAGACTTGCAGGTCCTTCAGCACAGTCTGCAATAGCACAGTGGCAATCGTGCAATGGGGAAAAGTAAAAGCGGATTTTATGTAGGCGTCTCTGCTTTTCCACTATGGACATAGATGTTTTTACATGAACCGGTAACTGAACATTGCTCACACCATGCTGGTTTACTGTTATTAGAAGCAGCGCAGTGAAGAAAAGAATGAGGGTGTCCAATCTGTTGAGGAAACCACACTGACTTCTCTTTTTATGCGTCACACATTTAGAGAGGGTGCAGCTGCATTTCTTCATTAGAGTCACAATTTGAATAGTGGGATTTGCCTCCAACTCTTTCTCCAAAAAATGACATGCTGGATGAAATACTCTACTACAACACTACATTTACTCAGTTTGTTCATTTATCAACATATTTACAACATGCTATTGAGCTTTTCTCAAAGTTGCAAGAGGGCTTAGTGTAACATAAAGAGATTGCAAAGAAATCATAGCTGGCAAAAAAAGTCACTTGTGCTGTTCCTGTTTTCCTGTTTTGTACCGTTTACTGTAACCTGTGGTACTCGCTAACGTCCTGCAGCAGGAAGAGGACTCTACAACATTTGGTAGGTACCTCATGTGGCAACTTCTTATAACTTTGGTGGAGAGCATTACGAACAGAAGTCCTGAGTCCTAAGTGTGTATACATCCATCCGTGCATGTCAGGTCTGATTGTTCAGTTCTCCACCCAGTGTATTCTAACTTCACTCCTCTTGTCTCAGAGCAGATTTATCCTCAGCACTGCAATTTAGCTGCTTCTGCTTTGACCAGTCAGATGGCAACAGGTAAAGCAGTTAAGTTCGTCTGTGTGTGTGTGTGGGACTGCCAGGCCAGGCAACCCCATTGGACCTCATCTGAACTGCAGGCCGGTCTGCTGCTGCTGAGCTTAAAAATTATCAACGTGTGTGTTTGTGTACAAGCATTTTCTGCGCTTCCATGCATCCATGCTTGTGTGTCAACATCTCTATCTTCACCCTTCTCTTCACACAACCCCCTACAGCTTGAACAGCTACACATTTGGACACAGGTGTCAAGTAACAAAGTACATTTACTCCGTTACTGTACTTAAGTAGATTTTTCAGGTATCTGTACTTTACTTGAGTATTTTTTACTTCTCCCCCCTACATTTCTAGAGAAATATCTGTACTTTCTTCTCCTGACATTTTTAAAAACACCTTGTTACTTCCATTATAAAAACAGAAACTTAATGAACCCGTAAGATGTCTGCTTCAAAAAACACCTTACAGTAAACCAGTAAACATGGTTTATTTTACTTTTAAATTCCACTGTCATTCCACCAGCAGCAGCTCGGGTGATGCAGTAATAAAAGAGAAGAGAACAATAAATAACGGTTAGGGAGATGAACCTACAACATATTCTGTACACACAATAAAGAGGTGACAGCACAGTACAGATAATATTACTTTCTCCATCTATATATTCTATTAAATATTGAATCTATAATAAAGGTCACTTTATTTACAAGTCAGATACAATAATACTCACTTTTTTCGTCCACAATGGACGACAGCTGTGTTTAGACCTAAAAGGAGAAAAAAGAAAACAGTCACTAAACAGTCCCTTAAAAAAGAACCTGCCCCGCCAGACGCAAAGGCTCCATGCGCACAGGAGGAGCGTCTCCACCACCTCTCTCCAGCACAACATCATCAACCACGCCCCCAACGACGTCTATCTCCTCTACATCTTCCAGATCTTCATGGTGGAGCAGAGGACGGATGAAGATCTCGTCGTTGGGACGTCTAAATTTAGCAGGCAAGAGGAATAGACAATGACTGTCTGCGTCTCCACCACCTCTGTCCAGCTCGACAGGCCCAAGGAATCCACCTGAGGGTAAATATAAACAATAAGTCCCATTCTGGACACATGTAACCAAGAACCAGCATTTCTTATGTCCTACACGTCCACTAACTGTAAACACTCTTATATAGTAAGCTGATGTAGATTAAGATTTAGCATTTAACAAATAGAGGTTTAGCTCATGAAACTCAATAAAGTCTTAAAAGTTTAAGTTCTGGTTCCAAACCTAGCTGATGTTTAAACACCTGTTTGTTTGAGGCTTTGAGTTGTTAGCAGCTTCACTAATGAGACTTTTATTATTATGTCAATAACACTGATATTTACTTTGATCGGAATGGATCTAAGAACGTGGCCTGTTAGCTCAATGGGTTAGGCGTCAGACTGGGATGTAGGAGGTTGCAGGTTCGAACCCCGTCTGACTCCTAATCCATTCCCTACCAGGTGTGTCCTTGAGCCAGACACCCAGCACTAGCTCCTTGAAAGTCTTTTTGGATAAAAGCATCTGCCAAGCAAAGTAAAGTAAAGAACTACTTCATGAACTTTGTCTACTTTCATCTGTAGCACGTTTAATAAGCTGTGTGTCCCACATTTGTCTGTTTGTATTTGTCTTATGTAGTTTCAAGACAATTCTCTACACATTGAATAAGTGAAAGCTGTGAACAGCTCCTCAGACGAAACTCAAAAGCGCATGCGCTAGCAAGCTCGCTAACCCTGTGGATGGCTCCATTATTACGCACAAATAATACAAGAGATTTAATTTAAAAACCTGTTAACTACTGCTAACTAGTCTATCAAAATTCCTTTTTCCTACAACGTTCCATTCTTTAAACTCAATTATTTTGATTAATTTCTTCACATTTCTTGACTTAAAACGTTTAAAGACCCCTTTTATTCTAAGTTAGGTGTGGTATGAGGATGTAGGTGCATTGTAGGGAGGGTTACCTCTGAGAGCGACGAGCAGTTGCTCCCAGAGGGGGGGGGACTCCGTTGTCCATTTTCAGAGGCTCACTTTCACAGGAAGGTTTGCTCCTCTGTGGCTCTGCTTACTCAGTCAAACAAATGGTTGCTTTTTCAATATTTTCCAGGTCGTATCTTCTGTAAATGTTCAGCTTCCGGGAGACACTTCTTGCATCGGTCCACTCGAGTCCAGGTGCAAATGAGAGTTCAGCAGCAGAACGTCGGTTCTTATAGAAGGCCAGACGTCACCGTTCTGTTTCAAGGTTGAAGGTTGCTTTATTTGTCATTTCAACAATATACATGTTACAGTACAAAGTGAAATGAAATGATGTTCCCCAGGACCATGGTGCAGAAAGTAGAGACGCTGTTGGGCTTTCTTGGCTAGGGAACTGGTGTTGAGGGACCAGGAGAGGTTCTCCGCCAGG
>JAUMTR010000007.1:17251406-17327154 GCA_032270685.1 Microctenopoma stevenorrisi | reverse complement strand
AAGTACATCCTCTGCTGAGCCTTTTTGAGGAGGGAGCTGATGTTGGTTTCCCACCTTAGGTCCTGGGAGATGGTGGAGCCCAAGAACTTAAAGGTTTCAGCCACTGACACGGGAGAGCAGAGTATGGTGAGGGGGGGTGTCGTCTGAAGTTGACTATCATCTCCACAGTTTTCAGCGTGTTCAGCTCAAGGTTGTTGTGAGTGCACCAGAGCGTCAGTCGATCAACCTCCCTTCGATATGCAGATTCGTCATCGTCTCGGATGAGACCGATGACGGTGGTGTCGTCTTCATACTTCAGGAGCTTCACACTTGGGTCGCTGGAGATGAAGTCATTAAATGTTATACCTCGCTTTGCCTTTTTTCATCCACTGTTTCCTTTAATAGAATGACTTTTTATTTTGGTAATTTTTCATTAAAAACTTAAGCTAGATGGAGGTTTAAGTTTAGTTTACTTTGTGAATGTTACATTGCTTCACATAGTTCAGAAGTGTGCTGCCAGAGGTTCACATGCCATTACCCACTTTGGTCACAGGTGGCAGCACCGAGTAAGATCTGGTAATTTCAGCAAGAAATATGTGGCAAAATAGATTTGCTAGTTAAAAAAAGCTGCAGCATATGGGATTAGAAACAAAGAATAAATTCAAGGTCATTTAATCATGGTTTAGTGACACCCACATGCAATTCATGTAAATTTGGGTTTATGATTTATAGGTGTGCTGATAAAGTGTAGAGTGATGGAAAAACATACAAGAGATTTTATGTGATTTTAGATATGTAAGATGCTAAATTGACACCTTAGATTCATACTATGTAATACCATTATTAGAATGTAAATACAAGTAAGTACCAGCGCCAGTTTCATTTATGAGTTGCAGCTTGTTCTCTTGGGTAGGATTTAATATAAAGCACATTATAGACATTGAAATAGGACGATACCAGTATTTTCCAC
Organism: Microctenopoma stevenorrisi; assembly: GCA_032270685.1. Lineage (NCBI taxonomy): Eukaryota > Metazoa > Chordata > Actinopteri > Anabantiformes > Anabantidae > Microctenopoma > Microctenopoma stevenorrisi. The sequence goes on along the minus strand of JAUMTR010000007.1, from coordinate 17,326,205 downwards.
ACATGGTACCAGTGTGAGCATCACTTCACCTGCATAGTGTTAAACAGTGGCTATAATTAGCCTGTGTTGACTCCAAGGCTTTGCAGAAGGACGCTTATATCCAATGATACACATACGTTTAGGTGAGAGGTGGTAACAGTGACACAAGCAAAGAACAGAGGCAGGGGGAGCTGAGTTTACCATAACATATTCAAATCCACACCTGCTGATGGTACAAGCAAAAGCTAATATTGCTTAAGCTCACAACTGCAAACACAGTGTGCAACTTACTCCATGCTGGGAGGGTGAAGACACTGGAACGTCCTGTTGATTGCTGTGGGCACGTTAACACTCACAAGCTGGGGAGTCGCTTCCTCATTACCAGATTTTCTACAAATTGGCAGAATTGTGTGTAGTGACTTGTTTTTGTTTGTGTCTATAATCCTGGAAGCCAGTGACACAGATCCCAGGGACCTCAGTAATGATCTCGTTCTTTTTCACATGAACACCGTGTGGATTCAGACAGAAATAGCCTTAAGGCTTTACGAAGTTGTCTGTCCTCACTACTGAGACAGGTTCACATACATACATATAATAAACCCAGCCCAGCTGATCACACTGGTCCACATCTGTTACACACAGAGGGAAAATACCAGTCACACCTTGCACCACTCCGCACAGTGATGCTATTGTAATCCCCCTTTGTTTGGTAAGAACATTTCCAGGAATTGTATGACAAAATAAAACAATAATTTTATTTTAATGGACTTTGGGATTACCACATGCACATGAACATCAATTAAACAGGAGATGAAACTTTTGACAGCTGGGGGGAGATTACACAGTGATCACGCCGGATTTGTTGAACCTCTGCAATCCACTGTTTCACAGCCACCATGGAGCAAACCAGCTGGAATGACTCATTTATTAACAGTTTCCCTCTCTTGGGGAGAAGCTAACAGAAAGCCTGATGCACGGTTCTTGTCCATCACTTCTGGTTGTTTGAGCTAACTGCAGCCTCTTGGCTCACTTACTATAAATGCCACTAATGTGGCAGGAACACACCACAGAGGAAATACTTGTGAGAACATGGGAATACTAATGGAAAGTAGCTCCAGGCTGTGCTGCAGGAACACCATCTGCATGTGTCCCCTCTTCGCATGAAACTTCTCATGGTATAAGTTTGGGCTTAACGCCGTCCCTGTAGTCAGATGCACTGATTGCACTGCGTTCCAATCATCCACTAGACGCTCCTCTAAACAAAAAGATACTCAATATAAAATCGTGTTTTATAGTTAGGCTAACGAGTTCTCTTTGAGTGGTGATAATTATTTCTCCAAAAACGATGAGTGAAATATTACATATTTGCTGCATCTGCTCCTGTATAATGTCTGTAATTATACCCCCCCCCCTCTCGATTTTATTATGGGGAAAAGCCTCTTATATTACTGTATGTATATGAAATTATATGTACTTCTCTTTAAAAGAAGCATATGCAAAAAATGTGTGAGATTTATTGTACAATGCGCTGTATGTTACATACAAACCTTCTAATTCGCTCCTCATCAGTATATCTCATGTATATTATTTCTTCATTCTCGTTAATTAGCTGTAAAGTAGACAGTATTGTATAAATGAAATACACTGCAGGTCTATTAACCTACTTCCGTCTTTTAATCTTCCATCTGTTTCAGATATTCAGACATTTTTGTCCCAACTTCCTACACCTCGGAAAAAGCTATTAAAGTTGCAAGATGCATAGAAACGATTCATTTTAGTCATTAAATCAAATGCACATTATCTCACGGTGCCCAAACAAACATTAATCATCAAGCATAATCTCGACAGGTAATCTCCTCTACCCTCTCGAACTTGCTCGTGAAAGAGATAAATAAATATATTTACAGCGCCGTTCAGGAGAGAAGGCATCCTTGCAAAATGATGTCATTAGTGTTGAACGATAGCTCCCACTACTGCTGTTTGCTGTTGAAAAAAACAAGTTGGTGTATTCAATAGGCCGTAGCTCAAGATCAAAATCAATAATAATATTCTTGGGTGAGTAAATCTAATGGTTGGAGAATCCCATCACCCAACAGACGCCTTCAGGCAGCAGGTGCTTCAGAGACGAAAATCACTTAATAAACGTTTCTGAGGGTTATCTGACCAACACATGCAGAAACACACACACACAAGTACACACCTATGCAAACATTTGTTAGTACACGTCTAAACTGTTTTATAGCGTTAATGGATAAAATTGGGAGTAGATCCAAATTCCACCTTCCTAGTTTTCAAGGAGATTTAAGTAATTCCTGATGTGATGTCATGGTGACAGGTTTTTGAGCTGCAGCTCGGTAAGAGCTGGAGTCGAGACAGAAGTGTCTCTCCTGGATTTCCTCCTTTTTAATCTCTCACATGATGCTGGGTGAAAAGACAGCTGTGAATGAGCAGAACATTTCAGGGCAGCTGGAATAAAACTTAACTCTCAGGAATGTTTTTTTTAAAGGTAAATGACAGGAGATTGTTATGCATCAGTTTATTTGTGTAGGCATGCAGTGTGGCACAAAATGCATAGGTTCAGAATCAAATTAGCTCAACATGAAAAAACTAACCGAGGGCAGCACTGGGGGTACGAACAGCAAGGGGCTGCATGTGACTTCAGAACGTGAGCTGAATAATAATTTTCCATCCATTAACTGGCTGGTTTGGGTCTTTTGGCAACATTTGAGTCCTTTCTACTCCAATATGAATCACAGTTAACTGTGGTTGCTATTGTTAGTCTGTAGCACGTCTGAATCCTAATGTCTCACGGTGACTGTCCAGGACTTCCCGGTTCCTGGACGATTGTCCTCTTGGTTTGTTTTCTCTTTGTCAGCACTGATGAGCAGCTGCTTACCTGTCTGCTTTACCTGCTCTGCTCCAGGTTTCCAGTGGCAGATTGTTCTGCCATTAGCTCTGTTTATTCTGAACTCAACTCTAGACATGTTATAAGAATATGGATACGTCAGTTTTGAGGTGAGAGGGCAGAGGTTAGTGTAGAACAGTATTTGTGGCACAGTGAGAGATTATCTAGGGGTGGAAGCACAGAGGAATAAGCAGAGTCTTTCTCATCAGAGACTCTTGTACTGCCCTCGTGGAAATCATGGAAGACAAGAGTCTGTTGGGCTTTTGGAGCTGGAAGTCCCTCCTCTTCTCATTTCCAGCTTTCATCTTTGTGATTGTGCTCACTCTGACCTTCCTCATTAATTTCAAAGGGGCACGTGTTGGTGCAGCAGGGGTTGCTTTTGCCACAGGGGGCTATGGTAATAAACACTGCAGCCCACTGTTATCTCTGCACTCCTTTAAGCAGTCAGAAAACACAGAATTGCCCACTGAAGATAAAATTCATTCAGTGTTTACATCAAACATCAAAATGGATGTGCAAATTATCGCCACTGTGATGGTTTTTCAGTACAGATTCTAGCAAACTACACCCCAGTGCTGAGCCAATCCGATCATCCTGCACAACACAACACAACATGCCCCAAGAAAGTGAGAGCCCAGTTACTGCCAGCTCCGCTGTCTTAGTATGTGTGAAGTTGTGAGACAGAATCTGAAATACGAGCATGCTGCCGCCACCCTGGGACTGCTCGTGCTAATAACGGATGACTTCTGGGCTCTGGCCCCTCGCGCACTGTGCAGCCCTTGAATTAAATTAAGCATGAATTAAACTAAAGCAAAATCTGAAGGGGATTTTATTGAGATGTTAACTCCACACTGTTACAAACAAACATACAGATTGTTTCGGTTACCCGATCTGTTTGACTGGTTATTCCACAATAGTTTCAGCTGCGTTTCTACTAAGATTCTTCTGGATTAAGGACAAATTTACATTAATCCAAAGCATCAATGGAGATTTTAGAACTAGCAGTTCTTTGGTGCTGTGTGTTTGGTGTCCTTTCCTCCTCATTCAGTGCCCCCTCTACTTTGTGACTTTTTAGAATGTAGATATTAAAACAAACAAAGTTTCTGTTTCTTCGCCGCCTGTAAATGTTAAGTCTGTCTTTCTGTTTCTACATCCCCTCCATCGTGTTTCCTCTTTAGTGGCTCCACACGAAGCCTCAGTTCTTCCCAAGTGCTCCGAGAGTGACATTGGCAGGAGTCTCCAGGGATAGTAGTGGATTAGCATCCTGCCCTCTTCTGTGCCTTTCATTCCCCCTTTCCTCCTTCTCACAGCTCATCGATTTCTTTCCTTGTGTTCTCTTCTCGCCTTCCATTGTCCATGTCCTCTGCACATCCTTCATTCCTCTCCTCTGCACTCTTCATATTCCCTCACATCCTCTGTTCTCACTTGAAAATTTCCTTCTCCTCTTTTTCACCTTCTCACCCTGCACAGCGCGCAGGGAGTATTAGAGCCTTCAGCAGCTTAAAACACTATTTCATATAAAACAGAGAAACGGTGTTGCTGCTTCAGCCACAGGCAGGATTTGACAAAGCAGGTACACCAGGCAACGGTGAGAAGACGTTTTGTTTTGGGCCGGGATATGTAAAAGCAAGCAGGGAAATCTTTGCACGAAAGCTTGGTTTGATGGGCCATATTTTAAAAAAATCAATGTGTGTTATTACAGGGCAAAACATGACACTCTGATGATAAAAGCAGAGACACGTGTAGTTATACACTGCTTAAAAGACGATGAGAAAGTCTGCTGCAGGTGAAACTGGACATGCTTGTGAATTCTGGAACACAACAGAACTTCTTCTCCACAAATATCAATACACATGTTTGATGAGAATGTAAGTCTGACATTGCAGTGCAGAAACGTCAAATCAAGAAAGATGTTTGATGTCTGCGGGTCTCCTCAGTGCTCTGACCTGCAACATGCTCTACCGGTGTTCTCTCCTGGACTCCAGTTCCCATCATCCTTCTCTCACCCTGGAACTCCGGAGCACGGCCCCCCACTCTGCTGTGTTCTGTCAGTTATCTTCTGTCCTCTGTCTGTCCTCGTCCCCACCAGCTGTTGAGTCCCAACCTAAAACCATCACATCAAGAAGACTGTTGTTTCTCAATATGGGCATTAAGCAACCCCCCAATGAACCTTTAAGATTCTGAGGTACGTACTGGAAACAACTGTCTAAGAGTTGGTTTAGCGGATCTATGGCTGGATCACTTGAACTGAGATGATTACATACAACAGTATGAGTAACTAAATACTGAGGATCTGAACAGGAAGGAGGGTTTTAGTTCCAAACACTCATGAAGCGTGGTATTTCAATTCTTTATATCTCACAGCACAAAATATAGGACTAGTACAATTAATAATTCATCTCTAGGTCCACATGTTCACAGATTTGCTCTATTTTCATACCAAATAGGGTTGTCACTTTTTGCACGACCGCAAAAGAGAAATATATGCAGAAGCAAAAATGGAATTGGTTTTCACATCTACAGAACCTGCAAGCAGTATCACAGGGTTATTATCAGTATCTTCTACAGTTATGTCTTTAATGGAGCGCGGAGACGCTTAATAGACTGAAACATGTTTCTTTACTCACCTCACCTCATTTTCCCAACAGTCATGTTCCTCTCAACGTTAACACAAATCACAGTGACACAGGGGCTTGGATCCGCTCACAGCAGGTGCAGCAAGCATCATGTGGCATCATGTGGGTTTTCTATGTGACTTTGCTTTTTCTTATTCTTGCAGCATCAGTGAAAAGTCCAAACAGGGGCAGGAATCGTTGGAAGAAGGCAAAGATGTCAGTGACAGCTTTGCAGTGCCAACAGCTCCTGTGGCGTGAGCGCGCTGGAGAGTCGCTCTGTCAACATGCAGGACAGGCGACGAGGGGGGGGGGACTCCCACTGCCCAGGAGGCCTCGTCAGATGGTGGAGTAAAGACTAGTGAGATGCTCTGAGTAAGCTTTTTGACATTAGACATCATGTCGACATCACACGGCATCAGGTTTAAACTGTGCTTCACTGGACTCACAACAGCAGGAATTAAACCATTTCACTTTTTTTATTTCATGCTAAATTACGAAAGCTAATCTGTGGATTAAACAGCTTAGAACTGATCGAGCATCAAACAATCAATATTTTAAAGCAATAAACATTTTCTCTTTCCTCCATGAATCTTCAAAAGGTCATTCACTTTCAATTCGCGCTGCCTTGGGCATCAACTGTCAGCAGCATTCAGCTTCTGACGCCTGCAAACAGGTGAATAACACTGACAAATATCATAGTACACATCTGTTGGAAGTACTTTTACTGTGAAGTAATAAGAATTACAGGACACTTTGCTTTTGTTGCACAGACCACAAAAGAGACCAAACTGATCTTTAGGACTTCCCTGTCACACCCCCAAATCGTCGTTTGGCCCCCTGGTGGAAGAAGACAATTATTACAACACTTACCGTATAATTATAGTCTTAGGATTTTTCATCTTAGTCGGCAACAGCTTTAATTTTCACCAGGCTTTTTTTATTTCAACACTGATGAACTATTTCTGATGAATTACATTTTTGGAACCACAAGGCCCCAAAGACACATCATGGAGTTTCATGAAGTTACGGAAACAGTGGACATTGGAGGAGGAAGCAGCCAGAGAAATCACGAACAAGGCAAATAACTGAGAGTTTTTGTCCTCCTTAAAAGACCCAAAAGCTCATAAGTCAGTCCAGCATGTCAGAGAGCTCCCTGCTCTTACTGCAGGCAAAACTGTCAATGTTGACAAATGGGCTTTATTTTCAGTCCCCTAAAATCTATTACAGAGAGTGAGAAAACCCACAGCGCTAGTCCCTAACAGTGAGTTTACACCATCACTGGAGCTGCAGAGACTCCAGCACACTGACGGGGATAATCAGCGTATATTTCTGTGTTGCAAAGGGGCCTCACAAACAAAACAGCAACCTGGACGTGCACACGCTACGCGTGAAGTGTAACATTTGTTTTACAGGATTCGTCGACTGAAAAACAGCACATTGCTTTAAGGCTAGTTTCACCAACATCACTTCCTTTCACTGGCTGTCATGTTTGGGTCCTGTGTGTTTCTACCTACATTCCACTATGTGCGTGTCTGTGGTCTTTAATATGCTACTCCACACTCTGTGCACATGTTATTTTCTATTGAATGCTGCTCACATATCAGTTCAAAGCGTTTGTGTGATTAGCATCCAACACCTGGGTTTTGGGTGGTCTGTCGTCCCGCTGTGAGGGTTTTGTTGCTTTTGTGTGCAGGCCACAGGTGAATAAAGGACGTTTACATGAAGAAGATACATACTTGGCCTTTTTTTCTTTGTGTAAACAGCTGTGATTAGTTCTGATTATTGCAGCACATTATCCGTCTATGATCAGAGGGTTTTTATTCAAAGAAATTCCACATTCCATTGGAGTTGTCTGAATTCTTCATCAAAAACACAGAACAAACTAAGGTGCAGAGCTTTTTCTACCTTTAACCTAATTAGGAGTCAGTGTGAGATGGTAATAAAACAGGAGGAGACTGAACGAAAACCTCCTACTGTGATTAAAGGAGGCCTCAAAGCATCGCTCTGTGTGTGTGTGTGTGAATCCATTTCCCCAGTGTTCCCATCAGTGTGAAATAACTGGAGCCACGATTCATTACACCAGGCAATGTTTCCAATCTTAAAGGATTCACACTCCACTGTTTTTTTGTCAGATCACAGACGCTGACCTTGGGATTCATGCCATCGCCGATTCTAGTCTTTCTGAAGTAGCTGTTCTGTTGACCTCTTTTTTCACTGAACCATTTTTTTTTATTGTGTTTCTCCTTTGGGTGTTCTCCATTCTTATATGTGAACATGCAGTAGCGGTCCTCTTTTCCTGTGTGTGCGCGTGTGTGTGTGTGTGAAATCACAAACAGGAAAAGTACCAAGGATCTGAAGCTGGTTTCACCTTCTGCACCACTGCTGCAAACAGACTTTAAAATCTTTTGTGCTTATATTTCCATCTTAAATGGCACACGTGAATAATCAATATCTGAGTCGCGCCTGGACTCAAAAGTCCTTCTTTGGCTTCCGTCTCACCTTTGTCCTCTCAAAATGCCAACGCGACAGACAGTCTTGTAATTATGTTGTCTATTTTTACATTTCCTTTTACTGCCATATTGTAGTAAAAAAGACAAAGATTGAGTGAGTTGCACATTGTTCACCCAGTGTGTCAACAATTTAAGTATCTCTCCAAAGAAATGAGATGGATCTGGACAAAACACATACGTTGTGACCTTTTCTTCCCTAACAGGCTGAATGGAATAGAGTAACAAATCAAAGGCAGTATTTCGAAGTTTGGCATATTGACAGCTTCCCAGCAGGTAGAAAATTCCACTCGATAAACCATCTCAGTCCAGAACAGAAATCCTTTTTGGCTCCAGCCTCACCAACCTTTCAATCCATCAGCCAAAGGCGAGAACAGAAACAGAGACATGCGGAAATGCCAAAGAGTCGTGGAAATGCGGCCTGGATCGGAGAGAATTTGAGATCACCGCTGAATCATCGTTCCATTCTTCTGATTCTTCCCAATCTTCAGGCGTCATGTAACATGTATTTCACTAATCATCATGTGTCTTTTCTAACGTGAGGAGCAGCAGGTGGTCACATAAACGCTCTGAAGCCAGTAAACGGGCCACTCTTGATTCTGTCTTAACATGTGAACGTTTATATCCACACATGGATAAAAATAGCCACTTCCTCTGCTGGATACATGTGCCCTGTAGCGAACACATTCTAGTTTCCAGGATCGACGATGGGTTATGGGGCACAAAAGGTTAGAGAGGGGAGGACACCTGCCACATGAACATATGGGCCAAACAGGCTGTGATGAGATGGGATGTGAAAGCTGGTGAGATCCACCTGAGTTCGGGGTCAAGCTAGCACTGTGGATGCATCTGTGGGCAGGAGGAGTCGGAGAGTCAGCTGACTCCTCAGGTGACTGCGCGGATGAGTCGTCTGCAAACATGGACTTAAACCAAGTGACAGCTGATGAAAAACTGGTTTAGTTCCCATGTGTTCTTTGGAGCATCAATTAATGTGTTTCTGTGCAGTGAGTGAACTTTAAAATTAAACCTTAATGTGATCATCAACAGCACATCACACAAAAAAACATCTTAATCCATGGAATTTCCGGGAATTAAACCTGCGGATCCTGTAGTATGAGAACATCTCTACTCAGGGATCTGCGTTTGAGCCCGTGGCAGTAAAACCTTCATATGTACATTCAGGGCTGTATTTAACGGCTGCCTCAGTTACAGCATACTAGAGTGAAAGCTTATCTGTATGTCTTTAAGCAGCCCACAGAGCAGTTTAAAACCTCTGCTGCGCTGAGGTGAAGGCATAACTGCCCCTGCACACAGAAAGAGCTGAACTTTACCCAGCATTCCCTCTGGATTCATCATGAACTTCTGCACACTTTGTTTCTCCAGCACAATCCAAGCCTGATGTACCCTCCCGGCGCGGCAGAGATAAGTGCATGTTCATATGGCATTACAAGAGCGAGGATCTTAGGAAGAGGCAGATCTGCACTCATGGCCTGTTTGATATTCAATGAAGAAGAGACCTGTTACCCGGTGCAGAATAAGTCAGATCATTAGTTGTCACTTTTGTCTAGTTCTTATTCATTCAAGCTCCTCAGTGTCTGTGGAAGTGAAGCATGAAAACCGTGGGAAGACGTATCAGTGCAGAGAGAGGCTGACTGTTTGTGTGCATGTGGGTGTGTTTGTGCTCAAAGAGATCAGAGCGATCGTGACTTTCAAGAACTGAGCTCTGAATTGCGGCGTGACGCCTGTATGTCGCCACTTATATAAGGGGCTGCTGATTACGTGGCTCACTTTAATAGTTTGTTTATTTGATTGAATTAGTTGGTGAAAGCATTTGCTTGCATCTATGTATTTATTCTATGTCATGTATAGAAATCGACAGTATGTACAGATGTGATCTTTGTTATGAGAGAACTGAGGCTAAGCAGGTCATGGATGTTTTTGTCTGTTTAACTTGAGTGTTTCAGTAGTTGACTGCAAAGATTGTGTCCAACCCTTAAAACGATTATTTCCAGCCAGTACACAGGTAATCAAAGAACTGTGGTGTGGTGCAGAGTAGATGTAGGTATACGGCGACAACACTGCATCCACCCTGCAGATGCTGCACATGCACCAATTTATTTTTCTGTCTTTGTTGATCTGTTTTGGAGAGGGATGATTATTTAGTGCACAAACATTAAGCCAATCAGGAGCAGAGTAGTCCGCAACATGCTTTTTCCTCAGAATTTAATATTTAGAACATCATCTGTTTGGAAATTGATGTGATGGAAATTTGCCCTCTACTCCTGGATCAGGCCTCTGTAGGACCAGTGATGTGATCAACTATCAGCTGGAAATGAGATGTTAGTAACTCAACAACATGCAGAATTATGTACCTAAATAACCCTGTGATGTATGAGCCAGAGTCACTTTAAAAAAACAGGGGTTGAATTTTCTTCACACACTGCCCATAGTGTATAAGTTTATCATTTAAATCTTATATATAATCTTTCCCTCTCTTCCTAATACATGACCTGTCAGAAAGTTTTTAGAACACTTCAAGCTGAAAAACCAATAAAGCCCCTTTTAAAGCGGGGACCTGCTCATAGAGCTGCTGCACTAGTTTCTCAGGGAGATGGCCTGAGTGTAAGAGCTGCACACTATTAGGAGTTTCACATAAAAGCAGACTATCTGCATGACAGCCAGTCACTCGTCTTCTCTCATTTAGCGTTTCAAAGTGGAAATTTTTGCCTAAATAAATAGCAGTGGGTTTGTGAACAGGTGATTTTCTGCCTGACTTTCTCACTGTATGAATAATCAGCCACATTTAGCTGCAAAGTGCTGCAGGCTGATACCTACAGAAAATGGATTTCTTAATAATACTGTAGTTTCCTTTTCTAATAATAAATATTTATGTCTCAATAAAAACCAGTGAAGAAGGCAACTTCCATCCCTTTTCCTCCCGCATGGCTAAATAAAGTTCTGTCACTAAACCTTCTTTAGGTAAATTAATCTCAGCTCCATGGTAACAAATGCTGCATATTTTAAAAATGAACTACAAGAGTTACGTTGTCGTATTTTCATCAATCGAGGTGTTTCTCAAAAATCCAGCTGCTTTTTTAGAGGTCTGTGGACTCCTTCCCTACCTGCAGCCAGTTATTTGAATTCACCTGTGTCCAACCCTCATTGGCCTCTTTGAACCTCAGCATCCAATCACCAGAAGCCTCCCCCCATTTAAGAGCACATCAGTTCCATCTCTGCTGTTTCCTTTTTTGTGTTGTCCCTCCTACATCTCCATGCTCACACGCAGAGACGGACCCCAGTGTGAGGGCGGACGCTCTCCAGCCATAATATTACGGTTTAAATCTCAGCTCCTGCTGATGTTTTCCGTTACGACACTGTGGCTCTGAGGGTGTTTCTTGACAGTATGAGATGTCAGCTGCATGTTGCAGTAGAGAGACATGCTCCGCGGCAGCATAATACCCCTCAAACCACAGGACTTCACTGGGCTTGACTGTCTGTGCTCCAAAATACTTTTATCTCTACGCAGCAAAATCCTCAGAGTTAGATGACTTACAAAAATAAATTAATAAATACGTAAAAATAAGATGGTGCAAGTGTTTCTGAGAGAACACCATCAAAGCTAATTCAGCTGCCCCAGAGGCTTATCAGCTATTTGAGGGAACAAACAACTGTCTAATAAGCACTTGTCAACAAATAATCAGAATCAAAACTTATTATCACCAGAGAATTGGCTGTGTAGTTGCTGACATAAAGAGCAACGCAGCAGGAACTTCACTGTCTCTAAATGGACTTTGTTCAAATGAGTAATTATAAACTGGTGCAATTTTCCAGCTGAAATCAAATGTTGGTTGTCCAAACGTGATGACAAATTCTACACATCGTGGCAAGTAAACATGGATGTTGGGATTATGTTAATGTAAGACTGTGCAGGTGGAGATGAAGTTGAAGTTTTCCACAGTGGAAATAACTTTATTTATAAAGCACTTTTCAAACAAAGAAAAACGTGCTGTAGAGTAAAACCAGGAAGTTCAAATAAAAAAAATGTTCAAAGTGAAACAAGTATCTCAGATAAAAGACGAAATAAATGTCTTTTAAGATGAGATCTGAAAGTCTCACACGGCCTGGTTTCCTCAGGCAGGTTAGTCCAGAGCCCACACCCAAACCCTACCCCCCACACCCACCCCCCGGTTATCTCATCTGAAGGACAGTTTTGCACAAGCTCAAGCGATGGACCAACAGCCTTTGGCTTAACTTAATGTTGGCAGCACGCTGACCAGCAACTACAGCCTCCTCTGTTTCCAGGCGTACATAAGTAACACGAGCCTTCGGACAGCCCCCACCGTTCAGCCAATCCAAGGCCAGCATGTCTGAATCAGAATAATCTGATATAATTTCACGCCAAAGATAATGTGAACAACTTTGCTGAAATGTTGAAAGGGACATATCTGTCCTCCCAGGATACTGGTAGGGACGTGTCTCTGCCGTCCACATGCAAATCTACACTTCTGGTTGTTAAGAGACAAACTGCACAGAACTGGCTGTTGGTGTGTGTGTGTGTGTGTGTGTGTGTGTGTGTGTGTGTGTGTGTGTGTGTGTGTGTGTGTGTGTGTGTGAGAGTCTCATAAATTCTCATAAACTCCACCGTGTTCATCCATGTGTGCTTTGTGGCAAAAGCACCTCGAACACGTGAACATACACATGCTGGATTCAAACATTATCATTGTGTCACTTAGACAAAAATGAAATACACCCACACATCGTTATGGCACAACAACAATACTAAACCCCCACAGTAAGTCAGACAATAGGACTCAAACCTTCTCCTCTTTTATAATTAGACACACATGCACACACGCTCTGTACAGCGCAGGGCTGAAGCAGCTGCTTGTTGTTTTTACCCCATCATCTCCACGTCTTCCTCCTCTTCCTAAAGAACAGGATTCCATGTGGCGGAGGAGCAAACTGGAAAAATATGTCTTTAATCTGTCACTGCTAATCATTTCTCATTTATTTTGACACGCGGTTATGCTTTTGTCACACCTCTCTCTCTGAAAACATACTGTAAGCTGACTTTGAAGGAATTAAAACTCTTTGTTATCTCCACCTGTCGCACAAAAAACAAGGTTCAGGTGGAAAACGGCATATTGGGGGCCGAGTGCAGGAGAAGTAGTGGCATTGGAGCAAAGATCATTTGAGTTTACTTGATATATTTCTGTACTTTCTTTCTTAAAAAAAGACATGTGGTGTAAAAATCTGCTTTGGGTTGACACGTGGTTGCATAATGCATGCATCTGAAATGCTGTTGTTGTGTACACAGTCTGAAACCTTTGTCTCTGTTCAAACAGTCCCGTTAACAGACAAGTGAAACTGGGTGAACAACATTCGACCAGTTCTAAAACAAGTGAGAACTATGTGAAAATGGAACAATTAACAAAAAACACTGTGCAGTTCTAAGTTGTGTCCATCAGGTGGCGTCGGTCAAGTTAAAGCAGCTGCTGCAGCAACTTGTCCCTGCTGTTTTACACTAAAGTGCACCCCCTGCTGATGTCTTTATTTTCTCTCTATACATTTTGAGCTCAAACAACACTCGACACTGCCTGATGTCAGCACCGTGTCTTTTCCATCACAAAGACTGAGAATAAGGAGCTGGCCCTGTAAGGACAGGCCTCTGGAGCGGACATGCGGCCTTCCTGTGGAGCTGACAGATCATTTCGGTTCAACATTACCCCCCCGTAGCAGCTACTGGCTGTGATGTTATGTTTATGTCCAGAGAAGGACAAAGCTGACTGAGTGTGCACATTTGTTGAAGAGGAGGAGGAACAAAACGGCACAGAGGCGAGATTTGAACTTTGTTGTCTTTGCATTTCGTGACATAAACATGACATTTAATCACTAACCCTTAGCCTCAACCTAACATGAGTAAAACCCAAGCAGGAACCAGTTCTTCCCCTTTCTGAGGATTTTACATTCCCATGAAGAAGGCCACAGACGCATAATACCCCTTTAAATGTATTTATCAAACTCTGACTTGAGCCTAAAAAGTGAGGGAGTGAATGAGGCAGGGAGATCATGCTGAGACACCAGTGCAGCAGGGAAACCTATTAAAATGCAGTGAGCAGAAATCTTTCATGGGTGAAGTCTGAGCAGCTGCATGGTGTTGTACAGCTGCACTGACATCTAGTGGCGACCAGTCTAAACCGCGACAGCATTGACAGTGTAAGTAATATGTACCTCCACCTGCAGCAGTGATGCTGGACTATAACCAGTAGTAACAGCAACAGACCACTGTACTCCACATATACGTCACCTCTAACAGAAGAGGTCAGACGGGATAAAGCATCATAATTAACCTGCAGACATGGCATCAGAAGTGATTCTAAACAGAACGGCCCATGTAAATTTGACTTCTTGGAGGAGCTAATCGCCCCACTGCCTTCATTGGTTTTACACAACAAGCTCACATTTACGTCCAAATAATCCCAGACAGTTTAAAGGGATTGGGCTTAGCCTGTATCAGACCAAGTATCGATGAAAAGGATATTAAAAAGCTTAAGTCTTAATGTTTGTGACGAGGGAGTTACCTATCAAAACAGGACGACGGTTGTGAACAATCCGGACCACTATAATAAACATGTAAGTGAATGAGAAACTTCTGCCCCTTTCTGACAAACATACTAAGTGCAAAATGTTGGGATGTCGTCTCCAGTGTCTCATTACTAATAAAACTGCAGTTAACTGAGTTGCTGTAAATGAGTTTTAATGTGTGGTGCCACTTTATTGGAGCCTATAATGTGAATTCAATACCCATGAGGTCAATGATTGAGTGTCTCCTCTGTTCAAATGCTCACCTATTTAAATCACACACAAACATCAAGCATCAAACCAGCTATAAACGCTGAGAACATGCACCCGTTTACATGGTATTCATGTTTCTTTCTGGCCATGAGTTTAAGAGTGAAGTTCGGATACACGATCAATCAGTGATACAGCAACATAAACACTCCTGTCAGATGTTATTATGTGCTGTGTGTGTGTGTGTGTGAACTGTGTTTGTATTGATTACTGCGTGCATTGCTTCACTGGCAGTTTTTTCAGCTCTCAGGGAATTCTCCGCTGCAGGATCGATGGTGTAATTATAATGCTCATGCACCGATAACAGCCACTGATAGCTGTGGTCACTGTGATTATCAAAGCTACTGTGTGATGGGGTTTCCCTTGGCAAACAGCAGGGATTAGAGGATTATCACCCCTCCTAGTCTCTGGTCATCTCTCGGTCTCTCACGCTTTGTGGATTAGTTTTATCTACGAGGTAATCAGTGCTTTACTCTAGTCTGACAGGACTACAACTCCCACCGCCACACACACAGCATATATCAGCAGCACGCTGTCTGATGCAGCTCGCTGGTACCGACTAGAAAACAGAAGAGAGGGCAGCGTGAGAGATAAAGCTATCTGTATTTCCATAGGAACATGTTTGTTAAAACCTATGTGCTTATCACTGGAAAAACAGCCTTAAGCCTGCTGAACGTTGAACTGTAATAAATGAACTGTGCATTCAGATTTTATCCACACACTGAGGAATGATATCAACATCCACATCTGGGCTAATTAGAACCACACTGGCACACACAGTCACAATGGTGATGTGGTGTTTCCCTACCTCAATAATTTAAGTTTGTATAGAAATAATGTTTCCGATTATACCTGTGCAAATGCAGCGGTCTGCAATAATTTGTCTTCTACGACATCTTACACGTGCTAGGAATTCCAATTCAGGTTAATACAAATGTTTTGTCTGAATTCTTGTGGAGTAAAAATAAAAGTATGTTAAAGAGAAAATAAAGAGTAAATATCAAATAAGAACACTACATGTGTACATGTGCTTTACTTAAGTCACTAAGAGCCTCCAAAATCTGTCATGTGAAATACCTACACTGACCACCAGGTGTCCCCAGAGTTCTGATGTGTCATAATGAACTGTGGAAGAAGACTCAGAACATTAATGTCAATTTCCTCATTTTCCTGTCGATGTTAGGTTTATATATTTAACAAAAGGCAACTTCTAGTGCAACTCGAATTAAAAACACAGAGAAAGCGTATAATTATTTCTACATTTAACCCAAAAGACAAGAACAAGTTCCCTTGATTTGAGTGAATTTAGTTTAGGCTCTATTAAACTCTGTTTTGGTTTCATCATTAAAATCTGTTATGAATCCAATACATCAAAGAAAAGAGACTTTAAAGGTTTTATGTCTTTCTTTAATCATTGGAGTACTGAAACAGATTCTCCAGATGCATGTTGTTGCCTTTTTATTTGTCAGACTAGTGCTAATTTTAACCCTTTCACCACGGCTGGACTTCTTTATCAGAGACGAACTTTCCTTGAGGCTCTGTGGCTCCAGACGGTAGCAGGGCCAAATATACCAGATTGACAGCGCCCTCCGCTGGTGACCGGGCGGCTTTCGAGCCAGCCATGTCAGTGCGTACCCATCCTGGACAGCCAGCATTCAGCAGGATCTGTAAAAATAATGTAAAAATTAGAAAAGCAGAGTAAATGTGTGTTGAATTGTGTTTTTATACATCTTTCTATGTTGGAGGTAGTAAGTCGTTATTATTATTGACAAAAAGTAGCTGAATTTACCCCGTCATTCGGTCTCTCCTTGGACAGACGATGAGCCAGAATCATGGACAAGCTCTAAAAACGCACACACACACACACACACACACACACACACACACAGACTTCCAATCAATCTCTCTATGAAAGGAAACAATCTCTGGATCCTGATTGAGACTGAGGGCACATACTCAGTGCAGGACATGCATGCTCTCAGATTTTAAGACCTGCTGACTAACTCCTGGAAGATAAACCGTCTTTACCGTCAGTCCCATCTTGGACACTCCGTACCCTGTCTCAGGCCAGCCTGCCTGCTTGTGTTCATCCTTCTTGGTCTTGTCGACAAACTGCTGCATGAGTCCCACCAGCTCCTCCTCTGTGATGTCCTCGCTGCGGAAACGCTGCTGCAGAGCCGGGCTGCACTGGTTCAAAGTACGAGAACCGACAAAGCTGGAGACGTTGACCACGCGACCTACAACGACCACAAAGTAAGAACCAGTCCCAGCTAAACTTCTTCAGCTAAGACCAAACAAGCTCTTGTGATTGAATCAGTGAGTATAACGATGACTGGTTTGAACTGCATGCTTTTCCCTGAGTTGTTTATTAAATCAACCAGGCAGAAGACTCAGTCCAGCTCTGTGTCCACACCTCCAGCTTTAATGATCGTCAGGAAGTGAGTCAACATGTCTCTGGTGGCGAAGAAGTTCGTCTTGAGTGTCACCTCTGCCTGGACCGCAAATGAAGCTGTGTCTGCCACTGAAGACCAAGACAGAGATGGTTACCGTGATAGTGCCACCGCTAACCCTGATAATGATACAAATACTGCTACTAATAACAGTGATGAGGCCGAATACAGATAACATCACTGCAGAGAGTGGTGCTGCTGGTGCTAATTAATCCAGTACATGCTTGTGTGCAGTGTAATATCATTTTTAGCACAACGTCTTCGTAATATTCGTCTGTGTTTTTGTTAAGAAGTTATTAGTATTTGTCATCGTCCTTCTGTATGAAATGTGCTGCTTACAGTAAATAGAATTGTTGCGTCTTACCTCCGAAAGAAATTCCTGCGTTATTGATGAGCACGTCCACTCCTCCGTACTTCTCCTTGAAGTACGCAGCAGCAGCGATGATGCTGTTCACGTCGTTGATGTCCAGCGGGTGAAACATGGCCTTTAGTCCCTCCGAGGCCAGAGACTCCACCGCTTCCTGACCACGGCCGCTGCAGCGGGAGCAGAAAGTGTGCATTTATTCTCACAAAATAAAAATAATAACCCCTTTTTAAACATTTTGGACAATTCAAGGTCACCATCTTGGTAATATCTGAGAACGTGTTCCACTCTTTTTGTAGAGACGTGCGATTATCATGACTCATCCTTTTTTTAAATATATCCTCGGCCTTACAGTTGTTTGTTAATGATACCAGTTAAAAGTACATTACTGCCTTTCTAAAAATGTATTGTTCAGTCTGTCTTAGAATGACAGTGAAGTGTGTTGGAAGTCATATGAATTAAAATTAGTATATTATATATAGGTAAAGCTACTAAGATAAGTATCTTATTATACTAATTACAATATTAAAACTAAAAATATGTCATGTGTTTACAATTTACAAAATAATTTTAAAAGATTCTTACTTAACTTAATAGTGTCAAATACACTCAAGTGTACTTAAGTGTATTTTGGTAGATTAATTATAGTCCCTTTTAAGAAGTCAGGATTACATTTTTTCTTTATGTTAATCAGGCCTGTAGCAACTTCTACAATTAAAGTACAAAATGTTGGAAAAGTGAGATTCAGTGAAATGTGTAAACAAATAATAAAACACGACATGCACGATCTGTCAGCAACAGCTTGGTACCCTCCAGATGTGCTACCTACATGTCTCTGGCGGTGAGGTAAACATCTCCTTGGAACTGCTCGCAAAGCGCTCGGACGACGGCCAGGCCGATGCCCTTGTTACTGCCTGTTACCACGGCAACCCTGGTAGCCATGTCTGATGACCGAGACTCTGTGTGAGTTTTAACCATAGAAAAATAAAGAGAGAGAGCAGACATCCCTGATTGTGTAATAAAGTCTTTTTTATCATTTTATTCTGAAACAAATTATCAACAATAGACAGGTGATACCTCAGGTGATCACTTTAATGTTCAACCGTGTGTCTGAAATCCACATCTCAGTGGTTTCAACTTAAAACAGCAGTTTTGGAAAAAAGTGCACAATCACGCCATCCTCAGCTCTCAGGGACCTGTTAAGACTTTTCACCCTCGTGAAACTTCTGTCGAACTGGTTTTGCAAGGATTTCTGCAGGATTACTGTTCCAACAGACCGTGGAGCTAAAACAGCTCACAATTTAAACAAAGAGGAACATCAAGAGCTGCCTTTCCTGTTTCAACATGTGTATTAGTTTCAATGAAGGTCGTCCTGCGTCATGACCAGCTGAATGTTTCACTTACCTCCATTTACGCGTTACAAGGACATATTGTACAAATTATTTTCTCCTCATTATTTACTTTTATAACTGTACTTTTCTGGCCTCCAGAACAGATTCTGTATCCTGCTGTTTGTCTTCGTCTCTGTGAGTTTGAACATCGTTTTGTATCAGCTTTATGTCTCTGTCTCGTCCTCGTCTCGTTTGCTACTCAGAGTATTATCATTCTGTATTTTGTATTAATCTGAATGGTCACTAGTCTATACCAGGCAGACACAAGCACATTCACATCTACAGGGAGATTTCAGAGGCCGTGAACTTATTTGACTTTGATCAAAATAAAACTTGTGGGCGTGGAAACAGTATTCTGGCATGGGTGCAGAGGGAGATTGTGGAAACATGATACAGCAACCGGCACTGAAGATTTCTTAGTCTATTTAGTTTGCTACACGCACCTAAACAAATGACACATGTGTGAGGATGGAGCGTAACAGGTCACACACTGACATCGGAGCTCTGGCCTTGGTGCTGATGAGAGAGAGACAGAGAGAGATAATGGGGGGAACTCAACACCATGTACCTGGACTGTGTGTGTGTGTGTGTGCTGCTCGATGTCCATTGCCAGACATTGCTGTGCCGACCCTACCCAGTACTAACTGATCATTACGCGCAGACGTAACGCGACATATAACACAGAACAACTTTTTCATTGTTTTCCGATGTTACGTAATCTTCCAAGCCACAGTCTCCAAACAGGCAAAACAGTTGATCTTTAGTAATTCTTTCTGTTGATTTAATTTCAACTGGCTTATAAGGAGAAAAGTTTGTTTTAACGGGATCTGATAAAGCAGGAAAAACGCGATCGCAACGCGGAAGATGTTCTGTTACTATGTGTGTGTTGCTTAAAGAGTTTCTGTTCATTTCTCAAAGTAACTTCACACTTTTACCAATGAGACCGCGACTAACCTGTTTATTAAAAGTCAAACAAAGCTACTTACTGGAAACTGGTGATTTAGGATTCTGGATGATCCGACGGCGGTGAAAGCGCGGAGAGCAGGAGCTGCACAGGGAGGTGAGGGAGTGGGAGGGGAGCAGGGGGAGCAGGGGGAGGCTGGAGGAAGCAGTGCGCAGCAGTGCGCACGCGTGAAGAAAGCGCAGTGTGGGTTTGAGGAGTTCTGTTTGAAATGATCTTATCTTCACCAAAGTCACAACATTTCTTAGCTGCTCTGTTCTGGTTTGCCCTGGATTTTGCCTGTCAGGCCAAACTCAGACAGCCCAACAGTAAAGAAATCTCATTAATCACAATACATGGAGGCAGGGAGGAGGTAGTTTTCTGTACGGCCTTAGAAAAGTGTCATCTGTTTTCATTGTACTTCCTTCTCAGAAACTGAATCTCATGGGATGGAGGGCCCCCAACAAATAATGTTCATGGGCCCTCAGAAAGAGTAGATCCAGCCCTGGTTTAAGGGTTATGATTCGACACAAAGATTTAAGTCAGATATATTGATACTTTTGTTAAAATGCCTAAAATGTCCTTGTTCATTCACATTTTTGCTAAGTCTTTTATTGTCAAGCTCATTTATTAC
This sequence comes from Microctenopoma stevenorrisi, assembly GCA_032270685.1. Lineage (NCBI taxonomy): Eukaryota > Metazoa > Chordata > Actinopteri > Anabantiformes > Anabantidae > Microctenopoma > Microctenopoma stevenorrisi. The sequence continues at coordinate 17,305,568 of JAUMTR010000007.1, read as the reverse complement.
TTAACATTAAAACAATAAATTTGTAAGAAAATAAAAGCCCATATTGTAGAGTTTTGACAGAAATATGTTTTATTGTCGTTGAAAGTTCCATCAAGTTAAGGCATGTAAAAAATGTTTATTCTGCAAAGGCAAAGCGGAACAGAGGAAAAGTGGAGCTTAATCATAAACACCAGAGATTAGCAAGCACCTGCAAAAGATCTAAGCTGAGGTGTAACAAGCTGAGGCCCATGGAATCATTTGAGTTATTTTGGTTTAATCTCCACCATCATTTGTCTTGAATGCTGAACTCAGACATGAACTCGAACTATGTGGTTTCATGTAAATACTTCAGATTAAGCTCAATTTCCTTGACAGAAGATTTTCACCAGGACTGAACTTCTTTTTCAGAGACAAACTTCCCGTGAGGCTCTGTGGCTCCGGGCGGCAGCAGGGCCAGGTAGACCGGAGTGACAGCGCCCTCATCTGGTGACTTTGAGGCCTTTGGACCTGCCATGTCTGTGCGCACCCATCCTGGACAGCAAGCATTCAGCAAGATCTGGAAAAAAGGATGTTGGCAAGTGTTCAATGTAAAAACACATGTTACACACGACAAAGAACTGAGCAACATCCTAAATATGTAATTTATAATAGAAATACATTATTTATTTAAGATTTGTTGAGTTTATATTGTTACCCCGTCATTTGGTCTCTCTTTGGACAGACGACGAGCCAAGATCATGGACAAGGTCTAAAGACACACACATATATGTTACTGTCACAAACATGGCATCCGAGTTTCAGTGAATCTGTGCCACCTCTGAACTTTCTGACTAGTAGAGACAGAGACAGTCTTACCGTCAGTCCCATCTTGGACACTCCGTACCCTGTCTCAGGCCAGCCTGCCTGCTTGTGTTCATCCTTCTTGGTCTTGTCGACAAACTGCTGCATGAGTCCCACCAGCTCCTCCTCTGTGATGTCCTCGCTGCGGAAACGCTGCTGCAGAGCCGGGCTGCACTGGTTCAAAGTACGAGAACCGACAAAGCTGGAGACGTTGACCACGCGACCTACAACGAATAAAAACAAACACGGAGGATGTCTGAAGAATCTTTTATCAATGTGACTATTCATGAAAGCCAAAAACAGAATGAGATGATCTGTTTGACACAGATACGCGTCCCATTGCAGTAACGGACATGTCCCCATCACTTTTAGATCTCCACACATTAACATCATGCTGTTTACTTTACTTCACTTTGCCTGGCAGACGCTTTTATCCAAAGCAACTTACAAGGAGCTCGCACTGGGTGTCTGGCTAAAGGACACACCTGGTGGGGGATGGACTAGATCATGAGTCAGACGTGGTTTGAACCTGCGACCTTCTGCAGGCAGCTTTTTTGTTTAATAAGCGTTTTCTCTCAGGTCAGAAATAAGTTGCTGAAAAAGTTTTTTTGAAATTAAAGAATCAGAATTTTTGGGAACAATTCTAATTGTTTACAAAATTGGTTGCAACAGAAAGACTATAAAGTAGACTGTGCCCTGAGCAGTTTATCACACCCAAAGGATTAGTGTGCAGAAGACTCAGTCCAGCTCTGTGTCCACACCTCCAGCTTTGATGATCGGCAAGAAATGAGTCAACATGTCTCTGGTGGCAAAGAAGTTCGTCTGGAGAGTCACCTCTGCCTGGACCGCAAATGGAGCTGTGTCTGCCACTGAAGAGTGAGACAGAGAGAGATAGGATGTCATCGGCACATCCTTACTTATACTTGTCTTCTAAACATCAGCAGACTTCTCTCTGTACTTGTCTTGTTAGATCTCAGTGCTGCTTTCCACACTATAGATGAAAACATTTTATTGCACAGACTGGAACATGTCACGGGGATCAACAGGACAGCACTAAGCTGGTTTAAATGTTTTCTATCAGATAGATTCCCATCGGTTCATGATAATGATCATCCATGCACACACAAGTTAGATACGAAGTTCCACGGTTCTGCGCTTGGCTCGATTTTCTTATCAATATTCATTCAAGATTCAAGATTCAAAACACTTTATTAATCCCAGAGGGAAATTGTTTGCCATGAATACAGCCGCTCTCAATATAGAAAAATTAAAAGACCCACAACCATAAATAGCACCAACAATAAATAATATAGAAATAACTAAAAAAGCACAATAAACATAAACAACAACATGATAACGTCCATCACTATGGTTGTTGAAACCCTCTCCCCTTGCTGAGGGAAGCAGGGGAGGAATTAAAGACTAAATGACTCCCTTTAGCTAGATTATAAGGAAACATTCATTTCCATTATTACACAAATGATCTGTTTTTATCTATGAAACCAGATGAAACTGTGGCTGTTGTGTAAATATTTTGATTGTGTCTTGAACCTTGAGGCGATTTTTCCTGTGATTTAGCATCATATAAATAACGTTTACTTGAATTGAAAATTGAATCCTACCTTTAAAAGCAATCCCCGCATTATTGATGAGCACATCCACTCCTCCATACTTCTCCTTAAAAAAAGCTGCAGCAGTGATGATGCTGTTCACGTCGTTGATGTCGAGCTGGTGAAACAACGGCTTCAGTCCCTCTGAGGCCAGAGACTTCACTGCTTCCTGACCACGGCCGCTGCAACATGTGGAAAACATTTGAATTGTATTCTGTTTGTGGGACATAGAAAACTAATTTGGACCATTAATGACTGAACGAGTCATTCACCACACATTCGAATCACCACACTAATAAATGGGAGTCTTATACTATTAAGACAACATCATTTACAGTATGTAAATGCCTGGTACTATGAAACACACTGTACATTTTTCTGTTTCTGAACTGTTTCTGAGATTCTGCTGGTTTTTAATTTAGCATTTCTTTGCAGTCATTTTTTATCTATTTTTACTTATTTTGTGTCTCTATTTTGCATCTCTTTCATTTTACTTTCTAATGAGGAATATTTAAGTCACCTCATTTAGGACCCCCACTGACCCTCTGACCCCTTTGGCTCGCACTAATTCATCCTTGAGCATAATTACAAAGTCTTAAGTTAAAAATGTTATCAGTAAAGTACAAGTAATTATCATTCAATCTCCCTATTCTATTCTTACCGTTGACAATAGTAGCTGTTTTGCAGGTTTTCCTAGGACAATTATGACACCGGCTGGCGGCTGAACTTTACATAGAAAAATCTGCTGTCCATATGTTCAAACAATTAGATCTGAAGAAATTTCAGACAAATAAAAACAGAGATAATGTGACTAGCAGTGAGATACCTACACGTCTCTGGATGTGAGGTAAACGTCTCCCTGGAACTGCTTGCAAAGCGCTCGGACAATGGCCAGACCAATGCCCTTGTTACTGCCTGTTACCACGGCAACCTTGGTGGACATGTCTGTTCACAGGGAGACATTAGTGCATGCAACACAAAATCACAAAAAACAACACAGTACGAAAGTCAAACCTAACAAGACAAAAAGGTTTACTGAGTTATCAGGTATGAACGTTAACTAACACGAGAGTTAAACAAAACGGAATAAAGTACGTTGCACTGGCAAAAGTTTGGAAATACCTGCACACACACACTTTTCTTACAACAGTATGTTTTGTTGGTTTTATTCATTTAAATGGTTTGAAATTCCTAATGAAACAGGAAATGAACCAAAATATCTCTTCTATAGTGCTTCCCGCTGCTGTGCTGGTTGGGCAGTGTTCCCGCTCTGAGGACCCAAACTCTTTTGGTCCAGCTTCTCCAACATCAACTCAGGGGTTCAGATCTGGTAATAGACCTTGTCAAGCCAACACAGAGATGACTGCAGGAGCTAAAACCAGGAACCTGTTTTCCTTAGGGTTTTGTTTGGGGTCAATGTGTTGCTGCCAACTGACGTTTTTCCCAGTTAGTCTGGGGAGGGGTATCCATGATGGTTTTAGGCAGGCATCTGTCATCTTTTCACAAGCTCTGCGCTTTATCCTTTTCACTTGTAACCAAAAAACATCAAACCTCGACATGGTTCTGGTCAGGAAAAGACTGTCTGTTTTTCCGATCCTGGTCTGATCGGATCGGATCCACAGAAAAGACCGTCTGTGGATCCGATCCTGGTCGGATCAGGATCATTCACGGTCCTTATTAAAACATCAACTTAGCCGTAGCCGGGGTGTAAACTGTGATTTGTTTTCAAAAGGTTTCACAAATAGGATTTCTTTTACGGTAACCTCACATAACCTGCAGCGCAAATAAACACCTGGCGCCAGACACCTAACGACAAGTTACATAACGATGACTCGCTGATAGTTCGCAGACATAGAAACGCGTTTTCTGGCAACCACCTTTACTAAAACTTTCACTTTCAGTTGCTAATATGTAGATTAAGCATTTAAAATGAGGGGCTTCTTACTTTAAGCTGGAGTTGAGGTGCTCGGGAGAAGACACGGCGCTAAAGCGGCAGAGCAAAGAGACGCGCTGCTGAAACACTAGAGCGAAAAAAAGAGAAAAGCTAGAGGATCTTCTGCGCAGGCCTTTGCGCATACCCGGAAAAACAAGCAGACCACGTGCTTTTGAGAGATACGGGTTTTTCTAAGGATCCGATCTACGGTTTGAAACAGATGACAGTATTTTGTAGGTAATGTATTTGTATTTAATGTTTAATAAATTCGCAGTCAATAGTTTGTTTTACCATTTAAATTGCTGGATCCAGTGTTTGTTTGTGTGTATTAGTACATCTAAGGAGGCTGTATGGTTGTTATAATCGTACTGAGATAGAGGCGTTTTACGACATAATAGCTACGTGTAATTTAATACATCCAGTTATACTCCTGCAAAGTCTGAGCATCTTCTAATGCGGATGTATTGCCCATTTCCTATTTAAATATACTACTATTGATGGATGACAGACATTGCTGTGCAAAATGCTTAAACACTTTATGTTTAGATTTCTATTTATCATCAGTACCACTGTGCTGGTCTATTCAGTTCTAAATTTAATCTGCAGCATGACAGCCTGACTGTGGAAAGTTTTTCATTATTCTATGAACTGCGCTGTCTGAAGAATAGCATTTTAAACGAGTATCTCATGTAAGAGAAGATCCTTTTATTGGTTGGTAAGATTAATACTATTAATTAATCTTAATATCAGGTTTATACCATCAGAAAGTCACTAATTCTTTTTCACAAGTTGATAATATTTTGTGGTTTGTGTGTTAATACATAAAGAATAGGTACATGAGGTTTAGCATCATTGGAAAAGAGGAACACTTCTGTCTATGCAACGGTGTGTATATAAAATGCGTGTGTTTGTTTTGGGGCCACATGTCCAGATGGGATCATGAGGCGTGGCTGTCATCGCTCTGGAAGAGCCGCTAGGAAGAGGAGGCAGAAACAAGGAAGCAGCATCCACGCAGGTATAAGCAAATTTGCTGCCTTGCTGTTTCTTCCTGAAAACATTTCACTGCTCGGGGATGATTTTTCCATCACCTTTCCGTCTCTCTTTGTTTCGTTAGTCTCTTTGTGTCATCAGCTGCAGTATGTGAGGCTGATGAAGTTTCTCCACCAGCGAGGATTCACCTCATCGCTGCTGCAGCCAGCTCTCCTAACTGGTAATGTTAATGCTTCTGTATGTTTCTCTGGGTTATTCTGTGCCCTTTTCTATGAGGTAGTTTTGATCTAGAGGTCTGGTAGTTACATTTCTATACCTAGCTAAATATTCATATATTAAACATAATACATCATATTTGTTTTCTATCATTCTGTGGCATTCACTTTTTTTATTTTTTTTGCAGACACAGGCAGAGGCCTGCAGACCCTCCAAACGATACAGGTGAGCCAGCTCACACAGACCAGGGTATCAGATCTTAATAAGTAATGCTGGTTCTAAAACGGTCTCATCTGTTTTTCTGTCAGCCTGGCCAGCTGGTCATTTCTCTGCCGGAGTCCTGTCTCCTGACAACCTCAACTGTTCTGGACAGCTACCTGGGAAGGTATATAAAAAGGTAAGTATCAGGATCCAGCTACAGACATGTCAATGGCTACACACTCAGATTCCATGGTCTCTTGTATATAGGAATGAATTTGTTTAGGGTTTCTGAAAAATTCAGTCAGACAGTACAACGAACTCTACACGTAAGATAAGATAAATTTCACATGTGAGAAATTTCCATTGTCACGGCAGAAAGTGGTCTGATAATAAAAGCAGCAAAAATTGAAAAATAATAATAATAATAAAACAATAGAATAAAAGTCTTTACCAGCAGTAAAGTAGCCTACACTATACAAACAATTATAGAAATATAATATAGATTGTGTGTAGAAGAAAATTTGTCTATATGGCTCAGATAAAAATGTATGCCGGTACACAGAGTATATGTAAACTTGAAAACAGAATGTGACTAATTTTCTCTTCACAGCTGGAAACCCCCCATCTGTCCCTTGTTGGCACTCTGTGTATTTTTGGTTTGTGAGCGACACCGAGGAGAGGCCTCTGATTGGTTCCCCTATGTCGACGTGCTCCCCTCGACGTACACCTGCCCCGCATATTTCACAGACGAGGTAATGGCTGTTCTACCTACCAGTGTACGAAGGCGGGCCTTAGAGCAGAGGGAGGCAGTGAGAGAGATCCATTCATCGAATCGAGACTTCTTCAGGTCAGTTCAGCAGCAGGGAAGTTGTTTAGGTCATGATTAACTGACTAGAATTAGCTTGGAGACTGTGTCTAATGTAGGTCTTTCAAACATCTTAATACATGTACCCTAATTCCCTCAATACAACGACTCCACCCACAAGCTTCTTAATGTGTACAATGTCAAAAACCAAACCAAAGGTGATTTACTTTTGGTGCAGATCTCTGCAGCCAGTCCTGAACCAGCCTGTGGGGGAGGTGTTGACATATGTAGCACTTAGGTATGCACATAAGCTGTACTTCTTTTTAAGTTGAAATGCTGTCAGTTTATTTATTCGTCTGTCGGGTTACTGAGCTGCTGCCTTCTTCTTACAGGTGGGCGTGGTGCAGCGTAAACACGCGGTCTGTGTTCATGTTACAACCACCGAGTAATGTCCTGTCTGGGCAGGATGTTTATGCTTTAGCTCCTTTTCTGGACCTGCTCAACCACCAACCTGACGTTCAGGTAACATCTATACAGCAACACACACACTTTCTCTGATTGTCAGAAACACAGTTTCCTATTTTGTTTCCTAAATTGAATTTGAATTAGTTTCATAGTATTTTTTTTCTCAGGTAAAGGCAAGTTTCAATGATGTGACGAGATGTTATGAAATCAAGAGCGTTTCTGGGACACCCAGGTACCAGCAGGCCTTCATTAACTACGGTTCCCATGATAACCAGCGGCTGTTGTTAGAGTATGGATTTGTTGCCCCCGGCAATCCCCACAGTGTGGTATATGTGGACACAGGTAAATTACAATTGGAAAATAAAAAATAAAATGACTATGTATGTCTGTTACGTTTGTCATTATATGAACTTCTTGGATGTTTTGGTTTAGTAATATACATCACCACGGCAGAACTTTGTATCTGCGCTTGTATTTTCTCCTCCATCAGATCTCATTTGTGATGTTCTAAGCGGTGACAGGAGTTTAGTCCAGAAGATCAAGTTTCTCAGAGAGAACCACTTTCTGAGGTAAGAAGTCTTCCACCGTTTGTGGAAGTTGTATTAAGTTTGTTTAAACGTCCGCCTTGGTTCACACGTCTTTTACCTTTTGGTTAGGTTCTCGTTACTGAAACTCATCTCGACATTTCCCACTGAGATCAAACTAATAATCCATCCATCCACTCTACTGCTGCTTTCTGCTTCTCTCTGTCAGTAATCTCACCGTGTCCAGTGAAGGCCCCAGTTGGAGGCTGATGACGGCACTCAGACTGTTGTCGTTGCCACAAACATTTTAGTAAGTCACACTAAAGAAAATGACACACGCATCATTTGAAGCAGTCAGGATGTCTTTGCAGTATAAATACATGTTGGGATGTGTGTGTGCTTGATCAGTCACCACTGGAAGGCAGTGTTGCTCGGCCAGGTGGTGTGTGAAGACAGGCAGCGGTGGAGTGTCCAGACAGCTCAGATGCTCTGTCAGCGGCTGCTACAGGACACACACAGAGCTCTGGATGAGGTCTGTACATGCACACACTCCACCAACGATAGGATTCAATCCCATGATGCAGCACATTGTGTGATTTTTGTGTGTGTGTGTGTGTGTGTGTGTGTAGATCTCCCACCTCCTGCAGCAGTGTGATCCATCAGTCAGGGAGCAGCTCGATGTAGTGAGGTCACTGCGCCAGGAGGAGCGGTGCATCCTGGGAAGCTGTCTTGAAGTGCTGCAAGGCATGCTGAGCCAACCAAATGAACTGTTGTCATGTCAACAAGATGTTGACACCGTGAGCTGACACCTGATTGGTGCCCTGACCTGCCACTCCCTACCAGAAGCAGAGTTAGTGGTTACAGCAGCAGGGCGGACACCTTGTTACCAGGTGTACAGAACTCTTACTGCCCCTATTAAACACAGAGGATCAGTAAAATCAATGCAAAAACACTTCTGGACTCATGTGAGACACAACTATTGGGAATAATAGTAAAGAGGAAAACAGCAGAGAGGTGGATAAGACCAGCTTTTAATAGTGTGTGTGTGGATTTAGTCAAAACAATCTCAGTGAATTCACAAATAAAAAAACACAGCTGACCAAAGACAATTGATGGGGGGTCATAGTCCTACATGAAATGCTTTGAATATAACATCTGGAAATGCAGTAGGGTGACCCCCACATGTGGTAAGTTCCGCCCCCCCCCCCCCCACCACCTCAACATCTAGGTGTGAAAAGGAACTGGCTCCTCTGAGTTATGGGCTGCACTCACATCCCAGCATAACGGGATTATTTTAGTCAGAGTTGAACAACAGCCTTTTTCTTCTTATGATGCTGGACAGACTCCATGGCAACTGTGGCTTCGTAGTGAGGGACCGCCTCCTCAGGCTGAGGTCTGGAGGGACATAGACAGGCAGAATCAGGCAGACACTTTGGATTGATTACGTGTTCATTAGTTTGTAATGGCACATACTGTATGCAAAGGTCTAAAGGCTCTAAAGTCAACTGTGATGTCCCAAACATGCAGGGAAGTGGAGCCACCAAACCTAAATCTGGAAATGTAACATTTAAAAGAAATCTGTGGTGATACCTGAGAACTCCGGCTGACATCTTCTCCACAAGGTCCTTCAGAATATCTGCAAGAGGCTGTTAAAGACTCACATCCACTTTGTGCATACGATTTAACATCACTCTGAGCACAGGATACGGAGATATCGTCCTTGCTGAGCCGATGAAGCCGTCCAGACTTCAGGGTTGAGGAAAGACACAGAGGCTGATTTTAAATACAATAATCTGCAGTCTGGAGGATCCAACTGTAAAAATATGAAGATACAGAAAGTTGAACTGAGATTTGATTTATCCAAAGGAGTTCAACTAAATACAGAAAGTTACATTTTAATATGTATTCTTTATCTTTTCTTTAAACAAGGAAGTGCAAAACTATCACTTTTTAATAATTATTAATTATAATTATTTTATAATGCAGCTGCTGTGCCTGACACCGACGTACCTGCAGGTCTTGGTGGGATGTGACCCAGTGCCCCCCCACTCCCAGCACGCTGATAATGTCGTGTTTGTGTGGAAGGAACTTTGTCTCCTCAGACTCGTCCGCTTCATGAAGTCGCACTGTACACGGGTGAAAAAGAAAGAAGATGAACACACATCTATCAGTGTAAAGAGCCGGTCAGAGAGAAAGATGTTTTTACCTCCAGAGTCTACGATTATATCCACTCCCAGTCCTCCTGTCTCCTCCAAAACCACTGACAGCAGGTCTGATGAGCCGTTACCCACTGGAATAACCCTGGCTTCACACAGAAAGGAGCAGCAGCACGATAGCATGAGCCAAAGGTCTAAACACCAAATATGTCAACACACTTTGATTCAAGTTGTAGTGTTTGCCGTTTATAACGGTGGAAACAGGTTCTAGGTTGTTTCACTCTGTTCACCACACTAGAATACATTAGATTACTTTACAGTGATAAAACTGAAATCGAACAACTGAAACGAACTGTATAATCTGAATCTGTATAAATCTGGGTTTCTTCTTGGCTCCAGACAGACAAGGAATGCACAAAATTACAGTTAATTACTCGCAGGAATTATAAAGCCAGTAAGAAAACAAGCTTGTAAGTGAGAAAGGCAGAAAGAAAGAGAAGATCTCACCTATGAAAGGATCCTGAACACCTGAGGAAATAATGAAGGTAAGGAGAGAGCGACAGATGAAATGAAAGGATCCAATGTGGAGCAGAGAAGAGACATGAAACCTAAATTAACCACCACAGTTTGGTAAAATCTGCCGACACCACACTGTTGGCTCGTACAGACCTACGCTGGGCCGGAGCTGCTCCAGGAAGGCGCGTTTCTGTGGTGAGTGGGCCGTCGTCAGAACCCTCACCCCGTGGTAACAAGCCAGCTGGATGCACATGAGGCCAAAAGACTGACAAAAGAGAGGAGATCACAGTAAGAGAGCATCCTGATCTCCTCAGTCTCACGTCGCTGGATGTTGACCAAACAAAGACGTTCAGTTCCCCAGTATTGTTACGTACGCTGGCTCCGTCCATGACCAGGAGCGTGTGTCCAGCTGCCATGCGAGCATGTGTGTGCAGAGCAGTGTAGGCACAAAGACCGTCACGTAGCGCTCCAGCCACACACACCGAGCTGAGCTTTTCTGGCATCTGAACTGGAGAGCAGAACAGAAACACACGCAGTGACTGACAACACTTTGTCGATCAATGATAACAGATCAACTCTAAATAAAATCTAATGAAATGATGTTCCAACCACCTAAACTTAATACAGTTGTTTGGATTTGGCTTTGACGCAAATCTGCTCCTTTCAGCTTGGACACTTTAAAAGCAGAAAGAGAGCAGACACTTTTGAAGAGCTCTTCGCTTGTCATCTTTCAGGTCGGAGTGGACCATCTGAGAACACTCCGACCCTTTAGATGAGAGCACACAACTTTGTGGGCTGCCCTTAAACTGAAGAGGAAGTTGAATTTTAAAATCAGTGCATCACAAGTAAATCAGAGAAAGTTTGATCAGTCAGTGCTGGGAGAATTTATGTGTGTAGCTGCTGTTAAATACGTTAAGTACATAACATACAACTAGTGTGTGTGTGTGTTACCTAAATAGTGTTCATCTATGTCAATGACATCACTGAGTCCAGAGCAGGGAGAGTCTAGAGGGAGAATACCTGCAAGTGGTAAAAAGAGATGCCGTGTTATATTCTCATGTACAACAATGTAAATACTGCGTTTTAATAATAAGCAAATGGACACAATATTTAGCACCACATGGTAAAGCCATTATCTTTGTTTAGTCACGTGGATATTCAAGTTTTTATTTTATTTAAACTTGAGATTTTTCAGTCGCAATATCTAAAACTGAAATCATATGGTGATTATTTCATATTAATTAATTACTTGTTATTTTAACCAGATATTTGAAAAATGTCAAACTGGTGCATTGCATTAAATGAACATTAAATGAATTTGTCTCATGCTGTGACTGATTTAAACAGCAATTTATATGTTTTCCACAGTCACAGTCAGCGAGCATCTCCCAGGTCAAATTAAAAGTATAAATGATTCTGACCTACAACTTCATCCTCAGGCTGGAAGAAGGAGACCTTGGGTCCCACTGCAGAAAGAAAAACACACCAGGGCATTGACATTCATAAATCATTGTGAATCTATATAAACCATAAGTAAAACATGGTCTGTGTGAATTTGACCTTGCACGACGACTCCGGCCACATCTCTGCCAACAGGGATTAAATCTCCCTGGATCCCCACCTCACTGAGCAGCTAGAAGCAGAAGAAGAAGAAGAATCCGCTTTATTAGAGTGACGGACAGATGAGCAGAGAGAAGTTGGCAGGGGCGATGCATTCAATTACACCTACGGGGACCAACCCATACTTTCTGTTCTACTGTCTGGTTATGTTCTAGTCAAGTATTGTGGCCTGGTAGCTCAATGGGTTACACGTCAGACTGGGATGCAGAAGCTCGCAACCCAGTCTGACTGCTAGTCCATGCCCTACCAGGCGTGTCCTTGTGATAATGGGATAAACGAGTCTGCAAAGTAAAGTAAAGTATCACTTGAAGTACCTTGAAGTCCAATGGGCTCAGTCCACATGCCTTTACCTTAACTCTGACCTGATGAATGCCTAAAACCTCTGGGAGACTCTGGAGACAAATCAATACACAGAGAAACAGATGTTAGAGACAGGGGTTAACACCAGGAGAAGGAGACGCTGGGAATTCCTTTGACATTCTGTCAAATAAAGACTGTACTGCACCGCCATGGTGTGAATCCAGCTGGGAATATCGGTGACTGATAGTGAAGTAGTTTACAAAAAAAGTATCATTAAACCTGGTGTCTGTAGCGTTTTCTGGTCTAAAGCAGCAGTGTTTTTTCTGTCTGAAAACAAACTCACCGTTTCCTGAATAACCAACTTGGCCTCTGCATCACTCACAGCAGCTCGGTAGTATAAACCTTTCATGTTGTTACACCTTGTAATTATCTAACTCTATGCACAACGACAGCTATAGCATTACAATACGAATACCTCCTTATCTTTAATATCTACGGAGTATTTATTTTCGCCAGATGTTGTTAAACTGTACAGCGTCAGTCAGCTGACCTCGTTCTTCTTCACCGTTTCTATTTTTGTCTGATACAGTTAAAATTATTTTTACACTGCCCCCTACAGGTTGTTCCGTATCTGTTTACCATGCAAAATATACATACATGCATTAAATTAATTAACACTTCTTTCATTAGCACTTCACTTGACATTAATTATATTTTTCAACAGAGACTAACTAATATGTATAAAAGTAATAAATCTGCAAAAGTCAAATGTGTGTCAAACACAAATGTCAATGTTTTTTAAATGACCTTTATTTATTATTAATTATTATTAGTATTATAAATTATTATTATTTGTTTCAAGTCATATATATTTCTTTGCTCCTAGTGTAGTTTCAGAGTCTGGTTCAGGCACAAGATGCATGATTTTGTTGCCTGCTAACTTTTGAATTATCTTGCATATTATTGTTCCTTTGCATATTTCCATGCGGTAAAATATATTTCAACCGATACAGGGTCACATATGTGCTGTCGTATGAGGTTATTATAAATATTTTTCTTCATGAACGGCAGCCAGCAGGAGCGCTATTAATCCTTAAACTTCATATGTTCCCTATGATCGAACTGCTCGTACATTATCGCGAGAATAGCGCAGCGACGTTGTTATAAGTATTATGAAGTCTCGCGATCGTTGCGTGAACGTTACCCCATTTTCCAGCTGTCCCTCAGTCGGTAAGGATATCTAAGCCACGGCAGAATCACCGGAAAGGGGCTTTGGGGATAAAAAATTGCATTTGTGGAGAATATACCACATTATATGGTCACATAAACACGCAGTCAGCTTTCTTTATCCAGTATCTTACGATGGAGACTGAACTATGAGGTAAGGCCACAGCTTAGCATGTGTGATGTGTAAGAATGTCCCTGAGCGGGCTGACGTTAGCTTCTCGCTGGTTAGCCTGCGTGCTAGCTGTGTTAATATAAACGTTAGTGCGACTAGTTGGTCATTTTTATCCGCTGTGACTTGCTAGTCGGCCTCTGCCTGTTGTATTAACATGTTTGGGAGGTGCATGCGTAAGTCTATATGACAAGACAAGGGCAATAAGAACCTGAGACGATACAGTGCAGCTGGTTCTATCAGTTAGCCTCCAAGCTAATGTTGGATAAATCACTGCTCCTGCACTGCCTGTGACCTGATGTTAACACTGACTGGTGCTATCTGTGGTCAGGCTTAGTCTTGTCTGTAGAATAGTTGAGTGACGATAAGATGTTGAATCAGCAAGGTTGCTGACAGAGCTACGAAAGACAGCAACTTCCAGGGTGGAGATTTTCTTAGTTTGCGTAACATTCAACCTGACGTTAGGCAGTCACATCCGCCCATCGACCCACCGAACTACGTTACCTATGGCTTCAAAACAAACCCCCATAGTCCGCTGTTAATTGTCTGAAACAAGGAACGGCCTCTAGTTGCTGACGAGGCCAAAGAGGTGATGCAGAAAAAAAGCCTGAACTGCCGAGCCTTTGCATCCACTAGTACTACAAACATCACAGCAAGAACCGGTTTCCATGGTAACGTGGATGATGCCAGGTGCGAAAAGGTGGGAGGAGGTTTGCAGATGAAAACACCACGTTAAGTGAGTTTTGTTTGTTATTGATAGATGCCCATTAATGCTTTGCTCCAGGACTAACACTGATATCTGTCCATATTGCTGATATATTTAAAACAGGTTCTAATGTGCTATGGCACGTTTGCATGCTGTGTCTGTTTTTTCATCAGTGCCTTCTGTAGATGATACCAGGTGTGGAGAAAGTACTTTACTTTACTATAATAAATACCGTTTCAGAATCACGCTAGCAGGCAACCCAGACTTTAACCTGCCTCCCACTCCCTGCTCTGTCGCTCTCTGCCCAACCTTTGACGCTTTAGTCAGAAATTAAAAGAAATATTACTGCCACGAAACAAAGTAGTTGAGGAGAAATATTAATAGGCCTTCTTTAAGTAGAAGAAGGAGCCCTGCTCAAAAACTACTGTATTGGTCTCAGGACTGGACACACCTGTGTCAGTATAGCTGCAATCTGAGCAACTTGGGATTCAGGGAATTGCCCATTATTATAATACCTTTATACTGTTGTTTGGTGAATCTCTATCACCAAAGCCTTTGGCAGCACCCGTTTACATTAATGTAGTTTTGGAGGGTAATTCTACTTAAAATATTAGAAACAATTTTATGTTGTCTGTTACTACATACTGTGACACTTGGTTCGGAAGTCAGTCCACCTTGCTTAAGTTGATGTGACACTCCCGTCCCTACTAAAACATTGGCAAACTAGATAGGTGTGTGTGACAAATCAGTACATTTCACGCTAACAGGATGTTTCAGAGGACCTGCTTAGCGATGGTAATGTTTTCCTTTAAGCAGTAACTAAAGTCAAACAGAGTTTATTAAGACCAGCTGGGTTCAGGAGGGTGACTTTGAGTCTCTTCATCAAACAACCTACAAATGAGAATCACACAGCACAACGTGTTCCAGTTATTCATCAATCACCATAGTTTTTATCCGTAGTTTTTGTGATACTTGAGTAAACATATTTTTAGTGCAGACCTGATCAGGGTTGAATGAGAAAGTCATATGATGAATTAATTCTAATAGAAAATAATAATTTATATAGACAGCGCTACTGCAAGGTATTGTCCAAGGAGACCTTAACATGCAGCCTGCCACGACTAGGAATCAAACCACTCACCCTTGGGTTGGAAAACCTCCGCTCTATTCACAGAGCTATCTTACTGCCCGAATTCATCTTGTACTGACGTTTTCCTTGAGAAACAAACACAAAAATTTGTAAATTGTCCTGAAATTTTTAAGGGCTGTGCTTCAGTTAAACTTGTAACATGCAAAGCATTGTGGTCTTGTTGTCAGTGGATAGCATGATGGCTCTGGAGGGAGCCTTAGGGAGGGATGGAGTGGTGCAGGAGGTGTTGATGGAGAGACTGCAGTGGTAATCCCATGTGGGTGTGGGTGCTGTCACCTCTCAGGCTTTACCCTTTGACAGCAGTGTGATAATATTGCCATAGTATGTGCCACGGGAAGGAGAGATGCAGAGCTTAGGGTCAGAGTCTGTTGGGAGCGGGTGTGTCGACTGTGGAGTGTGTGTTTGATAGAGAAGATGTGTGTTTAATGCACATCATGTATTTTGTGTGTATGTGTGAGAATGTCAATGCGAAGAGGCTGCAGTTAATAATATCACTATAGAAGGGGTGGGCAATATATTCAATATGTTCGATGTTATCCCGACTTGTTCTACAAGCGATATTGTAAGTGACTATATCGCCACAGTATAAACTTGCTGAATTGACAGCATGTACTTCCTCTCACAGCAGACAGTGCACATCCCCACCCAGCCAGAAACCTCCTAGCGCATGGTTCCAGGTGTCCTTGAACAAGACACTGATGCCCCGTAGTAGCAGACACGGGTCTAAAAAATCGAATTAGATTAAAAAATAAATTTCACTTTCAAAACAGTTGTTGGCTAATTCAAAATAGGACACAATCTTTGTAGCTTACTCTCATGCACTGTATGCCAAACTGAGCTCCAAATGAAATACAAGTAACAGGTAGACCAAACTAGTTTCAATGGGTAAGTAGCAGGAAGAGGAGTGTGAGTGGCTATGTTTTTTTTAATGACTCGTGCTTTCAGCTTCAAATAATATCTCATTTTTGTTAAGTTAGTGTTTTTGTTGTTCATAACAAATCAAGTCAAAATATGTTTATTCTGCAGCTATATTAAATGTGGCAAAAGTTACTTTTCTGTCAACTAATCGCTTAGTTGATTGTCTGTTTCAATTTCTGACTAGAACAGTAACGATTGAGGATCTTTCTCAATCTTGTAGCTAAATTGCCTAACGTTTTGAGATCATGCCCTGTTGGTATTAGTAAGCCACAGTGTAGCTGATAGAAGTGATGTGGGGATTATCGTTCTCTTCCTCTCTGTGAAAGCAAGAGTCCAGGAGGAGCAAGCAGTTGAAGAAGAGACTGAATCTTAGTTGGTGAACCTGATGAAATTCACCGTCTTAAATTGATATTGCTGTTTGCAATATCAATTTAAGACGAAGTGTCTTCGTGACAGTACGTAGTCTCTTGCCTGTTTCTTGCTATTGGGCGGCATGATAGCTCAGTGGGTAGAGCAGTCGTCTTCAAACCCAAGGGTGAGTTCCATTCCCAGTCCCATCAGGTTGCATGTCGAGGTGTCCTTGGACAAGACACTAATGCTTCGTAGTAGCACAGACCCTTGTCTAGCAGCAATCCAAACAACGTTTTCCCCAAGGGATCAAGTATTCATCATTATTATTATTATTATTATTATTATCATTATTGTATGTTTGGTTTTTTTAGCAGTATGCTTTTAAAGTGCTGTGAAACTCTCAAAGCAACGTGTGTACTTCAAGTCTGAAGTAAGTAGACAAGACTGAGCGAATCTGAAACAAATAAATCACTAAATGACTAAGCTTTATCTGGAATGTGCCGTTAACTCGGGAAATGAAATATGAGAATATTTAGTTTCTGCTGAATTTGTTTTGAGTGTGTTCAGCGTTGTTGGTTTGCAGTTGTCCCAGCTTCATTCATTTATGGAGGAAGGGAAAGAGGAATGTTGGCAGGGGTGAGTGGGAAGATGAGGGGGAGGGACAAAGAGAGAACAGAGTCTGAATCCTAATCTGCATCATGTGGCAAAACTGTCTCTTTACAGTGTGTGTGTGTGTGTGTGTGTGTGTGTGTGTGTGTGTGTGTGTGTGTGTGTGTGTGTGTGTGTGTGTGTGTGTGGGTGTGTTTATGAGAGAGGGCTTAAACAGGCATCTGCCACAAGCCTTGATAAGAGACTGACACTCCAGCTACATCCCACTGTTCTAATTATACAGACTAATCCCATAAATACAATACAGAACAGAGGATAAATGCTTCAACCAAACACGGATAACAAAGGAAATATTTAAAACGGATACACTCAACTAATGGTTTTGTTTCAATTTAGTTTGGTATTTGATTTTTATTTCTGTGCTTCTTCTGAGCTGCATTAAGACGAAGTCAGAGAACAATAAATGTGTCATGGTAATCTGCTGAATTCAATTTGTAGCTTATCCTGACAATATCTTAAAGACTTTTCCAGGTAGTGCTACAAAGGTATGATCATACCAAGTGTTACTTTGCTTTTCTCTGAGGTGTCGCGTGTAAAACTTGGGGGTTTTTACGGGCAGTGTATTTGCAGAGCAGAGTCTTTGGCAACCAGACATCTCACTAGAGTAAAGTAGTAGTTACTCTAGTGACTGTAACCTTATGTTGCTCAAGAGCACATAAAAACGACTGAGTAGGAGCCTCACTAGTGTAATGTTTTGAATCATGCTCACTCTGACCATCTGTGTATAATCCTTACATTGCAGTTCAATTACTCAGAACTGTAGCATAGAGCAGTATATTTACAGAAGGTGCTGAACTTTAATGTTCACTCAGTGGCAGCCATACAAGTGTCACTTATAGAGGGTGTATTCAAGTGTGTGTTTGTGTAGGGTGGGCTTTGTTCCTCTGACCTAGTTAAGCTGGTTACTCTGTCCTCCCACTCTGATAATGGAACACACACACACACACACACACACACACTTGAATACACGCTTCTATAAACCAAGAATAACTTTTTACTAAAAAATAACCTCAGCAAAATTTTCCCTAGATTAAATGTTACTGAAATCCGGCAGTAAGAAAACCACATTTCTAACCACAACAACCCACACATGTACCCATATATCTTTACAAGTCCTTGGGAGACTGGTCTGAAACTGATTAACGTGCCTCTACTAGAGCAGAGTTATGTCACACACACAAACAGTGGATGGATATGTCATTGTGAGGGTGTGGAGCACTCTTTTGATTCAATTTGAAAAAATATTCACACATAAAAGTTCCAACTTCTGAAAAAAAACCTTTATTTTTCAGTAAATTTGACACCTCTTCAAAAAATTCATGTATTTTTTAACAAGCATCACATGTTCTCATTCAGGCTTTCTACCTTGAAAACACAAAAGTTTTCTGATGTCATTTAGTTTGGACCTTTCCCAGGAACAATCACGGTGGTCAGCCCCCAAGTGAGAATGTGAAGCAGAGTGGTTTAGAAAACAAGCAAGTATGCCCCGGCAGCCTGTCTTGCATAAATAAAGGTTTGCTGCCCTGTTGACATGCATAAGCGTGACGAGCACACAGTCCAGTTGCCCTGCTCTTAAAACCAGATGACAGCAGAAGATTAACTAAACCAAAAAATGGGATTTCGAAACATGCAAAATTCCTTAACGCAGTTTTTTGTGTGTTAATGCATTATTAAGGAGTTAAAGAGATGAATCACATAAACTCATCTGTTTCTCTAAATGTCTTGTTTTAGGTGTTTAGGTGCAGCTAAAGAAGACTGAATGAACCATGGCACAGTTCCCAACCACATTCACAGGTTAGTATGTGAACTATCCTAATTTCTGGACTATAAGCCGCAAAGGTCCTGCTTGGAGGGGATTGTCGGGACAGACGGAGATGACGGTTTGGGAACGCAAAGCGTCCCATTTATTAACATTTGAGACACACAATAAGTCTTTTAATTAAGCTTACAGCGCTTGACCTGGCAATAACGTTAAATGGCTAAATTTAATTTGTTTTTAAAAGTGCCTCTCTGATAGTAAAGGTGCAGTAACACGGCTGCTTACTGTATCAAAATAACCTGCCTACTATACCAGAAAAGTCATTAATCCTCCTGTCTTCGTCTACTTCCTGCGTAATAAAACCACAGAAGTCCTCTTCGTCAGTGTCGGAATCAAACAGCCTCCAAACGGCTTCTTCAGTCGTTGCGTCGTCCTCTTCATCATCATGCAGCAGTCCAGCTTTAACTTCAAAGCAGCATCATATGCACTTCTCCGATTGTTTTCCATAATACGGGTGTGTGCATGGACACTCGTTCCACATCTTAAATTCTCTCCATACGGCCTGGTAGCTCAATAGTTTAAGCGTAAGGTAAGGTGGATGCGTAAGGTCGCAGGTTCAAAACCCTGTCTGAGTCCTAATCCATCCCCTACCAGGTGTGTCCTTGAGCCAGACACAGCGCTAGCTCCCTGTAAGTCGCTTTGGATAAAAGCGTCTGCCAAGCAAAGTAAATAAATATCATTTACCAGACTGTCAGTGAAGAGGACAAATCAATCTAACATCAAAAGTCACTCTGTACCCAGAGTCAACTGAAGAACTAGATGCCAAATTAGACGGATCTCTAATCAGAAGGATAAAAAGCAAATGGCGACAAAGGCAGAATCACCTAAATTGCTTGAAAACCACACAGTGTGGTACTTGTCAAACTATGAGCACATTTGTAACTGATAGATGGAACACCTTGTGTTATTCTTTCTTGTCTATGGGAAAGAAAAAAAACATGGTAAGTAAAAAGCTCTTCACTGCAGTTACCATGGAGTGAAGCAAAAGGAAATGACAGTTCCCATCAGCAGCAGTTGTTCTTCTAGTTAAAAGTGAGTCACTGTGGTTCACTTGGAGTGTAAGTTCTCAGTAAATGGGCTGAATCCCTTCTTTGATTATACAAACACTGGTCTAATGTAATGGGTAAAGAAACGAACAGAAACGAGAGGCTCGTTAAGACTGCTGTTGATTATTGTTGAGTAAGACTGCTGACACACCGGCTCCTGGCTCTGGGTCCAGGGAGCCCTTCACTTTCAAACCTAAAACAAAAATCTCTTTCGTAAGAGCTGAATAGGAATCCTCTAACAAGAAGTGCAACTCCTGACTAATGCATTCTTCTCTTGGTAAGAGTGTCTGCCTTTTCTTGGCCTTTGGCGTTGGTATCTAATCTCTAACTGTGTGTCTTGTCGTGTGTGTATGTGTGTTAGGTACAGATGTCTTTCTGATCTCAGTGGATGAGAGAGCCAAACATGATCAGCAGTTTCACAGCCTCTCTCCAACTGCTGGAGGTTACATCACAGGTAACTGTGCCTCTGTCTCTCTCACTCTCTCTGACTCATAAAGATGAGATCAGGACACATACAAGGATTGTTTCTTGGGGACAGCGAGTCCCCAAGAAACAGTGACTGTCAGGGACTAAATGTCCTCAATATTTTGTGTGTGTTATAAGATAATCCGTGTGAATTAAGAAATTTGATCTTATGTTGGTCATAATAATCTAATTGAATGTCAGTTCACAGTGTACAGTGCACCACACAGTCAGAAATCATTATTTCTAATCCTGTGCTGACACACTGTAGTGAAGTAATAAGATCTATGACCAAGATGTTTTTCTTGGACATTTCCTCCAAGACATTATACTGACCTTTCTGTTTGGATCTGTGCTGTAATCTCACATCCTGTTTCCATTTCTCTGCCAGGTGACCAGGCCAGAAACTTCTTCCTTCAGTCAGGACTGCCTCCTCCCATCCTCGCCCAGATCTGGTGAGTCATACAGTCAGGCTCACATTAACAGACAGATATTCAGTAGCTGCTTCATTCAGTTAGTTATTCACCAGATCCATGGCACATTCGACACTCATCTGTACACACTCATGTTTCTGTTTTTCACCAGCAGAGCAATGTGTTTTTCTGAGTGTTGGTGAAGTAATCTTTTCCCTGTGAACCGTCAGGGCTCTGGCCGACATGAACAGTGATGGCCGTATGGATATCCATGAGTTCTCCATTGCCATGAAACTCATCAAACTGAAGCTCCAGGGTCACCCTCTGCCCCCCGCGCTTCCCCTCAGTATGAAACAACCTCCGCTGCCTCTACCCCCACAGACCAGCTTTGGTAAGACCCACGTAAAACATTAAATCATTGTTTGCTGCAGTTGCCAACCGTATTGTTTGGTTTAATAACACTTCCAAAATATTGTCATCACATACAGATTTAGATGATTATGAAACTAAGTTATGATCCTCTGCTACTTATAGGTTATGCAGGAGACACGCTGCTCAATTTAAGGTCAACATAGATATTAATCTTCGGTGCTTGGCATGACTTCACTGTCTGAGGCGGCTCTGGGCCAAGGCAGTGGTAAAACTCTTCGTACTAGTAGAATAGCGGATGTAGCTGATAAGGATGAGTCACTCTTTTCCAAAGGTCATACAGAAGATATTTGCTCTTTCTCTCGGCCCACATCTTGCTTATTGTTCCTTCAATGCGGATCAATAAAGGTGTGATGCAAACACAGAATAAAGTTATGATGGTGCCCTGATAATTACATGTGTGCTGTGTTTTTCTGCAGGCATGCCCCCAATGGCTCCCATCACAACTTCCCTTCCAGGTGTGCCCCCACTCCCCCTTCCCCCTCTCCCTGTTGGGGTGTCTCCCCCACTCTTATCATCTGCCCCGCCGCCCCTCCCCCAGCCCATTGCCAACGGAGCACCACCTACAGGCATAATGCAACCCATCTCAGGCTTCTCCCACCAAGGTGACACAGTGGCACTGAGGAAGTGTTGAAATGTTTGTGTTGTGTTTATAACAGTTCTGAGCTGCTGTTTACACAGGACATACACCTTCATATTGACACTACAGATGGTCACATGGTGATTTGTGTCTGTATGGACATCCTGTGAATTTAATGTTACACAGTAAAACATGTTATTAAATCACATAACGTTTGTAAGCTCTTTAAATTCCAGTGAAGAAGTTAAGAATGTATTCACAGTCCTGCAATAATATTTAGCTTTCACTGTGTCTCTCAGCTCCACCGGTCAACAAGTCTTCTTCCTTTAATCGATCCAGTATCAAGCTGCAGAAGGGGACGTCCTTTGAAGCTGCCAGGTAAGTCACATCATATGAAACGTTGGCAACAGTCTAGAAAAGAAGGTTGGCTCTGAGCTTTACCTCAATCACTTGTTGCACATAGTTGATTAGTATTGCTTGTGTTTGCCTAAAACATGGACACACACACAGGCTGTAAATTGAAATGATTTGTTTTGTTTTTGCAATAAGTCACATTGAAATTTTCTGCCACTTGCACCATTAGTCAGCCTCCCTCTGACTGGGCCGTTCCACAGTCCTCAAGGTTGAAGTACAGACAGCTTTTTAACTCCCATGACAAGATGATGAGTGGACACCTCACAGGTACGCACACACACACACACACACGGTCAGCATCATCACAGCTGCGTTTGTGTGTTTCTGTCTGTATGATTGTGATATGTTTGTGCACATGTTCCAGGTCCCCAGGCTCGCACTATACTGATGCAGTCCAGTCTTCCTCAGGGCCAGCTGGCAACAATATGGTCAGTTCATTGGTTTATTGCCCATATTTTGTATTCATTCTCAGTCACACACAGAATGAGTAATGAATAATCTTCTCGTTTTCCTATAGGAATCTATCCGATATTGATCAGGATGGGAAGCTAACAGCTGAGGAGTTTATCTTGGCCATGCACCTTATAGATATGGCTATGTCAGGTCTACCTCTCCCCCCTGTGTTGCCACCAGATTACATCCCACCAACATTTAGGTAAGTACTGTAAATTTGGATTTACTCCCTGACACACAGAAAGGTGTTATAAATTATATGAGTTATTAGGTTATGTTTTATTTGTTTGTAACACACACTGTATGTTCATTAGAAAAAGTGTCAGGGCTTAATTAAATTTTTACCTTTTCGTGTTTGACATTCTAAACAAGAGAAGTAAATGATGGTTGTTTTCAGCAGTAGCAAATCAGCGTGTGCAATAACGTTTTAATATAACTGTGTTACAGGCGGGTGAGAAGCGACAGTGTCCAGTCAGACCAGAAGAGCGTCCCAGAGGAAACGGAGGAAGAGATTGAGAGCAGCCAAGAAAAGAAACTACCCGGTGATTGGTCCTATCCTGGTCCTACCGGGACTAAGGCTCTGCAATTAAGTTCAAACATTAGACCTGTTAAACTGCAGCTGTCGTTATTTTAAAATGTCTTCGTTTTTTGCAGCAACTTGAAGCAAACAACGTCTTAGTATATAAACTGAGGGGCACAGCGTAGTGTTTATATTGAGTCAGTATTTCTCTCCACAGTGACATTTGAGGATAAGAAGAGGGAGAACTTTGAGCGAGGAAACCTGGAGTTGGAGAAGAGACGTCAGGCTCTGCAGGAGCAGCAGAGGAAAGAGCAGGCGAGACTGGCTGCACTGGAGAGAGAGGAGCTGGAGAGAAAGGTAGTCTAAATAATTATATATTTGCTACTTTGCGTCCTGATTTTCATACTGTGAGCTATTCCCCAGTTTCAGCTAACCATTTTCGTTGTGAGTTATTTACATGCATTATAAATCAGAGTTGAACATAACTAAATAAAACCACTGTTCGTTCTGCCAGCTCATTTCTCTACATTTGTGTTTCAGGAGCGCGAGCGTCTAGAACAGGAGAGGAGACGACAACAGGAGCTAGAGAAACAACTGGAGAAACAGAGAGAGCTGGAGCGACAGAGAGAAGAGGAGAGACGCAAAGAGATAGAGAGGAGAGAGGTATAAAAAAGAGAGGGAGCAGGAAAAATGATCCAGTTTTCTGCATTTTAATTAAAGAGTTAAGGTTGAGTTGACATTTAATTGCTGCTGTAAACTTAAGTCTTTCAGTGCTCTTGCCCATTAAAGTAAAGAGCTTAATTTGCTCTACAGTTTGTATAATAAAGTGTGTAATATGGGACTATGATATGAGCTGCTCTAGTATGCAGTCATGTGCATGCGCAGTTCTTTTAGTTCTATTCTTTGTTGTGAAACAGAACTTTTTATAGGTGTCTTTGCATCATTCAGGCTGCAAAGCGTGAATTAGAGCGGCAGCGGCAGTTGGAGTGGGAGCGCCAACGTCGCCAGGAGCTTCTGACTCAAAGGAACCGAGAGCAGGAGAGTATAGTGCTGCTCAAAGCGAGGAAGAAGACTCTGGAGTTTGAACTGGAAGCTCTGGTAATGGTCTTGTTGTGATACTTTCTAGTGCATCAAACAATGCAGAGCTTGTTGGTTAAAGGGCACATTTTGTCATACAGCATGGAACTTACTTGGAGTTAAAGCAAAATGGTTTCAAGCAGAAGCATCAGATAATGCCAATGAGAAGAACAGAGAGCTGGCAGCTAATACTTTCCGGAACACATTGTACATTACATACAGCACATCAGCAGAAACGTAATACTCTCTCTTTCCCGCTCACTAGAATGATAAGAAGACCCAGTTGGAGGGCAAACTGAAGGATGTTCGGTTTCGTCTGTCAGCTCAGCGCAGAGAGGTGGAGCAGACCAACCAGACCAGAGAAACACGCATTGCTGAAATCACCCTGCTGCAACAGCAGCTGCAGGTATGCAGAACAAATGTAGCGCATTAAAGGAAAAACACACGTTGATCAGACTGACAGGTGTCCTGCAGTTCATCACGTGCATGTGTGATCTAATTTTCAATAAACTTTTATTGATGTTACTCTACCTGATTGTCTGCAGGACTCACAGCAGTGGCTGGGAAGGCTAATACCTGATAAACAGAGTCTCAATGACCAGCTGAAACAAGTTCAACAGAACAGCCTACACCGTGAGTACACTGACGTGCACACTAACATGTGCCTTCCATATGCTTATTGTTGCCACGAGGTTTGAGAGACAGTTTCTGATATCAGGTTGTCTCTCTCTGTGTGTGTGTGTGTGTGTGTGTGTGTGTGTGTGTGTGTAGGTGATAGTCTGTCATCCCTGCAGAAGGCTGTGGAGCAGAAGGAGACCAGCAGACAGCAGCTTAGAGAGCAGCTGGATGCTGTGGAGAGAGAGACGAGGGCCAAACTGCTCGAAATAGATGCTTTTAACACCCAGCTCAAGGTAAACAACTAGTTACCGAATATTAAGACTAGTTTGGCGATAAAAGCCAGAGAAACGCATAAAAGAAGTAGTTTGTATTAATAAACACGCTATGAGCCAACATAACATAATTCATTCTATGGATTGCTGGTAGTTATTGACAAATAAAGAATCTTAATCACACTTAATAAACCTACAAGGACCATGTAGTTTAGTGTTTGTTTTTGTAGGTGTTATGAGGCAAACACATTTTCTTTTGCATTTTGTAACACACATGCTTTGACATCTTAGTAAAGTGTCTGAATATTCAATCATAACACTGCATTTAAAATAATAATATTTCAAATTGATTTATTTGGTTTATATACAATTGTATATACTAACTATATATAAACATATTTTCAATCTTTAACTAAACTAAACATCCATTTACTAGATGAATTGTTGTTAACCCCTTTATTGTTGGGCTAAATGACACATTGTACAAGCTCAGAACATTAAATTGATGTTGTGACTGTAGCTTTTAATCAGTCCTGTCCTTTCCTCTTAACCCCATCCTCACTTTAATATACTCACAGTGTTCATGTTTGCGGATGTTTTTATATTTCTACCTGGCTACCTGGTGTGTTTATGTTGTGGTGTTTTCATGTGTATTAATGTTGATTGCTGTGGTTTTGGAGAGAGAGCTGTGCACAGGGACACTGATTGTTTTCTCACACGACTGCATCATACAACTTTTCAGTAATTGTCTTCTAATAGAGGAAGCTGGACGGAATATTATTTCATGACTAAGGTTGTAGGTTGGTAATTGATCTTTGCCAGATCACCTTTAACCACTTTATTTCCTGATATCTACAGAAGAGAGAGAGGGAGGGAGAGAGAATTATTGTGTTCTGTTCTGAGGAAACGACCAGAAGAAAGAGTGGAAAGGGACGAAAGCAGAGACAACACAGGCCACAATAAATAGATATACTAATGCCAATCTATTGAAATTGGTCCTTGGTTTTATTCACAGTAGGCAGCACAACACAGTCATTTAGGAAACTGGTGCTAATAGAACAGTTTTTTAGGTGCAGCCGTGCTCAGTGGTGTAATTCTGAGACATAGACCGCTGAGATGCGATCTGTGTTTGACTGTACTGCCCTCCGACTTCTTCTCATCACCACTTCCTCTCCCCAAAATCTTCCCTCGTCCCGCTGCTGTGCTTCATGTGTCCTATTTACCCACTGGGACTCCATTTTTCTGCTCCTGCTTGCTGTCCTGCTCTGTGTTTCATTCCTGCTCCTCCAACCTGTGTTTCCTGACCTCATGCCTTTATTTTTTTCTGTTCTTTGTTTTATCCACATAATAAACACTTCCTTTTACTCCTTTATTTATCTTCTGCACTGGCCCTTTGCTCCCTTGCCCATACCAGTCTCTGTGTGAGTTCTATGCCAACCACTGTGCCAGGATAGAAGCCCTGCGACGCCAGCTTCAGGAGGAGCAGAGAGGGAGACAGGTAGAGCACACTGCCACTGCTGTACAGGGGTGGTACTACAACTGGGATGAATTTTGTAACACAAAGGTTCAACTATTAGGTGAACACACTGCCTTTAGTGGCAAAACTGAAGCACAGAACAGTGTTTGCTTTTTGCACAATGTTAGAGACAGGTTTACAAGTAGAGCACTGGACACCCTCTCGTTACTAACCGAGTACTAACCTCCAGTTGTCAGATACTTCAGTCACATGAGGAGGCTTTGCTGTCTCTAACACTTACAAACCAGACTCTTAAACACCTGGTTTGTGCAGACGCTTCTGTTTAACACAAAGCGCTCGGCAGTCAAATGTATTCTAGATGAATATTGACAGTGTGGCTCTGATTCTGCTGTGCTGCTTTTATTTTCTCCAGCTCCGTGTCAGCATCGTCTTTGCATTAAATACACACTAATTCAGAGCTAATAAATGTGTTGTTAGCAAACAAGAGCTGTTGTAATTGGATTCAATGCTATTATTTGTTACCATTATCTGTTAAAGGCTCAGTGCATGATGCTCT
This sequence comes from Microctenopoma stevenorrisi, assembly GCA_032270685.1. Taxonomy (NCBI): domain Eukaryota; kingdom Metazoa; phylum Chordata; class Actinopteri; order Anabantiformes; family Anabantidae; genus Microctenopoma; species Microctenopoma stevenorrisi. Next base: position 17,278,087 of record JAUMTR010000007.1, on the reverse strand, counting down.
AAACTAGCAGACAACTAATCTGTTGTCATTTTGAACCTGTTCTGCTACCAGCTACACTTAAGGATTGTAACAGCACAGTATTGATCTCCTTGCATTAGCTAACACTGTGCACTCTATTTTTTGTTAAATGTCTCCTGACGAAATTCATCAAGCTTGTATTAGGGATTAAAATATCCATCCACCTACTTAACTAATGTCTGGAAATGTATTGGAAAAAATAACCTTTCCAGTTTTACGTGGAAAACGTAAAATTGAGTTCTGCCACAACAAAACATAACTGCTCATCTTATACTTATACAAATCCACCTAGACAAGAGAGTTGTTGCTAATACTTGTAAGAGGCAGTATTAACCAAGACCCCTTCAAGGGTTTAAAATGTCTGATGTGAAAAAGTGAAATGTTCTTCCCTTCATAAAGATGAATTACCTGTGAGTGTGTGTATGTGGAATGGTTGATACTCTGTTTGTGTGTGTGTGTGTGTGTGTGTGTTTATGTGTGTGTTTCAGTGCCAGGAGCAGGGACAGCTACAGGAGTGTGTGTCAGCCATCAGGGTGTGTCTGGCTCGGCTAGACTACATTATAAAGGTCCACACAGCCCAACCCCCCATTTCTGGCTTTGTTTTCTTCAACTTCTTTTCTTGTTTTTCCCATCAGTGACAGAGCAACTCTTCCTTATTTCTTCCTCCTTACCTCTTTCTCTTTTAGCGTCCCAGTTCCCCTCGCCAAGCTGTTGTTAGCTGTCTGCTCAGCCGACGGCTAACTGTGCTCTCATAGTTAATGTGGCACGTAGTCGTCATGCTACGCTAGCAGACGTGCTAGGTCATATTAATAGTTTACCACACTGTAGTGTAACTCTACGTGCAGTATGCTACCTGAGGACGTTTCAGCCAGACACGTAGAATCTACTAGAACCGTATTACCATTATTCTGGTGAAAGTGTGTGTGCCCGTGTCTGTGCTTGCTGAAGTGTACGGTAGGCATGCCGTGTTGTCTAATATGTCCTCCACTTCCTGTTTCAGGTGAACCGCAGGTCTCTGTAGTTTTTCTGCTCCGTCAGCCTCTTCTCTCTGATTGATTTGCTTGTCTCTGAAGGTTTCCTCGTGTTGGTTGTTTGGCTGAAACTGTACCAGCTGCCTTGTTTGTTGTTATAGTAACACAGTGTGTTCTAATGGCACAGCGGGTTGTCATGACCACACAGTACACCCCCACCATCACCGCACCCCATGTCCACCCATATACCCCCCCTTTTCTGTTTACTTCTAACCTCCTCCAACAAAAATAAGGTGCCTTGTGCAAGCTCCGCCGCTGGCGGTGTTCTACAGTGACGAAGCTTCCTCACACTGACATCTCCAAACACATCTCCTGCCACTTTAATTAGATTATATTTATATAGAATTGAATTATCATCTAATCATCTCTAGCCCATTAGGTCTACCAAACATGCAGAGATAAATTAACCACCTATGACGTGCCTTTTTTAATTAGTGTGCTTTATAGTTGCTGGGATCATGTTAGGATCTTCTTTTGTTTGCTAGAACTTGAGTTTCATCTTAAAACCAAAATAAAAAATGCTGCAGCACTGCTACACTTTCTCATGCTGCTGGAAGGCTGTTAATTACATCCACGTTGGAAACGTGTCGAGATTAAAACATTGCTTCTGAGCTGTGTTATCGACCAATAAAACAAGATTCAAGCCAAAGGAAAAACCTCAGAAGAAGAACACATCAGGAATCCCCAGTGACACACAACTGTACGTACACTGTGTATACAAATCTACTGCTGATGTTCTGGTCAGTGCAAACATCAGCACAGATGTGGAGGCTCTTAGGCAGCACACTCTGCTGAAAAGCATCCACATTGACATCAAAAACACTGAGCTGCTCACCAACCACGTCTAAAAAGATTTCATAGTCAAATGGTTGCTGTGGTTACCACTGAGGATTGACACAGTGAAGGGGCGGAGCTTGCCTTGATCCCCTCACTAATACATACTTGCTGCTGCTGCTGCTGCTGTTCATGTTGGTGTTCTCGTATGTTGTCACTGGTAATCCATAGCAACCAGCCCTCTGTTCCCACTTCCTCCTCACCGCTGTTCCTTCCTGTATCCCACGATGCCTTGCAGGAGCTGCGAGAGATCCACTGCCGCCAGCAAAGACAGAAACAGAAGGAGCTGGAGGGAGACGCACACACACGGTCTCACATACACACCCCAACTGAGAGAAAGTCGGCTGAGATGCTGGACAACAGGTGAGAATTAAAAACACCTAGGGATTGGTAGAGAGCTTTATTCATGCAGGTATATTGAACTGGAAAGTGTGCTTCTCTTTCCCTTTGTCCCTGCAGGTCAGAGGAAGGTGTGGGCTGGAGGGATGACGCAGGAAGCTCTGCTCCTAAGCCTCCTAGCCCGGCCTCTGTCTCTGCGCCTCATGCCTGGCTAAACAGAGTGACCCAGGAAGAGGAGGAGAGGAAGAGGAGAGGGATGGAAGAAGAAGAAGATGGCAGAAAAGGGGCAGGGTCTGTAGAGGAGAAGGAAGATGAAGGAAGAGGCAAGAAGGACATGCAGGAAAAGCTGAACAAACTGTTCAGTCAGCCAGCAGACCCCTGGACGTCAACAGGTGTGCTGTGAACATGAGAAGTCTCAAAGACAACACTTTAACAGTTCATCTGTTCTGTTTCTCACCATTAGCACGTTTTACAAATGTGAAACAGGAAGTAAGAAAAAAAACCTTCCTAGAAACCTCATGAGTTTACTTGCTAAAAACATAGCAACCTCTCAGGAGTTAGTAGCCTAATGTGTAGTGTAGTTTCTGCTACATGGTTTTAAACACTGAAAATATGTTGTCCTCGTACTTTGGTTGTTCTCACTGTAACTGATATTTCTGTTTACTTACAGTGGAGAAGGCTCCAGGACCGAACCTGTTTGACCAGAAGTCGTCAGCCGGTGGCTTCGACCAGCAGCAGCAGCAGCAGCAACAGCAGCAGCAGCAGGCAGTCAAGGTGGTGTACTACAGGGCTCTGTATCCGTTTGATGCTCGCAGCCATGATGAAATCACTATCACTCCCGGAGATGTAATTATGGTATGCAAGTTTCACACAAAGTTTGGTGCTGCATGCTTGTAACGTTCCCACAGAAACACAGGCAGACAGGGTAATGATGGTACAAACTCACATCATGTGAGAGTCTTCAGTCCCCAGCAGGACAGTTCAACAAACTTAATTGTACATCTAATAAATTTACATAAAGTAGAATCACCTGCATAAAGCAGTGATATATTTCACTAGCTCTTCTGTATTTCTATGCTGTCTGTGAGCTTGATTCTCTTCAACTCTACCTTCACTGAAGTGTGTCTGTGTGATGTGTGAGTGTGTATTAACGGTTTCCTCTCTGCTCCGCTACGCAAACTGAAGGTGAAGGGGGAATGGGTAAGTTCTTTCCCCGCACCGCGTGTTGTGCCTCCACCAATCACAGCACTCATTAGAGCTCTCGCTGTCATTGGTCCGTCTCATGCCGTCTCATCTCCGTGTTCAGTCATTTGGCAGTGGATGAATGTCTTTGGCTTTGTTTTTTAACCGTGACATTGTAATCAGATGTGGAAGTGGTGTTACGCTTGTTTTGTTTTGTGAATGTGCTTAACTGTGAGCAAAATATATATAAAACTCCAGCCCCCACCCCCCAATCATCTCCCAGCAATAAGGTGCTCCCAAATGCCCGCAAATTCAATATATCAGAGGAATATGATATTTCTTGTTGTAAGATAACCTATGAGCACAGAGTGAAAATAAGACAACAGTAGTCAATATATCAGTAGAAACTGAAGAAGGAAGTAGAATTTTTATTTAGATAATTGTAATGTAAGAGCCTTGTTAACATGAGACAAGGCATCATTGGGAGAGCACATCATTCATTTAAAAACTAACTAAAGTTTATATACAACATTTTTCACTTGAATATGAACTAATGCAGTAATTCTGCTTCCTGGAATTTAACTCTTGAGTAGCTGCTTGTGGCCATTGTTGTTTTCACTTTTGCGCTGCCTCACCGTGAATCAGAACGTACACACATTTCCATGTTTTGTGTGGGTTTCTTTTACACTACATCTTTCTGACAGGTGGATGAGTCCCAAACCGGTGAGCCCGGTTGGCTGGGGGGAGAGCTCAGGGGGCGGACTGGTTGGTTTCCAGCTAATTATGCAGAGCGGATACCGGACAGTGAAGCACCGATCAGCCTGCGCGCCACAGCCTCAGCCACACCCACCTCAGCCCCACAGCCCATTACTACACCTCCTCCTGCCCCCGGACACACCTCATCCTCCACATCGTCCGCCAACAGTAACTGGGCCGACTTCAGCACCACGTGAGTTCTGCAGTTATTTTATAATTAATATTATTTCTAATACATATTCTTATATAAAAAGTTTTGCCTTCCTTTAAACACGCTTCTGGATTATGCCAAGAACTGACGTTGAGTCACCCAAGAAACTTGACACTTGAAAGAAAAGTTGAGTCTGTACTCACTGAACAAGCTCAGGTTTTCACATAAATCAACAGGAAAAGATAAAACAAATTAAATGTACTGTGATAATACACACTTACTCTGAGTTCAGGAGTCAGCATGTTGCTCAAAACGCATTTGGTTGTCAATGAGAGATATTTGTCGCTGGGTGATGGGTGATGTAGACCAAGGGGGGAATTCCCCGAAATCGACAATTGTGTCATTAAGAAGGAGGAATGAGGAATGTATTGCTGTCTGTGTGCACATATTTTCAGTTGGCCCTCGAACACAGCCAGCCAATCAGACAGTGAGGGGTGGGACGCATGGCCGACCTCCTCAGCCAGTCAAAATCCTTCACTCAGTGTTCCCTCGGCTCAGCTACGACAACGCTCCGCCTTCACGCCTGCTACAATGACAACGGGCTCCTCTCCTTCACCTGTACTGGGGCAGGTAGGAATATAATGAGCCTTTTGATGAGCCTTGAGACTTTTAGTCCATTAGTCTTGTTCTTGTTTCAACATGAGCATTTCAACTGATTGGTGCTTTCTCCTCTTTTTCTGTGTGTCAGGGAGAGAAGGTCGAAGGTCTCCAGGCTCAGGCCTTGTATCCCTGGAGAGCCAAAAAGGAAAATCACCTCAACTTCAACAAAAACGAGGTAAATATGTGCAAGCTAAGTGTTCTGAGTGGTCTTAGCTTGTCTAACAGAATAGATCTGATAGTGGTGTTTTTATTGTTGATATAGATAATAACAGTGTTGGAGCAGCAAGACATGTGGTGGTTAGGTGAACTGCAGACCGGACAGAGAGGCTGGTTCCCCAAAAGTTATGTGAAGCTCATCTCTGCCACTATGACGGCCCCCGTTAACATTGCTGCACGCAGCAAAAACACTAGGTAGGTCAGAATGGATTTGTCATCTTCTATGTTGGGAATTTGCCACTGTTTTCTTTTCTGACTATGAAAGGCTTTATGAACCGAACTCTTGAGCTTAGATCCACTACAATCATGAGCCAGGATCTCGCTCCTAGATGTTTCTCTACTTTATTCGTCTCATTTCTTGCTACATCTCACATCATTTGATCCCTCATTAGTGCAAGTGCAGCTACAGATCCTCGGATTGGAACACACTCCGCCATTTCTGGACTAAACGCCAGACGCAATTTAGCTGAAAGTGACTAATTGTCTAACAGATGCAATGTTTAAAAAATCCCCTAAATAGCTGAGGTCACTTGATTGGTAGAAGTTTGTAGTCTTAACCCTTTTGTATTGAAAAAATAAATATTACATATTTTATAAAGTTGCATATATATTTTTAATAGTTTATTTATTTTTGTCTTTTCTAGTGAGTCTGGGATGTCAGACAGCCCGCCCAATGGAAAACGGCCCTCACCTTCCCCAACAAAACCCTCTGACTCTGGAGAAGGTAACAAGCAAATGCTCGTGCACGTAAAAAAAAAAGAATTATTATTGACTGTGTTCATGCTTTCTCTGCAGAGTATGTGGCCATGTACACATACGAGAGCAACGAACAAGGGGACCTGAGTTTTCAGCAGGGAGATGTCGTCATGGTGACCAGGAAAGAAGGGGATTGGTGGACGGGCATGGTCGCAAATAAGACCGGAGTGTTCCCATCAAATTACGTCAAACCGCGAGACTCCGCATCCGAGGTGGATGAACAACTGATGTTGGCAGTGGGGGATAGTCTTTCTGATGTGTGTTGATCTAAACTTTTTTTCTGTTTTTAGTCTCTAGGACCAGCTGGGAAGACGGGCAGCCTGGGAAAGAAACCAGGTGAGCCCAATAGCTTTATAATGTTTCTGTACTTTTTGCTGTCAATTCTGTTCAATAGAAATTTACGATAACTAAAGTCAATGTTCCTGTTCATGCTTGCTAAAATCAACACTTATTCACATATAATAGAACAGCTTTTAGTTGTCACACAATCAGAACTAAACACGACATCCTTCACACCTCAGAGATTGCTCAGGTGATCGCCCCCTACAGTGCTACAGGAGCAGAGCAGCTGACGTTGGCTCCAGGACAGCTCATCCTAATCAGAAAAAAGAACCCAGGGGGCTGGTGGGAGGGGGAGCTCCAGGTACACAGCACTAATTGCATATATTCAATAATCTGTACATTATGTTGACTTTACATAAAAAAAGCAATCTTCCTAAAATCCTCAAGCTGAAAATGAACTGATGTCTCCTAATCTAGTTTAACTATACTAAACGGCTGCTTTTAATATGTAATGGCTCATCTTAATTATTAATAAGAGCTTTACTTTTAATAAGTAAAACAATATTAAAGTGTTAAGATTTTAACTGTTTTAAGTTATGGCAACACATTTGTTGTGATTCGTCACTAGTAACTGTGTTCTGGTTGGTTCAGGCTCGGGGGAAAAAGCGCCAGATTGGATGGTTTCCGGCCAATTACGTAAAACTGCTCAGTCCCAGCACCAGCAAGACGACGCCCACAGAGCCCACCCCCCCTAAATTGACACCTGCCAGCACAGGTAAACGAGCATGATGGATTTTTGAGACTTGATTAAACTCCAAGAGACAACAAATATTATCTGTCATCAGAATGAGTGTTTGCATATCGTGTTTTTACCACATGTCTGTCTTTTTTCTGGCCCCGAAGCTCTGTGTCAGGTGATCGGTATGTACGACTATGTGGCCCAGAACGATGACGAGTTGGCCTTCCAGAAGGGTCAGGTGATCACTGTGCTCAACAAGGACGACTGTGATTGGTGGAAAGGAGAACTCAACGGGAGGGAGGGTCTGTTTCCAAGCAACTACGTTAAACTCACAACAGATACGGACCCAAGCACGCAGTGTGAGTACAAACACACACACACACACACACACACACACACAAATTAACATAACATCTCAATGTGACACTCACACTGAAACACTCTCTTCCTCACACACGCGCATACACACACCACAGAGCCAGGTGTGGAGATGCTGTCCCTCTCTGTCTTTGACCCTTGGTTGGTTTGACCTTTCACCTCAACACACCTTTGGGCCTCTTTGATAACCTCCCAGTCATGCACCACTCAACCTGGTGTTTGTGTGTGTTTATATGGTGTGTACTGTATGTGCATGCGTGTGTGTGTGTGTGCGCATTACTGTGAAAGTGTTTCCCTCTGCATTCCTATCCTGCATGTGACCCCTCAGCATGATCCACCATAGACCTAGAGTTTCTAGAGTGGAAGTAAACCTTTGACTGCCCTCACTGATATAACTTAGTGTGATAGTGTAATAAAAATCATGATGTGTGATTAAAAAAGAATCATCATCTTTAAATTCTGTAGGATTGGGTGATAATTCAGTATCATTATTCATTTCCTTATAGAGGAATTGTATTGTGAAGATGTAAAAATGATCACATGACAGTTTGCTTTTTTAAAAGAATAATTGTTAAAGGCATAAAAAAAAGAGTAACTAAAGATTGTTTTACAAGTTCAACGTTAATGATGACAGTAAACAGGACATTATGTCAAAACTCAAGTTGATGTTTCACACGTGCATTTTGTTTCTATATTTGTATTAATATTGACATATTTATTTGTGCCATGTTGCACAGTCGTACTGCTACTGTCTAACTTTGATGTAGAACAATCACAATTCAACAAAAGATCATATTAAATGAAGAATTTCCCTAAAAATATATCAACAACAGGCTCATAACTATAAGCGATAATAAAACACAAAAAGATGAAACACTAACAGTAACCAGGTTACAGTCGACCCACAGAAGCTGATTTCCTATGTGGTTTCACAGTCCCTGCACATACAGACCTCCTGCTGCAGGAAGCACACTAACCATCTGCTGATGTGCTGTCCGCTCTTTAACCTCTATTTCTATGCTAGGTTAGACCACACCTTTCACACTCTCAGTCTTGCTGCACGCTCCACCCACCCAGCACCCGATTGGTTGTTGTTGTTGTTGTTGTTTTGTTTAGTTGTTTTTGTTGATGTTGTTGTTGTCGTCCTCTCTCTAGGATCATATCATTACCCAGAACCCCCCTCTCCTCAAAGCCCTCAAAGAGACCCACTAGGCCACTCAACCAATGGGACAGCAGCAAGAGGTCACATGACCCGGAAATGGCGCCTCTCCACCAATAGAAGCCAGAGAGAGAGAGAGAGACAGACAGACAGACTGTAACGTTAAAACGCCCTGTGGTGGCGAGAACTCTGTCTATGCATGGCTCTGACTGGACTTGGCCAAACTGTTTATCTAAGGCTCTGGCTCCAAACCGCACTGTTCAGCAGGAAGGAGATCTATAGTCAGGACTCCTCTCAGACTGTCCTCCTCTTCTCCTCCTTCTCGTTTCCCTCCTTTCTTTCTTTCCTTTCTCTCTGTCGGTTGTAAGGCGTTTAGATGAGGAGGGGAAGAGGTTAAAGGAGAGCAAAAGAGGAGACCAGACTATTGAGCTCCTTTCTCCCAGATTGGACTGATGAAAATGTTTTGACAGGATCACGTGACTGTATTCACACGACACGCTCACTCACACACGCATTAACACATTTCTGGACACAGTCTTGTCGTAGCCTGGTAAAGTGGATAGTGGGTCATTTTGTGGCTAAATGGGAGATTCTGTCATCAGAATCAGAAGCTCAGCTCATTCCCCCTCTTCCCTCCTCCTAGTTTTTAACCTCTCTCCCATTGATTCAGCAGCTTCACTCACTGTCAAAAGCTCTGGCTTCACCCCATCCCCTCCACTAACCCCTCCCTCCCACAGCTTCACAGAAAGACCCACTATCTGCTGGAGGACAATGCTCAGTGCACCTCTCTCTTCCCCTCACCTCTCCTCCCCGCAATGCCAAAGACTCTTCCTTCATGCTTCTTTTTCTCTTTTTTTGCTTAACCCCACAAAAAAAGACAAGGGAAAGGAGAGGAGATAAAGTGAGGCAGTACTAAGGCGCATCACACACTGCTCCCTTCTGTGGTTTTCCATATTTCTCTTTGTCTTTCTTCTCTGATATAGAAGGAAGCAAGGAATCATAGAAGGGATCAAGCAGCTGGAGTGGGACTAAGCCCATAGCTCAGGGCTAAATTGAAAGCTATGTGGTAACTGCTTAGCGACCAGCTAACCAAATTACACACACGCACACAAATGATACGATGGTACAGTTATGAGTACTTACACACAGTGAACATGTTTTTATCACAGTAGTTTAAGATTGACTTCATAAGGACTTTAAATGATCTGTTTTATGTTCCGTTGCTGTTTTTTTGTTTACATGTTCATGACTTGTGTGTTGCTGTGACGATGAATTGCCGTCACACTGTTGAGGGCCACACCAGAACGATGGATGACGTTCCACGGGCAGATTTTGTTCCTAACGCATACGGGAGGGACATTTAGTTATTTCAAAAACTCCCAGTTAATCACTAATGTGACGCTGAAACATGAAATCATTCCAGACTAGTTTGACACTTTGCAGAGGTCACATTGGATGCAGATTTCAATACCTTTCTCATCTGTGTGGAGGTAATTAGCTTAGCTTAGCTTGAAGACCTTAACCAGGGCAAACAGCCCCATCTCATAAACTTGTCAATGCTTTACATTTCTGCTTGACTGGGCAAACAAGACGTGGTTTAACGCGCTTTAACTGTTTATTGGAAGCTAAGCTAACAAACAACAAGTGAAAGCTGTGCTGATTTTCTTATCTCACAGTGATTGAGCCCAAAAGGTCCAATTTTGCTCAGCTATTTTGGTTGTGACTCATCTGACCTGTGCTGCCTTTAGTTTCCACACTGTCATGCACATTTCAGGGTCTCTTAGTTCATTTTGACCATACAAAAATGTGTTTTAAATTTTGATTTGAATTGGTGCTAAAAAAAAACTTTGCTGAGGCACCGTACTGAAAATCGGCTCACGACCTGCTTTGTTACTGCAATCCCAACGTGCAACTCCCCACATTGACAGAGACGGACAGCCCCACTTTCAACAACAACACAACAGATACCATGGTGACACACACCTTGTTGTGTTTTTGCCATATTCCACAGCAACAGAACCATTGTTCTCCTTGTTACTATAGCAACAGGCGAGCGTCATAGTATTTGCCACGTTGGACTTGTGTTTTGTTTGTTTGTTTTTTGTTTATCAAGATGACAGTATTGTGATTTTAATGTTTACTTCTCAGAAACACAAACAAATGATGATGATTGAACTACGCAACTTTAAAAGGAAGCAACAGAGTTATTATTATTAGTATTATTAATATTAATGTTATCATTAGCCTGATGGGATCTCACTGGCTTCTAAGTGTGTCAGTATTGAACATGAATCTCTGATTTCTGTGACGAGCTAAAGACCATTGGTTGTTGAACAAATTTCTGCTCGGGGGCCCAGATGGGGTCACCTGATATTTGTTCTTAGAGCATTTTTTGAACAGAAATGATTGGTCAGTTTGGTAGCTGATGGTTGGGACTCGTCATAATCAAACTGCATTTTTTTAGGTTAGAACAAACACCGAGCTAAACCAGAGCTATGCTACACGAGAGCTGCATCAACATCCAGCCGGTTAATGCTGTATTTCTGTTACTACAACGTTTTGAGACATTTTTGTCCCCTGCTAACATACAATTTTAATTATCTTGTGGCTCAGATGGTGCATGTGGAAGCCTCTCAAACTCAGCATTCGGAAGCTGTATTTTAAAGTGTATGTATTTTACCTTTTTTTATAAAAAAAAAATACTTTTTTCAATTCTCTTCTAAACATGGCTCTGGTCTAGTGTGGTTTAATCAAAATAGAAGACTCTACTTAAATACTTCAGTCTAATAAGTGATAGTGGTTGGTGCTTCATGTGAATATAAATAGTAACTCTGATGAACGGGTGGATGGATTAACAGCCAAGCCAAATGTAACCAGACCACATGTGGTGTAAACATGTGCATGAATGAAAGAACGAATGAGTGAGTGTTTGAATGAGTGAACGGTGAAGCATGAATGAGCAATTTTATGGACATGAATGATGGATGGATACACAAAGGAGTAGAAAGGATACTTGAATGAATGAATGAAGTGTACAGAATGGATCGAAAGCAATGATGTGGAAATGTCCTGAGGTTTTATTGGTGGAGATTTGACTGATCCTGATGATTAAATGCTCTGAGACAGACTGCAGTCGACTGGCCTCATTACTCAAACACACACACAGTTTCATTTTTACATACAATTCTTTCAATAAGCCTGTTTCAACATCTATTTAAACCAATATTGTACATTTAGACTTCATTGAATAGTGACTATTGTTAAAGTTACATTAATGAATGTTTTAGATTCACAAAGAATCCAATGCATCAAATCCATCTAATGTAAAAGTGGCAGCTTACAGTTATTAACTTATCACCCACTGTGCAGCCGCTTTCAGCTAAAACTGTATCAGTAGCTGAAGTAATAATAATGATAGCGTTCTATGCCTTTGGTAGCTTGTTGAGTATTTCTTCTGCCCTAGTGATCAAACACAGACTGAGTCAGTAAAACTAACAAAATAAAAGATTTAAATATTGTTCTAGCCTGCTATACATGGTAACGTATAAAGATTTTTATCTAAAACCTACCTGAAGTGGTTGTTATGTCATACTTAATATATTGATACATAAATTACACTGAACCTTATTGCTCATACTGATTTTCAATTATATGTTTAATGTCTTAAGCAATTAAATTCTCTGTGGCAAATAGAGGTTTGTTTACATTTCTTAAATGTAGTTGGTGTAAAAACCCTCTAGTAACCACTAGAGGCTGCAGCTTTACTTTTTTTGGCTCCCACCTTTGACAATTTTAAATGTCAGAAATACCTTTATAAATACTCACAGTTGGTGATGTTGAGCTCGGTTGCATGTTCACATCCAGACTTGGTTTTCTGGAATGAACATTTCTGCTGTCTTGAGTTATTACCACTTTTTGTTGATCACAGGTATGTATGTTGTTGCCAACTTGTCGATTCAGGTTTTATTTTATTTCCTTATTCACTTCTTCCATGTGTCGAGATGTTTTATTTAGAGCCGTGTGTGTGTGTGTGTTTGTGTGTGTGTGTGTGTGTGTGTGTGTGTGTATGCGTTTCAGGGTGTGCTGACCTGCACCTGCTGGACATGCTGAGCCCCATGGAGAGGAAGAGGCAGGGGTACATACACGAGCTGATCGTCACAGAGGAGAACTATGTCAATGATCTGCAGCTCGTCACCGAGGTAAACACACTGCTGATACTCTGCTGAACATCATAGAGCAGAAGTTATTCTCCCAGGATTTCTGCACCACTGTAACAGAAGCGTTTATTTACTGCATATTATGTAAAATTTGATGAGTATTTGAATTTGATGAGTATTGACGTATTTCCACTGCCAAACCTATTTTCACATCAACACCTGAAAGGAGCTGCGTTGGTTGGAAAACAACTGAGATCAGACTATGTGACATAACGTGTTTTGGTTACAGTTCGACGTTTAGCTCTTTTTCACGGCGTGTGTGTGTTTCTGATGCTGTGCAGATCTTTCACAAGCCCCTGCTGGAGTGTGAGCTGCTGACGGAGAAGGAAGTGGCCATGATCTTCGTCAACTGGAAGGAGCTCATCATGTGCAACATCAAGCTGCTCAAGTAAAACACACAGAACACTTTCCAGCATGACACTCTGACGTGTTTACAGGTCAGCTTTAACACACGTAACTCCACCTCTTTCCCTGCAGAGCTCTGAGAGTGAGGAAAAAGATGTCAGGTGACCGGATGCCGGTGAAGATGATCGGGGACATCCTCACCAACCAGCTGCCTCACATGCAACCCTACATCAGGTTCAGTCTCTCATAAAGCTGCAGTAAATCCTGACTCACTTTTAGAAGTTGTGATGTAAAAGGGGAAAACCTGACTTGAAATATTCTGCTTGATCAGGTTCTGTTCGTGTCAGCTGAACGGTGCCACTCTGATTCAGCAGAAAACTGATGACAACCCTGAGATCAAAGATTTTCTCAAGGTATAAAATGCACACATGCATTTCACAGAGTAAATGGGTTGGAGTGAACCCCGGCCCGTGTAGTCAACTTGTAAATGTTCTTTTCTAAGAGCTTTTCGTTCTGTCTCTGTCAGAGGTTAGCCATGGATCCCAGGTGTAAAGGAATGCCACTGTCCAGTTTCCTGCTCAAACCCATGCAGAGAGTCACACGTTACCCGCTCATTATCAAGAATGTACGGAAAGGTTTTTACTCCCTCGTTCTACGTTACGTCATGTTTCATGTTGCTGGTCTTCATTCTTCTGTTGCTTCTCGTTGCAGATTTTAGAAAATACTCCAGAGTCACATCCAGACCACAGCCACCTAAAGGCCGCTCTGGAGAAAGCAGAGGAGTTGTGTTCACAGGTTAAAACACACACACACACACGCACACACACACACACACACACACACACACACTCTTTTTCAGCATGTTGTTTTAATTCTTTACAGTAAAACCTTTTTCTGTGTCCTCAATGTTTAGGTAAATGAGGGCGTCAGGGAGAAAGAGAACTCAGACCGCTTGGAGTGGATTCAGGCTCACGTCCAGTGTGAGGGTCTGTCAGAGGTAACAACTTTAATCAATGTTAGTGTTCCAGATGCTGGTAGCTGCACCTTGATCTCATTTATCTATACAGTTAAAAGATAACAGACTATAAAATCTATGTAATAATTTTCTTTCTCTTTCTGTCCTTCAGCAACTGGTGTTTAACTCCGTCACTAACTGTCTGGGCCCCAGGAAGTTCCTCCACAGTGGGAAACTGTTTAAAGCCAAGAGCAGCAAAGAGCTCTACGGCTTCCTGTTCAACGACTTCCTGCTGCTGACACAGGTGAGTCTGTTCCCACTCTGCACGCTCCTAGGTCCACAGGAGGTGAAGCTGTTTCTCTGTTTCTAAAGTCCTCGTCTTCTTCTTCTTCTTCTTCTTCTTCTTCTTCTTCTTCTTCTTCTCCTTCTTCTCTGTCGCAGGTGACTAAACCTCTGGGCTCATCTGGCTCAGACAAAGTCTTCTCCTCGAAAACACACCTGCAGTACAGGATGTACAAGACGGTGAGAAAATGCACTTTACAGCTTTCTTTTTTTTTTTTTGTTAATGAAATGCATTTTTTAGTTTCTTCCATTTGTTCCATTGTTGACACTTCTAAATTTAAAAACATGCAGAACAATTGAGAAGCCTGCAGACATCTGCACATTATACCAAACACAGTAGCGCTGTATGACCTCTGGTATTTCTGTCTCTTTCAGCCAATCTTCTTAAATGAAGTGCTAGTGAAGCTGCCAACAGACCCGTCAGGAGATGAACCGCTGTTCCACATATCTCACATAGACAGAGTTTACACCCTCAGAGCTGAGAGCATCAATGAAAGGTGATGTTCTTAGTGTTGAAGATCCACACATAGACACACGACACAATCCCAAACCTATCCTGTCTGTTTCAGAGGCATATAGTCGTAGTTTCATCCATTTTTATGCAACCAGCAGCGATAGAATGTTAAAATATGTGCTCTTAATTTGAAAAGCATGTGATTTTTTTTTATTTTGTAATATTATGTATAATTATGCAGGACGGCGTGGGTTCAGAAAATCAAAGCTGCTTCTGAACTCTTCATCGAGACAGAGAAAAAGAAGAGAGAGAAGGCGTATCTGGGTAGAACTTCTTTTTTTTTTCCTCCATCCTGAATATGAATTTATTAACAGCAATAAATTGATAATTGTGCCTTTGATTAATTGGTGTCCTCCCCTGGAGCAACTCACACAGATTATTTTTATTGTTAACTTTACTATAGTTGTGTTCCTGTTCTGTATTATCTGTTTGTCTCTGTGTTTTATTGTATAAACTGATTTTATTCTTTTGCCTTTCTCTTCTCAGTTCGTTCTCAGAGGGCCACAGGTATTGGTAGACTGATGGTCAACATCGTGGAGGGAATTGAGCTCAAACCCTGTCGATCCCATGGTATGTACATATCCTTTACTGAGATCAGAAAAGCATAAAGAGTGATATCTTCATTTTCAGTATGTGTTCACACACACAGCACAAAGTGCAAGTAAAGAATAAAAATAAACAGAGCAGTATTACCCCACCTATTAATTTAAATTAACGAGAAGCACCAAAACTAATCAAGTACAGGTAATTAAAAGACACGTCTATCAACAACAAGCGTTTTTCTTTATTTTCAGGAAAGAGTAACCCATACTGCGAGGTAACCATGGGATCCCAGTGCCATATCACCAAAACATTACAGGTATGATTATGGTTATTACATTTATGGCTTTTGTTTATTATTGGTTAGATTTGTAAAGCTTTGCTGCAGTTTGATTTTTCCAAAACGTATCCTTGATCCTTTTTGGAGCAGGAGAAAAATGACATCTACTGGTGTAAGACATTGTAATGGGCTTCTCTGTCACTGCCGCATGAGTCCATTGGTAAAAATCATCTTGATCAGCGATACAGTGTAGACACCAGATAGAGTTACCACTGATCATTTTTATCATACCTGCATAAATTAAAGTATTTTTTTGTTCTGTACAAGTCAAAAGGAAATGACTTCATCTATGCATCGTAACATTCAGTGTGTCATCTTCTCTCTCTGTAGGACACGTTAAATCCTAAGTGGAACTCCAACTGTCAGTTTTTTATAAAGGACCTGGAACAGGACGTCCTCTGTATCACTGTTTTTGAACGAGACCAGTTCTCACCTGACGGTCAGTAACAATGTAGTGTTTTCAAAAAGATTTTTCAGTACCACCTGTTGCACACAAAGAAAAAAATTTCACCTATAACTTTCTCCACCGCAGACTTCCTTGGCAGGACTGAGATCCGGCTGGCTGAAATAAAGAAGGACCAGGGCTCTAAGGGACCAATCACTAAGAGGTTGCTGCTCCATGAGGTTCCCACAGGAGAGATCGTTGTCAGACTGGATCTCCAGCTGTTTGAAGAACCGTAAAACCACAACAGGGCCAAAAGATTGGATGATTTGGACCTGAAAGTAAGGGTGGATTGGACTATACTGGTCTGGATTTTGGTCTGGTTTAGTGTCTAAAAATCCAAAGAGTGCATGAAATATCTTGGATTTATTTCACAACAGTCTGCTGCTTTTTTACTAGTAGGTTTTGACATCCGCCTCAGCTGAAAAAAGCAAGGTCCACCTATGCTCCAACCAAGAGACGAGGAGCTCATGGTCTACAGTATCAAATGCTGCAGTTAGGTCCAACAAAACAAGGAGCCCACAGTCACCAGAGTCAGTTGTCAAAAGTATATCATTAAATACCCTTAACAGAGCAGAGTCAGTACTGTGCTGAGCTTTGAACCCAGACTAAAACATCTCACAAGTTGCATGCTCATCTAGAAGGCACTTCAGCTGAAAAACAAACATTTTTTTAGAAGACTTTAGACAAGAAAAGGAAGCTTAGAATGAGGCCTGAAGATCGACAGTATAGAAGGGTCTAAATTAGATTTCAGGTTGAAAAACAACATATTTAAATGGAGAGGGCACCAAACCACATGTCAAGCTACTGTTAATGAAGATGAGAATGGAAGGGCCAAGCGTGGGAAAAAAACTCCTAAAGGAGGGCTTCAAAGAAGAAACAGGGTCTAGGAGTATGTTTTTAGTCTGATGATTAACTGGAGGTAGCTCGCTGTCCTGGTAGCTCAATGGGTTAAGCGTCAGACTGGAATGCAGAACGTTGTGTGTTCGAACCCCGTCTGACTCCTAGTCCATCCCCTATCAGGTGTTTCCCTGTGCCAGACACCCAGCGCTAGCTCCTTGTAAGTCGCTTTGGATAAAAGCGTCTGCCAAGCAAAGTAAAGTAAAGTAAAAAGTAAAAAAATTTGATCTACCAAACACAACATATAGTGACAACTGTTGTAGTCCTGCTGCTGCATTAGAATATTTGAGTGGACCGGCAGTTATTTAAAACAATGGTGCAAATCCTCCTCATTTCAATACAGTTTTCAGGCATTAGTATTCTACCTTACACCAAGTGTCTGTGGGATCACTGAATCTCTTCAATTTTACATATACCTGTATATTCCAGACCACAAATTTCATACATAAGATGGTGAAATTGTATTACTTACTGTGACAAGAGGGTTTTAAAGACTCCCTTTAAGAATCTGTTATGATACCAGGCCAGCTACTATAGCTCAGTGTGTTTCTATTCCAGTTCAGTCCAATCTACTTCTGCCCTCCTTTAGTCAGATCCAGTTCATTCCAATCTGGTTCGTTTTAATCCGGCCCACCAGTCCTCTTGGAGATCAGCCAGGCCTTTGGTCTTTACTCCGGACTTCTCTGGAGTCTCCAGTGACAATCCCATTCCTCCTCCTTTATCCCAGCAAACCTGAACCCCTTCGCGCGTGTGTGTGCGTGTGTGTGTGTGTGTGTGTGTGTGTGTGTGTTTGAGACAGAGGGTTGGTGGGAATGACTGTACGTGTCAAAGTGGACATGCTAATTAATGGTACAGTTCAGTGTACTTTTTTATGTCTTCAGATCAGCTCTTCGGGCTTTCAGCATTTAGGTACTGCATGTAAAGGGACCTTGACTTTGTAAAATGTTGGTCTGTTTTCCCCTTCACTGAACACTTGCCACATTATCTTATCATGCTAAATATGTACAGGTTTAACGAAAAATGTTAATTATGCTAATAAGCTGGAATTATAAGACTTATGACAAGTGTTCATTGTAAATAAGGTACAGACATGTCAAGATGTCCATTTTACATGTCTTAATTATAATAACAATAATATGGCTGAAACATGGGCACGAAGGGAACAGGTGTGACATGGAATTTTAACTGTAAGAAGTAAGAAGAATGTCTTATTGTTTCCTATTTTTATGTTGAAAACACATGGGCTCATACTAGTTCTAGGTGATTTAGCTGTCACAGTGGCTGTCACTATGCAGGAAGACATTAAAAAACTCTAATCTAGGGGCCCAGAGCTGGATGGGGCCCTTGAACATGTGGGATACAGCAGAAATTTTAACCATTTTCACACCGAGAACGTTTAGTGCATCTGCACTACCGGCACTATTAACACAGGTCACAGTCACTATTAGAACAGAGTAGGACACGACTCTACTAACATATGTAACACAGCGGCCATTTTGAATAGTTTAAAGTAGGAAGCATAACTTGCTACATAACTGTGATAAACCATGAGACTTTTCCTTTGAGTTTTTGGCTATTCCAGAAAATACGCTCTGTGACACAAAAAATTATGATAATTGCATTTTGCTTTAACTTTTTGATCCCTAAATGCAAAGAAAAGCCATTGTTGGGCTGTAAACAAAGACATGGTCCCCTGGGTTCAATAAAACCACCACTAAAACCTCCAACTTACCTGTACAAAAGCCTTTTTTTTGTTAGCATGTCCTGATCTAGAAGTGGCTCTGTCAGCTTTCAGTCGCACATCTTTTTTTGTATTCATAAAGTGCAGACAGCAGACGTGATAATGTTCAGCATTTCCGACAGCACCTGTAGTTTCATTTAGCCATGTGCCAGCAACAGCTTTTTCGAGAGATGTAAATCTAATACTGACAGATTTTATGTTGTAGAAAAAAAGGTGAACCACATACCGTATTTCAGACATCCAACCACTTCACGACAAAGGTGCTAAAATGCCAACTGTTTAAGGGCTTTAGGACTAATGGTGTGGCGTAGAAGTTTGAGGGCTACTACAGTACGCTCTTAGTTCTGCCACCTGCAAATCTTTAAAGTGCATTTAATTATTTTTAGGCTGAGTAATTTCCTAAAACCGCTCTGTAGATTATAGTACAGTTTAGTTATTCAAAAACCTTCGTTAAGGACTATTTGCTGGTGAGGTTTATAAACCTTCAGTTAAGAGTTTGAAACACTGCGTGGAAATTAGGGAACATTACAGAATATCATCTTTTGAACATACAAAAGAGTCACAGATTATTATCTACTAACTGGCCCCATCTTAATTAGCAAGGAAATTAGCTAGCTAGTTAGCTACAGCCTGCAATACGATGGACTGCTGCAGCTCCCATAGCTCAAAAACATAAAAATGCAACTAATAACAAATCTTCAGTTTTTACCATCAAAATGTTCGTTTGGGTTTCAGCTGCTGCGTAGTTGAAACCTTCTCAAGTTCATCATGAGAAAATATCAATGTCATGATGTCATTTGATGTTTTGTTAAGTGGTACGTTTTCATGTATTTGATAAACCATTAAATAACCATTCTCTATTTTTTTTCTAAAACAGAGCAAAGATAAGTCTTTTTCTTTTAACTTTATTGTCACCAGTGTAACTACTTAATACAGTATGCATTATTTATTCAGATTGCTTTGATGAAAACCACAAACTCAGGTGTTTCCAAACGTAGAGTTTCCCCAGTGTTCAAAATGGCCGCTTCATTAGCAAGCTAGACAGATAACGGTGATAGTTAGTTTGCTTAATTAGCTAGCTCCTTGGACACCTACTGAACTTAGTCGTTTTTAATTTAATGCCACGGTTACAGTAATGTACTGAGACAACCAGTAGTTACCTTCATGACCAGCCACTGTCCAATCAGATGTCAGCGAGGCTGTTGCACCACCTGGACTGTTGAGGAAGGTATGTATGAATGTTTAGGTTCACTGTTTTCCCAGACTGAAGCTTATAATGAGGATGGTAATGAATGATGATAAATTTGTCTTACGTCCCTGCCAGCCCCCAAAATACCTCCCACCACCCCTACCTCCTCTCTACAGTGTACTGACATACTACTGCTATCTGAGAGTTAATATATGAGGGGGGGGGGGGTGATAGAGACAGCCTGCTGTTAATTATCACTGTAGAAGCTGATGATATATGTTGTTGTCTTTCAATGTTGAGAATAAACTTCAGTTGGACCAAGACTGCACCAGTCTGCTTTGCTGGTTTCTGTAGGACTTATGACAGCTGTGTTTGTATCAGTTTAAACAGAATAGCTTTAGCATTTAGACCGTTGGTTGGAAATACTTTTTCTGAAGATGCTGAATTGAGGTCTGGGGAATGTTTATTGCTTCCTTAAAAGAAATTGTAAACGTATTAACTTGTAAATTATTTTACAGATTTAAGTAAATTACTATTTACATAACATTTACATTTCTTTACTATAAAAGACTATGTATTTATTTTAACTTCTCTCAATTTTTTGTTTCCATTTGAGAATACTGCTTTAGTCACCTTGCATAAAACAATCTTGATGTCCCTAAGGGGTCCAAGAGAGTTGGGATGTTCATTGTAATACTAACACTATCAAGCATTCTATTGCATGGGAAAGAGAAAATGCCAAAAAGGTTTTCATTATCCTACTGTCAAAATACAAAACAATACTGGAAAAAAATATGAAAATCATGAAAATTAGGTACAGATAAACACTTAACAGAAAACAGAGTCACTCGTTGAAGGCAGTTCTACAGAGACTCTACAAACTAGAGCTGTTTATTTCGAGGATCCTTCTAGACCCTATAATAGATGAAACACCAGCTAAAGGCATACAAACCAAATGCATGTATTTAGAGTATTGATCTTAGGCTAAAAAAAAGCAAATGGCTGTTTGGGTGGAGACTTGTTTCATCTTCCATGAACAACATACCAATGTTTTCAAAAGCAAAAATGAAGTAGTGCAAAATAGTGTAAATTTAAGATTCTTTATTTGACTGTTGCATGAGTAGTTTTAACTCAACATTGTTTCAAATGGGAATGAGGATATGCGGCTTTAGACTCTTGTGGAAGGTATTTGCATAACATCTGGTATGTTCCAAAATGTGGAATAATATAGCTCAGCAATAACAAGGTTATGGAGGTAATATTTAGGTAATAAAAGCGTAGCAGGGTCACTGTTTTGATTATAAAAATGTATAACAGTAATATCATAGTTGTTAAAGTAATGACTAATACTAATAACTTGGTATATTCAATAGACAAAACTAAGTCATAGTGTAATAAGAAAGTAAAGGAGGTCTATACTGTATTTTAGTGTTACATGTAATAACAATAAAACAGAATGATGTTCTACTAAAGAAAAGGTTAGATAATACTGTATTGATCCCCTGATGGGGGATTTACAGCAGCAAAGTTAAAGTGACAGAAAAGAAACTAAACTATAGAAAAGAAAAGATCTAAACCATAGTACAAAAAAACAGAATAGATCAATAGCATAATAGTAATAATAATTAGGGAGGTGAGGTACAGTAGAATAATAATGCATTATTTTGGTAAATACTGAAGTAATACCTTGGTATAACATATAAATATATCTCATTACTAGAAGGCCTATAATAATGATGTTATTAATATTAATAATGTTGAAATCACCAAGAACTACAGTAATTCTATGGAAACACATGGTAGTTTGTGTTAGTTTACTGCTAGTGCCTCTGTAATACCGACAAAACAGAGCTGTAAAATGCAAGACTACCTGATTGTACATAACTACTTTATGTTGGTTTGTCCATACGTAAGCAGTGCCTTTTTTTTTAATTGTAAAATGTCTCTAAATATAAGCAGAATATAATGTATCTGTGAATATTCTCAGTCATTCAGGTCATGGTTAGCTCAAAAAGGTTTTATCCAAAGCAACTGGACTTGTTCAGTTACTTGACGTTGTTTCACCCTTCCATGCCAGAGGGCTTTCTCAAGTCGGACTTAAGAAAGTATAGTAAGTATAATATAAATTATATTATATATATATTAATGTAATACTGTATAATATATTTAATATCTGAAATTTGAATTGGATTTTTTTAATTAACATGACATCACATTGACAAAAGGTCTACTTCCCTTGGGTGCTACATTACAGCAGATAATCCTGTTTCCTATGGAGATTATGAATCATATTTTTAACTGCAGAACAACCCCTGTAGCACATTAACAGGCATTTGGCAATTCTACAGACCCCAGTGCCTTGTACTGCATAATAATGATATAAATATTCATTAAAGCAGCACTTTTCGAAAAAGTAACTGAAGGATATGTGAGTTTCCATGTGTTACCTGAAACTGAAGCGTCACAGACACCAGTCAATGCCCCATTGAACAGCAGATGGAGCTGTCATTTCAGCATCTTTCTATATGAATACATTCATCTCTAGTCACCACTACTCCCCCCTCCCTCTTTTCTGTGATTTCTCTCTTACCTACGTGTGCATGCAGTCTATTTCTGTTCATCATTGCTAGCTGTGCTGTGCGGTGACAGAGCCAAATCAAGCCCCCCCCCCTAGTCACGACTCTGTGATAGAGATGGTGTGAGTCACAACCATGGAAACACACATACAGGGCATACACACAAACTAGACACGGCGCCAGACTTAAGTTTTAAAGCAGCAAAAATACGATTTATTTTGCGATTGTGATTTATTATAGCATAGGAGCAACACATTTAAATAACCAGTTAATGGTGTTGCTTTAATGAAAAAATTCCGCTGCATAAAGTGAACAAAATAGAAAGAAACTGTCATTCACGTTCAGTCACATCCAGCTGTGCCGATTGCGACGCGCTTACTGGCACTGCGGTGACGTCATCGGGTGTAGGTGGTCAAAAAGATCGCCTGTGTAGAATACCGGCATGAGTGTGTGTGTGCGCGCGCTTGTCCTTCAGTGTTGGTGTAAATGCACGCGACCTCCCGGTTGTCGGTCACCGTGTGTTACACTGTGTTTTCTAATACCCTGTTAGCTAAACATCAACGGCAAAACTAACGACAGTTGCATTGTGGCTACACCGATTCCCAGTGTATTATTGCGCGCAGCCCGTTCGCGCTCTCTCTCCCTCTCTCTCTCTCCGTCACGCACGCTCGCACCGCAGATTAGCCACTACAACCGCTGCACGCGCTCACACATCGCCATCCTGCTTGTGACACACAGCTGGTTAGCTAACAAGCTAACTAACGGTACTTCTCGTTAACCGACAGCGCTGTGGTCGCGTATAAATTCAGTTAACGTGTTATGTGTAGTCGTGACTGTTGCTGAAATAACGGACGGATCTGTGTCTCTCCTCGGCTGACCGGGAGCCGCCATGGAGTGCCGTGTGTTGTCCATACAGAGCCATGTAGTCCGGGGATACGTGGGCAACAAAAGCGCTTCTTTTCCGTTACAGGTAAAGACAACATGCATGCATCCGTTATCGGACAACTGGTAGGAAGAAACGTTATCGGGTACGAACCTGTCTGACATCCTTGGCATCTCTTTGCCCACGAAATCTGACTGCGACTTCCCATTAACAACAAGCCGACTGACAGTATTATAGATTGTTTTGTAATGTTTGGTGCTAATTACATCGTACAAAGTTGGTCCAATCCTAGCTAACAGGGATGTGTAAAACCGTCGTTTGATGTTTTCGTTTGTGGCCGCACTTAGTTGTATTCCCCTGGTATTAAAGAGTAAAAACCAAGCTCAACACATGCAATGATAAGACAAACAACAGTGTAGTAACGTTCATGTAAAGCGATTAACGCGACGACAGGTGTCGTGTATAATTTCGAGCGAACACCCCCCCCACCCCCCCCGGCCCATTTTTGAAAAATTGGGATCACACATCACGACGCTTTTTTGTTTATATATATAAATATATATATGTATGTGTGTGTATATGTATACAGTATGTATATATATATATATATATATATATATATATACACATACATACACATGTGACACAAACGTCCAGAGATCAGTCTGCTGCCCAGTTAGCCCTTGTTGGTCTGCAACAGCTTATCAAAGTATTAAATAGGTTAAAAAATTACACTACGGTCAGAGAGAAATTTGTACTAAGAAGCCTGTTAACCGGTCACCACTTAAGACTGTCATCATTTGCAGCAGACAGGTGTTCTGCAGTTAATAGCTTGCAATCAGTTCTACAGGATGGTGACTTATGATCAGTACAGTTAAAACTGATAAAACTGTTTTTCTTCCTGGACTTCAGCTATAGCAGGCATTTTGCCAAAAGGTCAACCTGTCAGCTATCCAGTAACTTTAATTGGCGATTTATGCTGACTGTCACATCAAATGTGCCGGTATAAGAAAAGAATTACATTACCTGATGATTATTAAAGAATCATTGTTAATTTGTCAGTTTTCTGTGGCATTGGTCATTTAACTTTAATAACAGTGGACTGTGAACCACTTACAGATAAAAAACGGTTGACTACATACTCTTAGTGGCACTATTTGTGTCTTGTTGTTTAGCCTGATATTAGGAACCATTTCCTTTGGTCTTGAGTTATTACCTCCATTAACATTTCTAATGCTCTGCTCTTATCTAAATGTTGAGTTTACATAGTGCTTTACAAGAAGGTGTAACCGCAAGAAAGCATTCACAATAAGCAATTGATTTGACATTATGTGAAAAGGACACAGAGGTTATTAGCTCCTTCTCGCCCTTTATGATGTTGACAGCAGGATGATGCTGATTTTGTTGGGTTTATGATTGTCACATGAGGATGCTGGTGACTGGTTTAGTTCAATATTCTCAATGAGTGGCAGTGTGTACAGACAGGCTACTATTGGCCTTCAGTACACGTGCCATCATCCTCAAAGACGGTCACCTTTAAGAAGTCTGCTGTCTATTTTTAGCCGGAAGAACGCTGGGATCTATTATGTGGTTATCCTAATGGCTGCTGGGCTTTGATGCATGTCATCAGGGTTCAGTGCAGTGTTCAGCTAGTACGTCTCCATGGTACAACACAAATGTTAAAATAATAGTTAAACATGTATCTTCCTAATAGCTTGTAAAAGTCGCTGATATTAATCTATATACTGAACTAATGCCGCTAATTTTAAGTTGCTCAGAGTTAAGTTCGATGGGACCCTATTATTAAGAAGTAATTTATCAATGTTTGGTGTATAAAATCCCAAATATAAGTGTCCACAGACAGAAATAACACGTCTAAATATCTTGGTTTGTTGACTGTTGTATATTTGGTATGTATGTGTATAAGCCGCGTTCTCTTCAAAAAATGAAAAGGATTATAGGATAATAAGAATAGTTTTATTTAATTTCTGTTTATCAACAGTTTCATTTCTACAATTCTGCAAGAATAAAAACAAGAAGACATGTTTTTGATCTTCGGTGTTTGAACAGAACAAAATGCATTTGCTTGTTAAAATAATTTAGTATTAACAGCTTATGATGGACCTTTAAACAACTCATAACCTACATATTAATATTATTAATTAATACTTTATTGACCTCCTTGGGGAAATTGTTGCTTGGACAGCTGCTAGACCTGTGTCTGCTCTACTACGGGGTATCAGTGTCTTGTCCAAGGACAGCACAACATGTAGTTTTTGTGGAGATGCAGATTCGAACCACTAACCCATAGGTTACCCACTGAGTTATCATGCCGCCCCAACATGAAGTGGTTATTGGCATTGTACTTAAAGTTACCTTGATTGAAGACATTAGTGTTTCATATCACTAAATATAGCATTTTACTGTTTAACTATAAGTCATGCAGGATGGCTTTTACGTGCTTTCACTTTCCAATAATTACAATAAGGTACATGACCTTCTGTTTTTTCTGTTGTGATTAGTTCTCTAGTCTCTTAAGATGTCAGAAAATGGTCAAAAATGTAAAAAGGCAAATATTGACTAATAGTCCAAAGCTTAAGAGATGCAGAGTAAACAGATGCCAGCTTAATTAGTTCAGCTTTACAGTGCTGTAACTCGTTTCTGGCTTCTGAGTGTTGTACTTAGTTTGTGAATGAACCACCACTGATGCTCGTGGATATAAACAGAAGAAGAAGAAAAAAGCTGACAGTGTTTTAAATTTAGACTCATAAACTTGAAACCCCACAGGTCAGTGAAGGACGCACTTTCTTTATTCAGAGCCATGATTCAGTTGGTCCTGGAGATAAGGGATAAAACGACAGAGCTGTCGTCAGCGAGTGTGCAGGGCATCCCTTCCTCTGCACTGTCACGAAGGAGAATCTCAGACAGGAGACGGCGTTGTGAGGAAGCAGTGCTCAGATTGGCTGACACTGGATTCCTCCTCATAACGTCACAGAAGCTGGAGACAGGCTGCTTGGAGCTGGACTGGATAGATTTAATTAAATTCAACTTTATTTATATAGCGCCAATTCACAACATAAGTCATCTCGAGGCACTTTACGGTGTAAGGTTTAAGACCTCACACATTATATAAATATATACAGAGAAAACCCAACAGTCCCACTTGAGCAACAGTGGAGAGGAAAAACTCCCTTTA
>JAUMTR010000007.1:17221860-17244826 GCA_032270685.1 Microctenopoma stevenorrisi | reverse complement strand
ACACTGTAAAGTGCCTTGAGATAACTTTTGTTGTAAAATGGCACTATATAAATAAAATTGAATTGAATTGAATTGAACCTGCTCTCTAAGAATATAAGCAGCATCCTCTCATCATCAGTGTTGATGACTTAGTGACGTTCTTGCAACTCTGTGCCTCTCGACCACATTCAGTGTGTGCGGGTCAAAGCGGCGTATTCAGCTGACCAATCTGCAGCTTTCAAGAAGCTTAAATGAACTGTAAATTTGCCGGAACAACCAACTTGTCGACACAAATTGTCCTGATTAACTGCTCAAACAATTGTTTTAAAAGCGAAGTCACTTATTGTAAGAGGAAAAACTATGTTCCTAATATTTATCGTGATATAAAGACAGGGCTGTAACTGGGAACATGAACAAACCATGTTTGTATTTCAACCAACCTGCTCCATCTCCTCCGTGCTGACTGTCTTGTAGGAGTGTGTTTCCAGGTGAGCTATGTGCGACGCGTTGTTAGACGTAGAGGTGGGGCCTCTGGTTTTGCCACGCTGCTGCTGACTGGCAGCGTTGGCTGACGGGTGGTGCAGGCAGTCGTAGTGCAGCATGGTGATCATCTCCTGTTTGATCAGCTCCTCGGCCAGCTGGAGGTCAGAGAGCGGCTCCACAGAGGAGGGACGAAGGACGGACTCATTTACCTGACGAGACGGATGACAGCAAACTGAAATTAAATCAACTGTCTCCACAAACAAAGCAGCTTCCACATCAAACCTAGTATTTGTTCATTAGAAACCTTTTTTACAAGCAGCTCACAACAAAGGCACGCTCACCTGCAAACTGAACACAAACGTTTGCCCACTAACAGGTGATTTAGAATATACATACATATCAGTCTTTAGTGTTGGTCTTGTTGTGGTGTTAGGTGAAATCTGAATCCAGAATATGTTTTATCAAGTCTGATTAGTATCAGTATAACTTCCAGATAACCTTTATTTTACATGAGAAAGTTATTTGTGGTGCAGACAGTGGGAAACAACACTTAGCAAGTTGTTCTGTATGTTTGTTGTAAAGACCTTTTAATGCCGCCTCAAGTACAATGCAAGGTTGTGTCTCCATGATTTTCATACGGTGACACAAAAACCCTCTGAAAACTGCATATTTGACAGTTATTTTAAGTTTAAAATTTTGCCAACTCTAGTAAATGGTATTTATTTTTACTGAGCTGTGGTGTTACCTCAGTAGGTCTTGGAAGACTCCTCTGAATGGCGGTGTGTCGCAGCTTGAGCTCCTTCTCTCGTTCTGCATCCCGCTGAGCCTAGCACACACACACACACACACACAGTACTGTTGTATAACAAAACTTATGTGACTTACACAGATTTTCATTTATGGTATTCATATGAAGTTGTGTATTGGAGGAAATATTATCCTCTTACCGTGCTACGATGACAATTGTGAATTCATTCATGTACATACCTGCTTGCGTGCCTCTATGTCGGACGAGTCCTCTACGAACCCGATCTCCGTCTCCGTTTCCTCAAGTTCTTTCTCTGCGTTTTCAGGAAGAACAATCTCAAAATCGTTTTTGGGAACAGGAAGCGACAGCAGGCCCTGTCGCAGCTGCTGCAGACTTTCTCTTTGCTGAGTGGAGAGAAAAGCCCACGGTAAGTTTACAGTTGACTCGCTTTAACTACAAGAACTAACGGACAGAATGTTCTGGTGTGTTATATTTAATAATAATGAATAATCTATTGATCTCTTGGGGAAATTGTTGTTTGGACAGCTGCTAGACTCGTGTTTGTGCTACTACAGGGTATCGGTGTCTTGTCCAAGGACACCTGGACATGTAACCTTGAGGGACTGGGAATGGAACTCACTCACTCTTTGGTTTGAAGATGACTGCTCTACCCACTGAGCCGTCATACCGCCCCAAATGTTTTGCTAATTTGCTAAAACGTGACTCGATAACCAGCAGCCTGTGTCAGTTGCTGACATTTAAACTATGGTTAAAGCTGAAGTTTGAAGGCGCTGTTCTAGCTCAACTTTCTTCATTGGCATTCATCCTCTTGGCAATGGTGAATGTTGTTCATGCTGCAAGAGCTGCCCGCAGACCATCTGTCCTCATCCCTCTAGACCTCTCTGCCGCTTTTGACACAGTCGATCATCAGATTCTTCTCTCTACACTGTCAGACTTAGGACTTACAGAAAATGCACTGAATTGATTCTTCTCCTATCTTCAAGACATGTCCTTACGGGTACCGTGGGGAGGTGAGACATCCACACTTTCCAAGGTTACCAAAGGGGTCCCACAGGGCTCTGTCCTGGGCCTCTTTTCTTCTCAATATACACTCATTCTTTCGCTAACATCATCCAATCCCATGGCTTTTCATACCCCTCTTACGCTGATGACACTCTGCTTTATTTGTCCTTCCCACCAGAGGATACCACAGTGTCAAAAAAAGTTTCAGCCTGTCTCTCAGACATATCGGCTTGGATGTCTGAGCGACACCTCCAATTGAATTTATCAAAAACTGAGATCTTGATTTTTCCAGGCAGAAACTCCCCTCAGCAAAACATCTAAATCCAAATCGGCTCACTTAACCTAACACCTACACAGTCTGCCAAAAGCCTTGGGGTTTGGAGAGATGACAAGCTGAGCCTGAATGAGCCTGTTACAGCGACCTCCAGGTCCTGTAGAATTACTCTTCACAACATTAGAAAAATCAGGCCTTTTCTCACCCAACAGGCTGCACAGCTCCTTGTCCAGGCAACGGTCATCTCTAAACTTGACTATTGCAACTCTCTCCTGGCCGGAACTTCTGCAGTTACCATCAAAGCCCTCCAGATGGTCCAAAATCTGCCCGTCTCATTTTCAACAAACCAAATTACACCCATGTCACACCTCTTCTCACCTATTTTCACTGGCTTCCAGTAGCTGCTCGCATTGAGTTTAAATCCTTGATGCTTGCCTACAGGATTCTCAATGGATCTGCTCCATCTTACTTTGACACCTTACTGGTAAGTTACAATCCTGCACGCTCTCTCAGATCTGCGAATGAAATGAGGCTAAAGATCCCATCTTGACGAGGTCGCAGACCACAATCAAGTCCTCTCTTTTTTTTTTTTAGCTTCCTGGCCGATGGAACAACTTGCCCTGCCCCGTTCGACTGGCTGACAGTATCACCACCTTTAAAAAGTACAAAAACTTATTATGTTGTCTAGCACTAGTTTTAAATTTGCACAATTACCATGTGTTTAGCATATGCAGGGTCGGCCAGTTGCTCCTCGCTGTTAATATTCAGTTTGTCTCTCAAAGGTGTGCGACCGGGGGTCAAACCAGGTGTCACAGCCCCACGTGGAGTCATCCCTACTCCAGCTTGTGGTGTCATGCCCTCTGCCCCCTGCCCAGGTCCAGGAGTTCTGTTAGAAATAGCACACACATGATTTTTAACATTACAGTATACGCTCTTCCATGCAGTGTTGCAGCAGAGGTCACAGCATCGTTAACCTGAACGGGGTGCTGAGCACAGTGTTGGGCGTCTGGACCTGCTGCCGCTGAGGCGTCACACCACTAAAATCACTCTCGTGCAGAGGCGTGTTGAGGCCTCCCTTCAGAGGAGTGTCGATGTTGGTTAGAGCCATCAGGTTCTGGGCTTCCTAAAACAGACACACCAATAAACGGTAAGCGTGTGACACAGTAGACTCATTAATACACAAAAGAAGTTGAAAAAAATGCTTCAATTAGAAAATTCTAGGAATTAATGGGAGGCTTAACCAAATCACATTGATCCATGTACATATGTTCCCCTCCCGTATGTCACCTTTGGTGTCTGAGTGTTACCTGCAGTATCCTGTCCTGGGCAGCAGGGGTGCGAGGTGTACGTAGTCCTGTTGACATGGTGTTGGTGACGCTGTACTCCGACAGGAGGGTGGAGGAGGCAGAGTTGCCGCTCTCACTCTCCTCTGCAGCTTGACGTGCAACCTCACTTGCGACGCCCAATTTGACGACTTCCTCCAGCTCAGCATCACTGATCTGCGTAGAACGTTAAAACATAATATCTAGTAGCTAAAGTCTGGACTCTCTCATTACAGCATCTGCAATGTTTCTCAGACATGAAAGTGTATCACAGTTACCTGTGGTGCTGGTAAAACCAGTTTAGAGCGTTTTTTGGTGAACTCAGCCACGCCACTGGTCTGAAGGATGGCAGAGGGCAGATCGCTTTCCTTCTTCTTCTTTATCTTCTGCTTATCTTTCTTTCTGTCCCTGTCCTCACGCTCACTACACACAGACATCACGGGGATACTGGTTTATTATGTGAATTACAACTAAAACAAAGCTGTTATTTGTCGATAAGGAGCAACACGTTATTGTTCTGTATGGTCGTTGTAAGCTGCAGTGTTACTAACTTGCGTAATTCTCCGTCCAAGTGCTGCTGTCTGAGTCGTTTAAAGTTTGGTTCCAGAGCGTCATACTGCTCCATGCTGGTGTCATAGAAACCCTGAAAGTCAACAATTACATGATGGATACTGTACGTTTTAACGACGACTTTGACCCATATGCATAGTTGATTCTGTTCTGACGAATGAAAGGTCGATTGATTACCGATGCAGGTTTCTTCTCAAATGGGATTTCAGCATTGTAGTCCACTCCTCTCTTTTTCTTTCTCTTCTTCTGAACGTCAATTCCTGCTGCTCTCAGCTCCCTGCGCTTCTGCAAAGCAGCCAAACGCCTGCAACAGCATGTCAGGAACACTCAGAACATTCGACTTCTTTTTTTTTGTACACCTGAACAATAAACAAACATGAAAGAATACCGTCTCTAACCTGGCCTCCTCCAGCTGTTTCTCTCTGGCCTTCCTCTTGGCTTTCTTACCCTGGGTGTTGGCCAGTCGAGCCCTGGCCTCTGAGAGCATCTCCAACTCATCTAATGACAGTGAGACAAACAAACATGCAATCAATCGATTTCTTTGGTCTAGGCATCTGTGGTGTTATGTTTTGTTTAAATGTGTGTCTCATGCACAAAGCATATGAAAGAATACTTAAATTTGATTTATTTGAAGTGCTGCACTATTTGCAGCACACTTGAAAACAAATGTACGAGCGTATAAATATGTGATATAAAAACCTGGATAGATTCTCACCCTTGGATTAAACTGAACAGTGTGAGACAGTATTAAGTGTGTAAACAGACCTTCGTCCATATCCACAGGGTCGGGTCTGGCAGGTTTTGTTTCAGGATTTGGGTCGATCTCTCCCGGTTTTAATTTCCTGGGGTCGTCTCCTACCTCCTCCTCATTGTCTCTCTGTGCTGCCTTGTCTCTAAACACACGCACATAATTATATACACAAAATGTGAATCAAATAAAATACATTTTGATTAAAAGGCAATTCAGACATTGTGCAGCAAATTTCCCTGAATGCTCAAATGTAATAAATAAGAGTTATGTTTAATTTTGTAAAACGGACATTGGACATATGTAGTGTGTAAAATCTTACAGCAGATATTCATAGTGCTCCAGACACTGGGCAGCAGTGCGACCTATGATAGGAGCAATAGTCCTCCACTGAGTCGGCATCAGTTTGGCCAGATGAAGCAGCTTCTCCTCCTCCTCTCTGGACCATTCAGTTTTCTTGATGCTGGGGTCCAACCACTCGTACCTGCAGACAGAAACCAAGAAAATGTATAAAACCTTTTGTTAATCAGGTGATTAAGATGACGATTTTGATCTATTGATCTCTAGACATAGACTCACCATCTGGCTTTACACTGTTTTGCAGACTTGCGGTGCAGCAGGGAGGCGATACGAGACCACTGGTTTTTCCCATATTTCATCACCGCTGCCTTGAGGATCTCATCCTGAATAAAGTAGCAGATTAGAAAACAGTCAATTAATCGTTTAGCCAAGTCTTTGATTTAATCAGATCAATTACTGTTTGACAGGCATCTAATGACCACCTCTACACATATA
Organism: Microctenopoma stevenorrisi; assembly: GCA_032270685.1. Lineage (NCBI taxonomy): Eukaryota > Metazoa > Chordata > Actinopteri > Anabantiformes > Anabantidae > Microctenopoma > Microctenopoma stevenorrisi. Next base: position 17,238,884 of record JAUMTR010000007.1, on the reverse strand, counting down.
CATGTATATATAAGTACACATGTTTCATGACAGCAAATTCAGTGGCATCATCTCTCAAATGTAGACACGCTGGTTTCTCCGTTTTCTATTCTGTTGCAAACTGAATTTCAAGAAACAGTAGTGCACATTTGTTAAAGCAGTTTTCACATTTTCTACACTGACACAAACAAAACTTTGTGGGAAAAATCTGGACGATAATATTATTACTCCCAAAAGATCTCTGTGTTTTTCCTATTACTTGAAAAAAGACATCTGTTAAGACAAAAGTTAACAACAAATAAACCAACTATAAACTAAACATTTAAAACTAAGTTTTAGTTGCAATATAGAATAGTGCTTTAATGTACATTTCTGACTTTATAACGTTTTTAAACTTTTAAAAGCCTTTCGCTAATCATCATTCCGGATAACCCCGCATTGGCTCAATCTAATTTAACGTGATGTATGATTTAATAAACAAATTCTTTTCGTTATTACGAATACACCATCACTGCCACTCCTGCTGCTACTCCCATTTCACGGTGGCTCAGTTGCTAAAACTAGCAAAGACTTGCAGCCTGCAGTAATGTTTGCTAACGACGCTGACTAAATACGTTACTATTTAGTAACATCTCTTAGAAGTACACTCTGGCAAAACAAGTGGCAGCAGCACGATAAACCATACTTGCAAAATGGGCTGAATCGCATTAAGTTAGCATCTGTCTTCATGCTAACCAATTCCTATAGGTTTGCTATAGCTATGCTAGTTAGCATAATGCTAAGGTTGATAACTATATAAACACTTACTTCAGTGTTGCGCCAGACGCCTCCTTTAATCATAATTCGCGGCATCTTGGCGGCTTTTTTCTCTTTCCTCCGTCAGTAGAAATATTTTACAGGATTCCCAGCCACTATAGAATATAATTCGTGGCGTTTTTCTAAAACAACAATGTAAGACACAGAGCAATGCGACAGCGAAACGCACACGCACTACACCGGAAACGCGTGTAGCATGATACAACGAATCCGCCGAAATGCATTATGGGTGCATGTTGTATCGAGATTTGATCCTCCGTTGATTTTTAACCCAGCAGGAGGCGGAATGTATTCCTGTCTACAACCAGTCAATTTAAGGAAATATGTATTCTTAATCCCACCCATTTACAAATTCAAAAGACTTGACCACAACCTTTCAGGTAATACTGTGATCTATCTCCTCATTATAAATAATGGGCATTATATAAAATGTCTAGCAGTGTGAAGTGATACTGACAATAGAGCAACCTTTTACAACCAACTACCATATCAATCAATGTATTATAAAAAACACAAATACTCCATCTACATATCAGTGAAGACAAAACACCCAGACACAAACAAAGAAATGTAGTATATGCATGTTCAGTGCAGTGAAGAATGTACAGATCTGTACATAGGAGCAACTCAACAGCAGCTTCACAAACGCATGGTTCAAAACAGCAGAGCCACCTCATCAGGACAGGACTCAGCAGTTCATCTACACCTCAAAAACAAAGGCCGTCGTTTGAGGACAATGAAGTCAGAAACCTAGACCGGGAAGCTGATTGGTTTAAACGAGGTGTAAAGAAGCAGTTTGCTGCAAGACCCAACGACCCTCGTTAAACAGGGGTGGTGGCCTCAGGCACAATCTATCACCCACTTACAATGATGTTATCTCAAGGATACCCAGGAAGCTTCACAGTAGTTCGCTCTCTGGCCCAGGTGGTCACGTTACCATAAGTAAAGCCAGAGGGGAGGACAACCCACAGGTGACCACCAATCACCAACCTGAGGCTTCCACAGGGTTTATAAACCTGCTGCTCACACCAGTCAGTCAGGCTGGAGAAAGCCTCTGGAATGGAAGGAGAAACGTCGTCAAGAAACCTACAAGTCCAGTTGCTTTGGATAAAACCTTTTTGAGATGAGTGTGATGTTACACGCACTGTTTCCCTCTCCGTGCAAACTGTCTTCCATGGTCTCCAGCAGACTTCTCACCTCCTCTAGAAGAGTCACGTACACACAGAATAATAAAGAAGCCACAAGTCACAATCAGCTGCTGAGGGTGTAATAATCCAAAGGCCAGGTCATGTTGGTCTTTCCCTCTGACAGGTTTGTGTGGTGTTGAGATGTAGTGAACATCAGTCTCTTATTTGTCTGTGGGTGTCTCCACATGCCAGCGTGGACGTGTTACCCTCACCACCCCCAGCTTGATGCGTCCTGTCATTGCAGTATTTACAGTGTGGTGGTGTTGGAGATGCACGTGTGTGTGACTGAATGTGTTTCTGTCGTTTCAGTATGTGACCCCGTCCTCGGTGATCATGGATCTATGGTGAGATTCCTGCCTGTTGAGTTCTACGCACTGTGTGCCTCTATCAATGTTTATTTAAACATGTTTTTAATGGTAATTGTCGTTAGCTGGATGTTTAACAGTATCTTTGTGGGTTTGGAGTGTGTCTGTGTGCTGCATTACAAAGCTCATTTCTCACTGACAGATGGATTATTGTGATCTGACAAAGCATCATAAGCGCAGTGACTCATTCTGTGTGTGTGTGTGTGTATAACGTGGTAACGTGGTGGTGGCGTCTGTAGGAGCCCCCTATTTTGAAACCATGAAAACCGAGACAAAAGTTCAGTGTGTAATCCTTACTGTGCTCTCTGTGTGTGTGTTCGTTGTGTTGTGTGTCGCTCTGCAGTACGTCCCTCAGAATCTTTACCCAGTCTATAAGAACAAGGTGGTTCCCGTTGCCGACATTATTACTCCCAATCAGTTTGAGGCTGAGTGAGTACTTCTCCTACTTTTGTTTTGTGTTTTTAAACGAGTAGCAGAAGTAACTTTATGTAATGGTACTCATGTTGTTATCTAATACTTCCATTTTGAGGTGCTAGAAATATGGGAAAGAGTCAAAGAAAAATCGACTTTGGCTCAGCTGCTGTCTCCTCTCGTCTTCCTCTCTATAAGTTTTCTTCGTCACTTGAACTTTTCTCCCACGCTCATCATAAACTAATGGAGATGGGTCATTTCTATAAGAAGATGAGGGAGCCACTGGGCTCTAACGTACATTTCACACAAACACGTAGTCACGCTGCGCCACCTAGTGGTGTTTCCATATGTCTGCACAACGAGAAGAAGAATCTTTCCATTGGTGTAATGAACATTTGTTTGCTGGTGTTTTCAGGTTATTGACAGGGAAAAACATCAGCACAGAGAAAGACGCCGTAGAGGTAAAGAGCCACAGACTGCGTCATGTTTCTTCTCTTTGTCTGTCCAACTGACCTGCTACAGTGCTGCACACGCTTACTGCTCATTAAACACGTGTCCTTCTCTCTGCCTGTAGGTTATGGACCTTCTCCACGCCATGGGCCCAGACACAGTGGTCATCACCTCCTCCGACCTGCCCTCCAGATTAGGAGACCGCTTTCTTGTGTCTTTGGGCAGCCAACGTCATGGTGTGTGATATGCTGTGCCCCTGTACGTTTAGGACACATGCATGTTTGAGTTTCAGTGTGGTGGAGCTAAATAAACGCTTTGTGTTCTGCTGTACAGTTCGTCCGGACGGCACCAGGACCACACAGAGAGTCCGAATAGAAGTTCCCAAAGTGGACGCCGTCTTTGTAGGAACTGGAGATTTGTTTGCTGCTATGCTGCTAGCGTGGACTCACCACTACCCCAATGACCTCAAGGTAAAAACACACACATGCACATGACTAATACAAACACACATTAAATGCAGCCTCGTAAGACACGGATACACAGAACTGCTCTCTCGGTTCCTTCTCAGACGGCCTGTGAGAAGACTTTTTCTGTGATGCACCATGTTATCCAGAGGACCATATCGTATGCTCACGGTAAGACGGGTGTTTCTTCCTGCAGAGCGACCCATGGTCACTGCGACGTTTGATCAGGTGTCTCTGCTACTTCTAGTTTAAAGAAGGCTCTAAATGTTTCTACCTGCCTCCCTCTCTCTCCTCAGAGCTGGCGGGTCCTGGTCGGAGGCCCAGTCCGCCCCAGCTGGAGCTGAGGATGGTTCAAAGTAAAGCGGACATAGAAGACCCTGCTATAGTTACGGAGGCCACGGTCATATCCTAACGTTGCCCACCCATGAGACTCATAATCTTGTCCTCTTCACCACACATCTCTCAGTCCTGTATCCTGGTAAATCTCTCAGCACTGTAAACCTTGACTGTCATTTCTTAACTTCAGCAACTCATCATCCAGACTCCTTCAAGCTCTTAGTATTGTATCTCCTTTAGTCCTTTCACCCTAACTCCTCAGTATCCTAACCCCTTGAACTGTAACCTCCACACCCTTTAACCCTGTTCTGGTTTTGGAACCAGAGGCACAGATAGACACAAAGTTTGGTCTGGTCGGAGTTATTTCTACTTAATGCCACAAATGGATTTTATTTAAATCTTTTATTTCACTTCTGTTCGAAAACTACACTAACTGAATAATTATAGATCCCAAAACACAGAGTTCTTGGATTATGCTACTGTGTAGGAGGACAATTGATAACATATATTATATTTAGTTTTAATACAGAGGGAATGATTTGTACTTGTAAAGTTAACATACAATAGGTTTAGAATTTGTCCTGAGGAAAAACAAAAATCCAAAATCATCTGATTCCCACTGCTGAACAGATGAACACCTTTTCCAAAACTCTACCTCCGGGTCATTTAATACAAGCTTTCCTACCTTATTGCTCTGTTACTGCCACTCAACTCACATTATCTCCAAGTCAGCAGTGTTGCGCTCCAGCAGCGGGCCTCCACGCCTGCTGCCAAGTAGCAGGGTTGCAGCATCTAACACTGTCTATCTGTGGCTCTGCCGACCACTACTTCTGCCCCCTCCCCGTCTTACAGCAGTGTTGTTATGGTGACCAAGTCTAACCCCTGAGATCCCTTGAAAATTTAACATAGGAAAAAAAAACGCACAATGTATAGTTGATGTATAGATGTTGTACTATAATTGTATTGGACCATCTGTATGATATCTTCTATCTGATCTGTCTGTTGGACCATTGTGTTGATGCTACTGTACTATAGACCACATACACTTCAATATCACGCAAACCAGAAACATTAAGGCTGGTCCTGGCACTTCAGGAGGCTCCGGTGGCTTCAGCCGTTGCCACTTGTTAGTGAAAGGTATTTGTCTAATAGTCGTAGTGAATAGTTGAACCTCTTTCATGTCAACTTAAAGAAAAATGAGCTGCCCGAGCCGTTCGTGGTCGTTTTTAGACCGCCCTCAGTGCCGGAGCCAGCCCACGTCACGCCAGACGGTCCCGCTCCATCTCTGGCCCAGAACCCTATATCTGAGAGCTGTGCCACTGAATTTACTGGACTCCTCAGGATGTTGTATCAGAAGCAGGAGACTTCCCCCACGCCCTGTAGCAGCTCTGCATATGTCGTGGATTGGTTCAGTTCACACTCCACTTTGCTCAAACGAACAGAAACAAGCTCAGCTGACGCCAGGAAAATTTGAATATGACATTGATATGGAGATGACTAGCATATAGCAGAGGGTTGTTTCCCTTTTAGCCGAGCGTCAGATATTTCTGATCTTTTTTAATTATTGTGTTTACGTGACAGGAAGAATGAACAATGACCTGTGTGTGTGAGACTCAAATCTGTGTCATTCATGATGATGTAACAGGAGATATAGAAATCTAAACAAAATATTAGTTTGTTCTACTATAAGCTACGTTTAAAATTAGCTTGAGCCCCCGGGGTTTCTGGTGTATCTGATGCTGTACAGTTAACGGTTTTCTGGGAGCCACAGTGGAGCGTGACAGGAAGGAGGGGAGGCAAATGCGATGTGCGACGGTGGTCATGAGCCGGTTTCAAACCAATGATGTCGCATGAACTTGGCACGTGCCTTAGCCCGCTGAGCTACCAGGGCACCACAGAAATGAGATTTTAACGTTTTTTTTTACCTGAATAATTGTTCCCCTCTTGTCGCTTCCTGATTTGAATGTTGGTGTTTAACAACAGATAACTGGAGGCTTAAAAACGAGATGAATCCAGGTGTTGTCGGTGTCCCATCTGAGCTGAATGTAGGGTTCTGGGCAGACCAGTGTTATTCTGTACTGCTGTTGTTTCTCTTTGGACTGTACTGTGATACTGCCTTAGGAACCTAACATCAACATCATAACGCCACAATACTGCTCACTGGAGGGGAGGAGAGGGAGGATGAAACATAGGATGGAACATGCACCTGAACTGAGGAACAGATGAGATTTTCAGTTTAATTACATAAACTACACTTGAAGTGATTTGATTATCAATTCCATTAATTGTTTATTTGTTATTTTTTCAATTTAAATTTGTATTGTGTTGTTGCCTCAGTTTTCTCTTTAATGACTTTTATTAGTTGTTAGAAAACACCTCTTGGACTAACAGTAGGGTACATTTTAAAAATGGCAGTAGGCTGACAGTTCCACATACATACATAATGTTTGTCATATCAGTAACAGACTTCTGCTTTCTGCTGACACAGCTGTCAGACTGTGGGAGAGAGAGAGTCTATGTACATGTGAATACACACACAGACACACACATACATACATATATATATATGTGTGTGTTTTAAGGTCACAGGGTTCTGTGTGAATGTGAAAGGAAAGAAGGAATCAGGAGGGAGGACCAAGAAGAGGTGTGTGTGTGTGGGGGGGCTTTTTCTGGATTTAGATAAGGGACTGTGATTTCCATGTTGTCTCCTCTTTCTCTTCCTGCTCTCGTTTTCCTGATTTTGGCTCTTTGCAGATTAGTAACTCCCATCGGGCAGAAAGCAGCTACATTACAGTACATTACAGGCTTAAACAGAAATATTCTTCTTTTAGAATTTCGCGGTACATAGTTTACCTTGGTTAGTTCGAACATGAGTGCAACCCTAAACCTACCCCTACCCCCAGTGATTCATGTCAGAGGGCTGTCGAACAGGAACCGAGCAGAACTCTAAATGTTTCTCTCATTTGAATAAACAAAATGCTCTAATGCAACTTGTTGTTTGTGATCAGACCTTTCATCCCCGTGTGGTCAGATGTAACCAAGCCTTCCCATGTGGCTTTGCTGGATGCTCTCCTCTCTACCTGTACTGTACATGTTCTGAGAACCCTGTCCATGTGATTAGGGCTGACCCTAAACTCCACCAGTTCTACTGTCTGTCCCTGACTGTGGTCCTCTCCTCTCCTCCCAGTCGACGGGTTCATCTGCACCATGCTGTTGCTCTATTCTTCGTGCCAAAACAAAGCATAAAACAAAAGGAGGAAATGTAATAATCAGTGTTTGGTAACTGTTTTTAGTGCTATGTTTTTGGAACATTACAAGTATTTTTTAACATGTTACAATAAAAGATTGTAGTGTACAAATTCACATTTATAATATATATATATATATATATATAGATAGATAGATATATATGAGAAATGTATGTTCTAACGCAATAAAGAGAGATTACGAATTATCAACGGAGGCTCCCTACTTTTTAATACTTGGGTTTGTTACCATGAAACCGTTTGAACTTCTTTTGAAAGTCTTTTTATTTAATGGACATTTGATTTGGCTGGAATTAAAAACACCTGGTAGCAAATCTTCAGCAAAACAAAGACTAGAACCGCTGCAGCCTTGTTAATACGAGAGTGCGAGTCCCTCGTGTGTCCCACATGAAGACAGACATCGGTAGTCATCATGACGGAAACACGGCCCCGCACAGGTGTCGCTCCAACACGCAGCAGGTCACGCATCCACGCGGCGTCTCCATGTCCCGTGCTCTGTGCCACACGTCGGCGTCCTCGTCGTAGCGCTCCACGCAACACATGGTTCTGCCATCGTTGCAGCCTCCAGCCACATACAGCTGGTCCTCCAGCACCGCAATGCCGAGGTGGCTGCGAGGGTCGATCATGGGAGTCGCTGGGCGCCACTGGTTGGACAGCGGGCTGTAGACGATGACTCTACTCAGCTGCTCGCCGCCATTGTGGCCACCAACCTAGGAGAGGAACAGGGGGACATTTGACCTCACATAGATACTCAACCGCTTAATAGCCTGCATTTAAATGTGCACTATAGAACAACAGGAGATCTGTGTGTTTATTATAGAGTGATGGTGGAAAAAAGTAAGTTTGAATAAATATTAGGCAGCAGCTTCTCCACCTTACTTCACTGCTGGGACCTTCTCATGGTGTGGAGTTATCTTTTTACATCATTACTAACACAGGAAACTGGGACCACAAGAGCCTCTTAATCAACAACGATCTGTTCCCAGTGATAGTCATTTGTTTTCATCAGAAGAATCACCCCACACAGTAAAAAGTGTCAATATTTCAGAGTTAACCTATTTTAGAGAGAACCTGTTTTCAGTTCAGAGGTCTGTTAAATGATGAGGATGATGATAGTGTCCAGTCCTAATCAGTACATGTTAGTGAATGACAATGCTTTGAGTTCTGCGTACTACATAGATTTGGTCTCTGTAGGCGACCACCCCTGCAGCATAACACCCCATGTCCATGGGGGCAATCAGTGTCCACTGGTTGATGTGGGGGTTGTAGCACTCAGCAGTTTGTAGGGGTCCTACCTGACTGTAACCACCAAAGATATACACCTGCAAAAACCAGAGCACAGTGTGTTCAGCTTTCTTAATACACCCGCAGGCGCATCTCTGTCTGCGCCCACCACCACAGATGGGCGTGGTTAGAAATCTGCACTGAAACCACACCCAAACGTGATGTCATGCTGTACTGACCACACCCTACAGGGCATTTCTGAACCAAGGTTTCCACCACTGTCCTCGGTTCCACCCACCTTGTTGTGTAACGCTGCTGCGCTGGCATCACTCCTCTGCTCGTGCATTGGTGCCATGTAGGTCCACTGGTTGGTGTCAGGCTTGTATCGTTCGACAGTGTTGAGTTTTCCATATCTGCCGCAGCCTCCCATGGCGTATATAAAGCCATTCAGTGCGACTGTGCTGAAAAAGCATCGAACTTCGTGCATGGACCCCACCTCATGCAGAGTTTTAGTGATGAGGTTCAGCCTGTGGACGCTACACAAACAGTTTAGGGAATAGCCGCCAACAAAATAGACAAATCCGTTGAGGAAAACACAGCTGTGGAGGGCTCGAGGAAAGATTTCACTGTTGCTCACTGTCACCCAGCGGTCAGCTCGGACGTTGTATAAATCAATCCTGTTAGTTGGGTTACTATCCTCCCAACCACCAATAGCCAATAACACAAATAACGGGAGGCGGGTTGGAGTTCTCCTCACACTGGAGTCGTACAGGATGTTAATGGTGGTGTTTATCATGGTCAAGCATGGTAGACTGTTCCTCACCAGAGCGTTTTGGCTCATGGTGCTGATCAAGTACTCAATGGGAATTAAGAGCAGACGAACCTAGACACAAGAAGATTGTTAGAAACTAAAGGAATATTCCACTGGTTCAGATTCTCTGAGCTACTCGTCACTTGTGTGATGACACAACACAATTTGTAATTGTTAATAAACAACATAACTTCTTCTAGTGTGGCCATTTAAGAAGGAGAGACCATGAATTACCTTGCTCAGCAGTGTGGGCATGTGAGCCCTGCGTTCTTCAGGAGCGTAGTTGATCCAGAGGACGATGATGTCAAACACGGTGCTCTCCTGCCTCACATTGAGCTCGTCCTTCTCAATGAACTCTGCCAGCTGCTTCGCAGAGAGCTGCAGGAAATTCGTAGATAGTCCCGCAACCTCCTCAAAGTGGTGCAGGATGTAGAGATAGGCCTTCTGCCTCAGGTCAGGACAGTTGTGGACGCATGCCAACTTCCAGATGTCGATGCATTTGTTCAAACAAAGCTGTTGCTCCAGGAAGTTGCAGCAGGCCTGCGCGATGCCCTGGATAGCAAAGTGGTCTGCTGCTGCCCACAGTTCCAGTATGTTCTCTTCTGTCACCACAATGGAGCTGGTGTAGGCGTATTTCAAAACTAGGCTCATTATCTTGGGTGACACACTGGGAAAGGTGTAGACCTGCGTCTCTGTTGTTGACGGTTTAGTGCGGAACAGATCTCTGTGGTATCAAGAACCAGAATCAGTTTGTCACAGTTACGTTCTACTCAAACTTTAATTTAGCACTTTAGCAATTGCCCAAAATGCAACATTAAGCCATTAGGCTACATGGACATTGTCAAGGTTACTAGGTTACAAGGTTATTTAGTTTGTTTCAGCAGCAACATTGAACCTTAGGAGGATCTGAGTAGTAAGTCCATATGAAGTGCTGTACAATCACAAGCTCACCTGAAGTATGGGCTGCAGCTGCAGAGGATGATCTTGTGGACTTTAAACTCTGCATCGTTGACTCTGATCACACTGTCGCACAGCTTTTCCTCCAGGAGGAGCGCGCTAAAAACCCCACTGCCGATGGTGCTCATTGTTTAAATGTTACCTGGGAGCTTCGAGTGCTAAATATAAGTAAATAAAAGTCAGTATTAACGTAGTACTGTAGTATGACTGGGTAAACTCAGATGATTTGCTTTCATCTGTTGGATGGTTTTTATTTAAAAATGGTGACGTCGTAATTTAAGTTAATTCTTTTCTATGTTCACAGTGACATGGTGATGCCTTCAAGTGTCATGAAAATCATCGTTTCTCAAGCTTTTGTGTTTCTTGCCATCACACGTTAACATTACCAACACTGGTTATAGTGCACTAAATTGGCCTCCGCGAGCTTCCGTAGAGCAGCTGCTGTCTTGTTGACATATTTGTTTTTCCTCATCAGCTGATCGGCCTCACGGTTGCAGAACGGAGCGCCATATAACCCAAAACATGATTTTCCTCCTTCGATACAAACTAGGGACAGCTCGCACAGTTTCTCACGGCTCCGCAGCTCAGAGACCAGAGAGTTTTGTGAGGCCTTAACGTGGACGTGAGTTTAGTGCGTTTGCAGTTAGCGTGAGGAGCTACACCCAGGAGCTAACAGGCTACATTGGCCCCCGAGGAGCCGTGAAGCCAAAGAATGGAGGGGATCCTGTATAAATGGACGAATTATATGTCAGGTGAGTGTCATGATTTATTCACCGTGCCTGTGTCCGCAACCTTTAACATGTATGTTATGTGAGGTTATTTCCTGATTATTTTACCACCAGGTGCTCGGGTCTCATCTTGCTTGTTACTGCTAGAAAATGCAAATATTTCAATAATTAAGTTTATCCTAAAAATTGTATCTGCAAATATTTTCATAACTGATAAATTGCTTCAATCGTTTTTTTATATTTTCTAAGTGTGGTTTCAAAAGTGAGGATTCAACAGTGGACCTCATCATGTGTGAGGGCAAAATAAAGAGTTGGAAATCTGGAAATGTGTTGGCTTGACAGCTGGAAACTTGCAGTTTAGTTGGATTTTCTTTAACAAGATTTTGCAAAGCTTTAAAAAAGCACTTAAATCGTCACAATGTTAACTCTAACTCTCTATGTTTTCTCAGTTTATGGATTCAACATCCCAAGATCTGTTTAATTAGCTTCGCTTATTTCCTGTCTTGTCAGTGACCCACAGCTGCAGACATGCTGTTTTCTGTCCTCAGGCTGGCAGCCCCGCTGGTTCGTTCTAGAGAACGGAGTCATTTCCTACTACGACAGTGAGGAGGACGTTGGTAAAGGAAGCAAAGGATCCATAAAGATGTCTGTGTGTGACATCAAAGGTTGGACTGCTAGTGTTTTTCTTTTCCAAACCACTGGATACCTCATCTGCACTCTTCAAATCTTGTTATTCATTTTTATTACATTTCAGTTCATCCAACAGATCCAACACATCTGGAGCTGATAATCCCTGGCGAGCAGCATTTCTACGTCCGGGCCGTGAACGCTGCAGAGAGACAGAAGTGGCTGGTGGCTTTGGGATCGTCCAAAGCTGGAAGTATGGACAGTCACAAGCACAACGGTGTGTCTGCCTGCTTCCTCTTTCCGAGGCTTTGTCTGCAGGGAGCTGTGAAGCATTTTAGACAGTGACTCATGTTTACTGTAAAACTAGAAATGTTACTTTTTACGTTTTCTGAGGAGAAATAATCAATAATACATCAGTCATTAAAGTAAAAGCAAGTTTTTCTACTTTCTGCTGTGAAAAGTAATAACTAAGTTACTTTGATCTTTATTGTTATGCCTGCTCTAGTGTCTCAGTGTTACTGTACATTTATTTCACTTTTTAAAAATCAGTATTTGTTCACTGCCAGGTCCAGACTGTCTGAGGACGAAGATGTCTGAGGTTCGTCTGTACTGTGACCTCCTCATCCAGCAGGTCCAAACGATCCAAACACAGCACAACGCCAACGCAGAGACCCGTCCACCGTCTGAGGTACCAGCACATGTTCTCACTCCTGCCTCTGAGATCTGCAACGAGAGGAGACTAACAATTCCCTTTGATCCCAATCCATTCTGTTCTCCTTGGTTGTCCCTGGCTGGTGGAATGACTCGTCCTGCTCCATTCGACTGGCTGAGGCTGTCACCACCTTTAAAGAACATTTAAATACTCACACAGATTCATAAAAATAGTCTAGCACTTGATTTCTAGCATGTTCTTTAGCTCGACTATTTGGGTCTTATCAGGGCTTTTAGTTTGTAATATTTCAGAATTTACACAAACCAAATGGTGATTGCTGGTCTGACAGTAAAGCCGTCATGCTTCTTCTCCCACATTGTTCTTTATTTTCACTAAAGTAGACTCAAGCTTTGTTACTTGTTTTTTACCCCAAATGAAGAAACCCGTCACTATATATTGTAACGGGGTGGTTATCATGTGTCACGCTGGCTCTTCCCCTCTGTCCAGGCCTCTCTCCTTAGTGCAACCTGTGCGACTTTCATCAGGACTTTAGAGGAATGTATGACTCTGGCTGGCCAGAGTTTGACCCCTGACCTCCGACCCCCTGAAAGGGTAAGTAGGTTTACTTTAAGCTAAACCAGGTATATTTTGAACGTTGGGGGGGCGGTTAATTTGAACACATTGTCAAGTTATTCCTTGTTTATTATTGCGTGCAGATTTTTATATTGCATGCGTCATAAAAACACATTCAGAAAGATTCTGAACTGTGTAAATAGCGCTGCAGTAAATGTCCTCTCTCCTGTCCAGATGAGGAGGTCAGTCAGTCACCCTGGAACATACAGCTTTGACAAGTGAGTTAAACACACACAGTTACAATAACTTTATTTGTGCTGCACTTTACATGCAAAAAAAGAGTAAAGTCCACGCAGGCTGTAAAACACATACAGTCTAGCCCATAATCAATCATCCTTCTGACAAATTGTGACGTAAAAATACTTTTATTCAACCAGCAAGTTATTTTTTGCCATTTTTTCCCAAAATATAATACAATGATGTACAAGAGACATTATTGAGGAACAAAACATATTTATTAGCTTTTCTTTTACATTTGAGCAAAAAGTGTCATGTCCAAAATCATTCATACCCTTCTCAAACATTATTATCATAAACATTATACATCATAGTTTCTGAGAAAATCCAAAGTTCTATATCATTCCAACTAGTCCAAGCTGCTCTAAAGCATCCTCATTACCCTGATTAATTAGGAACAGCTGTTTTAATCAACTCGACAGGTAAAAGACAGCAGCTCTCTGCAGTTGGTTTGTGGACAGTCATGGCTGAGACAAAGGAGCTGAGTGAGGACCTGCGGCTGCACATTGTGGCTGCTCACAAGTCAGAAATGGGCTACAAGTAGTGATGGCCAGATGAAGCCTTAGAAGCTTTGAAGCCTCACAGCCAATTGGTTCGCTAAATGGTTAATTTCTCGAAGCCTCGTTTCTGGCTTCATGTGCTCACAAACCCCCTGCTGGTCAAAGACGGTAAGGCAGGCAGATGTGTTCCTTTTCTTGAAATCGTCTTGCCACAGTTTGGCGTGGGAATAAAAAGTGCCAGGGAACTAAGTTTTGTCTTTGTGTGTCAAGCTATGATGACATTAGTTTTTATGTGTGTATTTTCTAAATCGAACTGAATAAATCCACTTAATATTTATGTGTCTTTGAGACCGACACCATACAACTTACGGGGAAACTCTGTTGCATTTCATTACCCGATATACTCAGCACGGCGCGCCAAACCGTGAACCAGTTGCCGAACCACTCACGTGGTACGTCCCACAAACGAGGCTTTATACGTCATCACATACGTCAACGAAGCGAGCCTCGACACACGCTTCGCAAAAAATTCGATTACTTGACACACGCTCCGAAGCCTCGGCATGAGACGTCCCATCACTAGCTACAAGGCCATATCTGCATGTTTTCAAGTTCCAGTGGCTACAGTGCAAAGTATTATGTTCCGCACTGTGGAAAATCTCGGAGGACGTGGTCGGAAGCCAAAAGGGACACCTGTGCTGGCCAGGAGGACAGTGAGAGAGGTGAAAAAAAAATCGCCACCAAGGCCATCCTGGTGAATCTGGGCTCTGCTGGTGGCAACGTCTCCAGGCAGACAATCCAACAGACGCTGCAGACTGCTGGGTTCCACGGATGCAGACCAAGGAGGACGCCACTTCTCCAGATAAGGCACACAAAAGCTAACTCGGCCTTCACTAATGCTCATCTGGACAAAGAAGAAGATTTCTGGTCTTGTTATAATCAGATGAAAACAAAATTGAATTGTTTGGTCGCAATTATGTTTCCTTCGTTTGCTATAAAAAAGGAGAAGTCTTGAACCCAAAGAACACCGTCCCCACTGTCAAACATGGTGGTGGAAGCCTAATGCTTTGGGGGGGTGTTTCAGCCAATGGACCAGGGAAACTAATCACAGTAAACGGCACCATGAAAAAAGAGCAATACATGAGGATTCTCAACGACATCATCAGGCAGTCCGCAGAGAAACCAGTGGACATTTTAACATGACAAAGACCCAAAACACAGCAAAAGTGGTGAAGAAATGGTTAGTAGACAACAACATTAACGTTTTAGAGGGGCCCAGCAAGAGTCCTGACTCAATCCAATTAAGAATCTGTGGAGGGAGCTAAAGATCAGAGTGATGGCAAGAAGATTTGGAGCTCATTGCTACAGATAAGTGGGCAAAAATACCCGTGGAGACATGCAAAAAGCTGGTGTGCAAATATAGGAAGCACTTGATTGCTGTAAAAGTCAACAAAGGCTTTTCTATTGATTATTGAGAACGTTATGAATAATTTTGGACATGACTACTTTTTTCTTAAATGTAAATAAAAGCTGAGAAATATTTTTTTCCTCACTAATGCCTCTTGTACATTGTCGTATTATCTTTTGGGAGACACCTACGTCATTTCCAGTCAAAAAGAAAACTTGGTTGAACAAAAGTAACTTTATGTATGATTAATTATGGGCTTGACTGTACATGTTTTAGTTGATTTAAAACATGTACGTCATGTGAGTGTGTAAAAATACATTAAAGGCTAATGCTCTCTTTTAAGAGATGGTAATGTTACTTTAACTCAACTGTCCGTTCTGTGAACTGTTCTGTGAAGAAGCCACACGCGTGATGTAGACCATGGCAAAGAATCTATTTCAGCTATTCCTTTTTTCTTCGTCCATCAGATCAGGTGGCCTGAATGTGCTGAGGGGGGGTCAAAGGCGGACGCCGTCCAGAAGCCGGACATGCTCTGACAGCTCGGTTTACGTTACAGACCGTAAGACACATTTTACAGCCACAACAGTAAAGAGATTCACATTGTCATGTGCACAGTGCAGAAACACATTTCCCAGTACAGTGAGATTCTTTCTTTGCTCCCCACACCAAATGCCACATACAAGAATAAAGCTAAAGTAGCAAGTAAATAAAATAACTGGATAAATTATAACGGAATGGAAGTGGAAAAATGCATAAGGTGCAGATTAGTATGTGCAAACTGCAGATAAGTCAGACTCCAGTCAGTGGTTCAGGAGCCTAATGGTCTTGGGAAGGGGAGTCCTTTAGCCTGGTGGTCCTACATCTTGTTGGCATCTGTTAGGAACTGATGTGTTGGAGGATGGAACCAGAATTATGAACTCGTGTTCAATTACTTCTTCGGATGTCGTTGGTCACGACTCTCTTTCCAGCGGTTTGAGGAGACTGCAGCGTTGAGTTTGAAGCTTCGGCGTCACTGTGGAGCAGGGCGGTGGCTTAGTGAAGCTCTGAGACCTGCAGCATACGAAGTGATGAGCCTGCTTTAAACAAACAAGACTAAAGATGAACAGTCAGCGACTTTATCAGTGGGGTTTACTAATCCTGCTCGCCGCCACCACAAGAAACTTCTGTGTAGGCATGATGCAACAGAATGGCTAAACCCAGCTGGACGGCGAGGACTGAGATTAGACACCTGTGATGCATCCTGGCTGTTGCGTCAGCTGAAATAACACCCAAAGTACACACAACTAACCAGGTAACTTTTGTGTGTTGCAGGTGTGCCGTCTTCCATTCCTGAGAACCGACAAGACCACGCCCACTGATGTGGACAACAGACTGTCCCTCTGATGTCCAAACTCTGCAGAGCCTCTGTGGGGGATTGAGAACACGTTAGCTGGGAGTGGCTTGAATGATATTTGATCTCTTGTAGTGATGTCAGCGACCTGCCAACTAAGTGCACTTTGGAATCATCATTTTGCCTCTTTTGGTTCGTTTCATCTGCACATCGCTCCCAGCGGTGAGTTAACTGACACTCGCACAGGAGATCTGGAAGCAGCAGCGGACAACGCTTCAGACGTCTTGTTCCACCCTCTGCCAGCTTTGAGCTCGTCGGTGGTAACGTCTGACACGCCTGGATTAACTTTTGTATTTCTCCATGTGTCTTGTATTAACGTCGCATAAAAATGAAGCAGAAATCGTGTGTGCAACATCACCTGTGGATGTGCTGTGGATTTGAGCATTGTGTGAGCGTGTTTTATATTTTTTCTTTAGTTAGGGTGCACTGAACTCTCAGGTTCACATGCTTATAATAAGCCAATGAAAAACTGTCTCACTGTTGCTGCACTTTCACTGTGTACGGCTGCCCTGTGTGTGTGTGTGTGTGTGTGTGTGTGTGTGTGTGTGTGTGTGTGTGTGTGTGTGTGTGTGTGTGTGTGTGT
>JAUMTR010000007.1:17184760-17215990 GCA_032270685.1 Microctenopoma stevenorrisi | reverse complement strand
CACACACACACACACACACACACACACACACACACACACACACACACACACACACACACACACACACACTCTCTGACATCACTGGTGGCAAAAGATGCAGGTTTCTGAGTTGGAGCTAGAAAGTTCTGCTTCCCTGTGTTTTCTCAATAGTGTCAGTGAAATGAAGAACAGCGTTCAGAATATGCAGCCATCTCATCATCAGGGGTATTTTTCTTGTATTTTTGACTCGTAACATTTTAAAACGGTGGTCTTGCTAAATTTTGTTAAAGCATAACTTTGGTTATTTTCTAAATTAAAGTAAACTCATAACTTAAGAGTCCAGTGCAAAAACTAAATCTACTAAAAAAAGAATAAATGTTAAACTTGTCTCTTTATAAATTCAATGCACTGATACTTTTAAGATGAAATATACATGTAGCTGTGTTTATACTGACACAGGTTACACTGGGCAATAATGAAAGATGTGCAAAGAGTTATTTCCACAATAAATAGTTTTAGTTTCACTTTTTACGTTTTAAGTTTTTTTAATATAAATAATAAAAACCTTAAAAAAATCTTATTATTATTAATAGTAGTAATTAGGTGCAGAGACATAAACAGGGCTGCTTCGCATTCAGTGTTTGTTCAGCTCTCGCCTTGTTTCTAGCTGTATCTATTACCATCTGTCTTCTAAAAAATGTCTCTGTTTTTGCTCTTGCTGTGAGTAAACTGAAAGCAACAAAGTGAAATTTCTCAGAGAGTTAACGCTGTTTCTGAACACGGTATAGCCGACGCTGCGCTGCTGGCTGCAGACTGCTTTTTAATGACGAAAGATGAGCCACTTCTTTTCTTTATACAAACAATAAAGAAGCTTGGCGTATACTCAGACTGATGCGTACAGCAACACTGACTGTGTGCTAAATGTGAATGAAAGCAGCATGAAGAAAGCTTCATATTAAATAAACCACACTCAGGTGAGATCCCAACGAAAACTAACTAAAGAATGATCACACTACTTCATGCTGCATCAGCTTGAGAAAATACTGCAATGACTAGGCTGCTATTCTCTCTCCCTGTCAATTAGTGATAATGGACCCCGCTGGCCCAGAGAAGACCACTCCCTCCCTCTCTACTCCCTGCCTCCTTGACACACATGCACTCACATACACACACGTTCTCTCTCTCTCTCTCTCTCTCTCTCTCTCTCACTCTCTCACTCCAGATTTCTTTCCATCCCCTCAGTCAGTAATAATGGAGCCCAGCAGTCCGAAGAAGATCCAGTTTGCTGTCCCCCCGCTGCAGGGACAGCTGGACCCGCAGGCCGCTGAACATGTAAGCGTATTTGTGTGTCACAAAGTGTGTGGGTGTGGGTTCATGCATGTGAGAGGGGCTGAATGAGGCTTCTATCTATGAGTCCTGTGTGGAATGTTCTGTGTGGGTGCAGATTAAGCATGTGTACGTAAATCAGTACTTTTGTGTTTCTGACATGTGTATTTATGAGGTTCTGTGTATTCTAAATGTGCTTTTGAGTATTCTGATTATTTGTTTTGATGATTTAAAGTGGGGAAAGCACAAAAGTGCAAAAGCCAACTATAACACTATAAGTGCTGATGATTTACTCTTTCTGAAATATTGAAAAGAAAAACGTCAGCATTTCAAAGTCTCTGAAGATTTTCCTTCACTTCCAGTAACGACATTAATGCGTTTATGCAGAAGTGACCTTACGTTACATTTACTCATGTCACTGACAAACTGCAACTAACTCCAAAAAAAAGAGGTTCCCGCCCACTCTCCACTGAGGGGGTGTTGAAAGGCATGCTGGGAAACGTGAACCATCAGAAACTAAATGATACAAAGATGAGTTTTGTTAGAATATGTGAATCGTGGCGTCACTTTGCTTGAACTGTTTCTGAATGGCACAGAGACTACAGAGAAACAGGAGCTGGTGTTTCAAACTGCTTCAGCTGGACTTCAGTCTTGGTGTTTAGTTCCCACTAATAAACAGGATGACGGAAATGTACATTGCTGTAGTTTGATGGTTTATTCTCCTTGTACCAGCAGAATAAACTGGTTATTTATCTGTGCACAAACAGTGCAGCTAACAGTGTTGGGTTTTGGGACCTCGGTGTTTACCACGCTAATCTTGCTGCAATATGTTTGATAAGTTCCAATTTAGAAAGCACTAAATCTTTAAGTGTACTCCTCAGGAGTGAGGTGTTTTTTTAAAGCCTGCTTATGGGTACAGTAAATATATAATGTCCTAACGAATAAACAGGAAAAACCTGTGTTTGTGTGTTTACCTCAGATCCGTCGCAGAAGACCGACTCCTGCAACCCTGCAAATCTACAGACAACCTGGCTCAGGTAAAACTGCAGGGAGAGAGAGAAGGAAGGAAATGAGGGAGGGGAGGAGGGAGAAATAGGGAGAGAGTTGAAAAGCAGCAGCTATAATGGAACCTTTATTAGATTTGTGCTGCAGCTTTTGGTAAGTCATCTCAATGTTCAGACTGACCTGATGGATGTCTGAAGTGTGTGTGTGCTGGCTCTCAGCTCTTAGAAATCCTTCTACACAGGAACCCACTGATTGAATAATAGGCCTGATTCCATTCTGTGAGCTCATCTCTGCGAGTCTGGTTCTAATATGTTTGTGTAGAGCTCAATGGGTGCCCGAGGTGTTTTCGACCAGCCAGTTTGTATGTTTCTCGAAGAAATCAGAGAACAAGAATGTTGGTTTCAAACACAGCAGGAAGCCGGAGAATCAAACTGTGAACAAACCATTACACAACTTTAATATTATGAGATTTAGAAAGGCAATCGTCACACAGAATTTGGGATACACTTCCTCTCTCTCCATTATTTTAATAATTGTGGCCATGAAAAGTCGAATCCCTTGCTCCATGGCTCACGGTCTGCGTGTATGACAAATCCTCTCAGTCTGAACCCAGCTGGCAGCTGTGAAAACACGTGGCTGCTCACTCTCAGTCCTGAAACGATAAAGCAACATCATGACAAAGTGCAGATGTTGTGTTCTACCCCTAACCTACTTTAAGGGACATTTAGTGACTTACCACACGGAATGAACTCCAGTGATGTCTAGAATCTATTTAAAAGCACATAAATAAGCAACAATAGTGCCCAAAACACAAAACCTCCCAGCTATTTTAAGAAAACCCCTGGAGTCCTTTTCTTTTGACATTTTCTAACGGGAAACTGTGGCTCCTCTTCCTCCTGCAGATGCTGGGGATCCAAACAACGCGGGCGGAGAGTCACAGGTTTGCAAATGGTTGCACAAACCACCACCAGTCTGCTATTTGCTATAGGTTCATGTACTCAACACCACCCACTATGACCTAAGAACAACTATCAACAAAGAAAAATAACCAGCTGTGTAAAATGGAATTAATGGCAATTGACATTTAAATGTAATAATATGCAAGAACATATAATATAATTCTAGCGGTTTTCTGAATTGTAGAGGACTAGAAGTATTAAGTAGAGTTCACAAACCAGCAGAAGCAAACTCAATTTCCTTACATAAACCTTATTTATAACGTGTAAAACAAAACAAAGCATATAAACAGACCACACATGTAGGTACAGATGGAATGAATGAAAAGGAAAGAGAGAAAATTGAAAAGGGTTTTCTTCTGTACTGCAGGCTTCAGATTCATCTCAGAGGAAGCAAAGCACCTACACCTCGCCCACTATGAAAGGTAAAAACAACCTGATTTTCATTCCATTCAAGCATGTTTATAATATTCTTTGTGCAAGTAAAACAGAAGAATTTGATTTTGCTGCTGATTTGTTGGGTGCTTTTCTCCTGCCACTGTTAATAGCAACAAGAAGACAGTACAGGTGAAAAGGTTTGCATACATATTAAGTACCCAGCTAAGTATCAGCTGCAGAAATAGAAAATAAGTTCCTAGAAGTTTGATTCTGTTCATCTGGACCAAGTTTTTAAGTAGGAGAAATATTTTGAGACTTTTCTAAATTTTATTCTCAGTCTCAACTGACTGCGGGTTTCCCCAACCTTATAAACAGTATCCATCCAATCCATCCAAACAATCATACGCATAAAGTCAAAGTGGACTTTTCTGAATAAGCAAATGGCCTCTGCAGAGGCGCACCAGTCCTTCTTTTCTTCGTTCAAATGTAAATGTTCTTTGCTTTGTCGTAAACCGCTGTAAGATTTTCTGCTGACTGTAAACTCTGTAATGTCATGACTGCTTGTTTTGTTGCAGCTGTGTACACACACACACACACACACACACACACACACACACACACACACACACACACACACACACACACACATTGTTTCTATTATTTTGAGTTTAGTTTTTGTTTTTCCAGAGCAGCCAGTGAAGTGATGGGGGGGGGGGGTTACAGATGTGTTTGAGGTATTGACTCATTAAATTAAACATACATGGTTATTACAGAGATCATCTGAGCAGCAAACAGCTTCTTTTATGTAAAAATATAAAACACAAAAGCGCAGACAGCTCTAGGTTTTCACCAGCAACACAAGCTAAGCACCTGTCTGATGGCTTTTATTGCTCGGAGACTTACTGTTGTTGTCATGTTGTTATCATCGCGCGTGCTGAATAATTCATACAGAGCTGCCCGAGCTCTGTGGAGGAGACTGCGCAAAGAAGCTTCGTTGTTTCTACAGTCTAGAAATGTGAGCTGCTGATAAATGTGAAGCTTGAATTCAGTTGCTTTGCAGCAAATGACCCAAGTTTCTGGTGAAGAACAAATGGTGACAAAAAGTGTGTGTGTGTGTGTGTGTGTGTGTGTGGAGCTCTTCACCAGTGAGCAGCAGCAGAGCTGGTTCCAGGAAGTGGAGACAGTAAAAGGTTTTTTTTTATTGATCATGTCTGAGCCTGTGTGTGTGTGTGTGTGTGTCTGTGTGGCCCAGTTAGCTAAGAGCTATATGATTAACTGTCTGTGCACTAAACACAGAGCAGGCATTTATATTCTGTAGGATCGGAAAGAATGTTTCCGTCTCAATCTAATTTGGTTTTCATGAAATATTTATCATCATAAAGGTGATATTGTTTTTGTCGAGAGGGAGTTTTAATTTGATATTTGTGCAGATTTTTACAAATTTACTGAGAGAAGACATATGTTTAGTTATTGAGGAAATCTCTAAAAGTGAAATGAATTTCTGTTTTCTCCATTTCAATCTTGTATAAATGGGAAATGTGCTGTTGGGTATGAGCCCGTTTTCAGTGATACAGTGTGTCTGAAGTTGAAGCCTCTACACACTGGAGGTGATCTTCTCTCCTCAGAGCTTCAGCAAGAGGTGGAGCAGCACCTGCTGGGGGTGGGGCTCTGTGAGACAGGTGGTCAGGTGAGCCCAATTACAGCACAGCTCTATGCCGCTGCTTCCCCGTGGGCCAATCGCAACGGGCAAGAAGAAGCCAATGGGAATGAGGCGAATCTGCAGTTAGCCTATCAGGAGAGAGGAATGGCAGACAGCAACAGTTTTGGGGGTAAATGCACACTGCTAGCAGTGTACGAGGAATTTTATTACGTTTACAACAGGTTAATAGATTCAGAAATGAAACCTACAGCATGTGACAGTGCTAGTGATGGGAAGTCTGCCTCTGTACAAAGCTTTGGCTATGTTCAAATTTTACAATTCTCCGAGCATACATTCAGGACTATCTAGTTTTATAAACAGGAGCTCTGTGCACCACTTTAAACAGAATTAGACTGTGAAGCTTAAGTATCATCCGATAAGGTAAGACCTAAAGCATGTGCATAGGTGCATGTCTCAGACCCGCCACTGTACCACAGAGGACACAAGTCCTTAAAGGTCTAATCAAATCTTTAACCAAACAACTCAACCATACTGCATAGTGTGCCCATGAAAATAAAGATTCGGCTCTCCTGGCCATTACAGCCGGCTCGTTCGCAAACGACCCATCACTAGATAGTGCAACTATGATTTAGTTTGGAGTCTTAAAGAAGATGCTTTGTCACGAGTCAGCTGCTTGTTGGGTCTTTCTGCCCTCTGCAGCTTTAAAGCTGTTCAATGGTTTAAAATTAGATTTCCAACACTCACTTTTTTTATATTTCCTAATCACCACTAACAGCACTAACCACTGCCTCTCCCTCTCTTCTCTTTCCTCCTGCTGTAACTTTGCATGGCCTCTGATTTTTTCTTCTCCACCTCCCTCCCTCTATCCTCGTTTCTCAGATTTGTCACGTGACCACAAAAAGGAGGCACCCAGTCCTGACTCCGTCTCTCGATAGCCACCTTTGCTCCCATTTCATCTCTCCGTCAGCAACTGTCTCCTGCTCTCACTCATCTGATCACATTAACACTCTGCTTCACTCTTGTGCTTTGCGTAAATACTGAACTGGCTGCAGTTCTCTCTCTCTTCCACACACACACACACACACACACACACACACACACACAAATGGACAAAACGATTTTAGTTCAGTCCAAGTTTAAAATACTGTTGTTGAGAATGCTTGTGTAGGAATGGCTGTGAATAAAGATTCTATTGAAACATTGAACGTTGTTGTCATTACTCAGGGCTTCTGAGGAAGCACAGTACTTTCTTTTGTTTTAGTATGGTTGTGTTCATGTCATTGAGGGTTCAGCCCCCCCCCCCCATACACAATAATCATCATTTAAACATGGACAAAAGCCCAGTTTGTTGTGTTACTAGATCAGATTCTCGCCTGGCTCACGTCTGTGTGACCCCACTGGAGGTCAACCTCCCCCGTCACTATATTAACATCTGAAATGGCTCATGTGTTTGTGGTTTATGCTCCTGTTCGGGCTGCAATAAATGCCGAGCGCACGTAGGAATAGCATGCATTGGTTCTGTTTTAATAAATCAACACCTTGAATTCACTGTATAATAAAAAATGTGTTGTTTTGTTTAATTGTATTCAAACACTTTTGCATCACGTACCAGTCCAGCTTTGTATTAAAGTCACGTGTCTTTAGGTGAAGTTTAAGTTTCCTTTGGGACTAATACACCCATCACACAAATAAAACAATCAGATCTGTGATTTGCTGTTTAAATTGGAAACGGTCCAGAAATATAACTGTAAAAATACTGTTACTGTCAAGATGTGCTTGGAACGTACAGCAGAATTTTATCTTGCCTCTGTAGGTAATTTACAGTAGTGAGCACATTGTTTTTTTTAATAAACTTTAACCAGATTTGTGTGTTTGTGTAGGTAAACTGGAGAGTTCTGTACCTGAGGAGGACGAGGACGAAACCCACCCTCAGGACCACTAATCCAGGAGGGAAGCATCACGACAAGAGACACCAATCTATCTTATTCATTTGTTAGATATCCTGGATAAAGCAACGGACTCTGGACAGAAAACAAGACAAGACACTGCAGCTGTGGGTGCAGATGTTCACTTTCTGTGCCAGTAAATACTTTAATCAGAGTAGATAAGAAGATTAGGTAAATGCCTTGGAAATGCAGGCTGGAAAAATATTCAGGAAGTACTAGTCAGTTTAACTTTTATCGTGCTCACTATCGAGAGTTAAGGTAGTTACATCAGCTAACCTGCCTGGGTATGAAAGGTTCATTTAATAATAACTCTCCCAATTATTTTAAATTCTCCGTTATTTAGTAGATGAAAAAAAGGCCTTAAAGAAGAATCTTTTCACTGTACCTAACTGAAGCGCTGATCGATCAGCTTTTAAGATCATTTTGGTTAAATTTTTTCTTCCCATCTGTTTGTGCAGATGATCTTTGTGAGTGAGATCAGTAACAGCAATAAAACCATGATTTCTACACAATAAACAGCTGCACATGTCCACACATTCTCATCTGTCCCAGTGAGTGTTGGTTTCCTTAGAGTGCCCTCCAGTGGCCTTTGTATGAAAGATCCTGACGGCAACTTATTAACCTCTTTCATTCTTAGTTTTAAAGGCTGAAAATCGTAGGACACCGAAAACAATAATTATTTATGGTGAGAAGATGCTTAACCAGCTCTATATAACAGTAGTGACAGGTAGAGCTAGTTAGCCCAGATAAGCGATAAATCATTTCTATCACACATTTTAACTTATTATCCTGCAGAATGAGCAGTTAGTGCGTATAAAATGCAGCATGCAACCACAGAAGGAAAAATAAACTTTTTATAACTTTCAAGGCTTTGTCTGACCTGCAAGATTGTTGCGGTTACAAAGCCAAAATATTCAGTGCAAGTGAAATTTACAGTTCCAGCTTTATTCTGAATTAGAGCCATTTTAGGGTATTAGAGTATGTGTGGCCAAGTCCTAAAGCACTGATGAGCACCAGCAACATGAAAAGGCCTGGTAGACAGCTGAACCCACTGGATTCAGGAACAAGGAAACATCAGTTTGGACTTTGCCAAAAAAAATATATTTTTGTGTAACCTCTTAAAACAAAGAGCAGTTCCATAAACCAATTATAATATATTAGTATTAGAAGAATTAGATTCTGTCCTCAGAGGACTGAGATAAACCTGAAACACCTGTACAGACTTTATATATTTGACCGTTTACCTAAGCACTTACAGGTTTTCACCTCCTCTCAGCCGAGGCCATTAGCACGAACCACCACCACAGACTTACATCTTAGGTCCCACACAGCCCTAAAGTTTATTTTATTCATATCATTTAAGTTACACGGTGGAATCAGAGACATACAAATAAGAGGTTAGAAAGGAAACAGCAACCGTTCCACACCAGATGGCAAAATGGGTCCTTTGATCCGTCCTTGCTTATAATGCATACTACTCAATAGATACACACGCGATCTAAGAAAAGACGCTTCATTCACTAGACTTCAGTGAATTCCTGCTACATGCACTTGGTGACTGCGTCTGAACTTTTACATTAAACAGTCCTCGATAAAAGTGCAGTGCCGAGTAGTACGCAGTACCTGCGTTCAGGCAGAGCGCGGATGTTGGTTATACATTAGCGGAGGGCTGGCACAAAGGGATTTGTGGTTTGTGAATGTGTCTCGAGATGTAGCCCTTGCTGTGCCGTTTCTGGGAAGAAAACAAACCCCAAAAAATATAATCAGACCTCACTTAGTAAAAGATGAGGTCTGTCCTGAAAAGTCCCGGACAAACGTTGAGAGAAAAGAACTGCTCTAATGGAAACTTCTCAGAGGACTTAAATCCACTGTTACTACTCTTATTGCAGGTTGCGTAAACGTTCACCAGATTCCAGGATTTAATGTAGTTGTTTTGCTGCGGAGGTGATCTGTTAAGTTTACTGAAGTCGTTTCTATTAAAGTTAAGTCTACACAGAGTGTAGATGTGAACAGCTCCACATAACAGACTTAAAACAGGGAACAGTTTCCACAGCTGCTTCAGCAGCACTGCCAGAAAACAAGCAAACACTCCCCCAGCTATTTCTGCTGCTGAAGCTCATTTTGGAAGAAATCACATTAAGTATATTTAGTACTGGTTTGTTAATGTCTAGAAGAGCTTTTCATCTGCAGGTGCACTGAGGCTCTTCGACAGGAGGATGGATACACCTGTATACGTTAAGGTACTCGTCGAACCCCCTCTGTTAACCGAGCCGCCACACAGACAAGAGGCTAACACATAAAATATCATTTCAAACACTCCAGCACTTCCAAGCCCTGATACACAATTTGTTTTTAGTGTCAATACATTTGGCAAATCGTCATCATCATTGTCGACGTCATAGAAATAACAAAAACAAACATTAAAAACAGACGGGTTCAGTTCACATCAAAGTAGATTACAGATATTATGCCTTTACCCACAAAAAGGTCATGTTACAACTAGCTAGAAAAAAGAAAGAAAACATCACCATGTTATACAAGTTTGTCTGTGTGTGTGTTTACTATGAAGCCATGGAAGGTGTGTGTGTCTCGTTTTATATCTGTTCGTGTGTAGGTGTGTGCGTGTGTGTCGTTTTATATCTGTTCGTGTGTGTGTTCGCGCGCGCATGTGAACAGATGTGTAAACATTAACAAGCAACAGGTCTTTTATTCTGAAGGGAGGAGTCGTCGCCCGTCCTCCTCTGACGAAAGCAAAAGAAGAAAACCCACATCACATCAGAACCATTTGCATTCCCAAAAAGTAAGCATCCAAATCCGTCACCACATAGAAGTCGTCAGGCCGCGAAAAATCTCAAATCATTCATCAAAAAAAAAGTAAAGAATATTTTAGGTTCAACTCTATATATACTATATATTTATATTTTGTTCTGTTATACCAACCAAACATATGGTATATTATGTGTTTCTATGGTTATGGTCCCTGGCAACATCATGAGAAAAGTACAATGATCAAACAAAGACACAGATCCCCCAGCTTCAACCAGCTAGTGTTTATCTGTGTGTTTCTGCTCGGATTCGTCTGATTCGAATGGTTTTAGTGTCGTCTTTGTGCAATTTACTGTAGAGGTTTCCTAAGTTCTTTTGGCGTTCAGTGTATTTGTTCTGTGTTTAGTGTTTAAATGCTTCGTTTCGTGTGCGTCAACGTATTTTTTGTGTGCCTGTGTCGACACAGGTTTTGTTGTCAGGATAGTACGTTGAGGCGTTGGACGCATAGTTTAGTGTGTTTAGTTTGTCTTTAGTGTTTGCTGTTAGTGTGTATTTGTTGTTGTACTGTAGACAGCTGAGTGCATGATGTCTGCGTTAGCTGCGCGTCTACGCATTAGCGCTGATGCTCTGTTTATAGACAGCGTGGTAGGCGTTTCGCAGCAGGACGTAGGGGAAGCAGGACTCCAGCAGGTCCATGGTCAGGAAGGGAGACTCCTGCACGATCTGAAACACACAACAATAACTTCATAGAAATACTAACAGGACCTGCTGCTTTCCCCGCACCAGATGACATCATGTAATGTCTGTGAGTTTATGTTCTGCCTCTCACCATGTCCAGGAGCAGATAGACAGACTCTCTGTTGCGCGTCGTCATCTTATCCGTCTCCTGGCCGATTTTCAACAGGCTCGATGAGGCCAGCTAGCGACACACACACACGCAGGGGGACGTGTTAAGCTCTTCCCAGACAGAAATGTAAATGACTGTTCACAGCACTCAGACCAGAGGATCAATAGCAGAAACACACAAACACACTGCAAAAATAACATCTGACATTTCAGCTAAATGAGATATGTTGTAATTCAGTGGCTGCTTCCACTGAACAGCTTCATGGAAATGTAAGAAAAAGGACCTTGTGTTCCACTGCTGCGCATGTTCATGTTTAACCAGACACTCGAGTCTTGTATGGAGAAAAAGCTAAAAACAGGAACGGAAATGAAACACGAGTGTTCGTCTTACAGCCAGGAACTCTTTGAGCCGGTCCTCTATGCTTCCCTTGTGGATGGTGAAGAGAGCAGCAGCAATCTGGTTGATGGCTTTGGCCAGGCAGTGGATGTTGTTACAGTGTCCTGCAGGAGGCAGCAAACACACACACACCGTTAGTGACAGAATAAGACCACACCACCCGGCTCCTCCACCTATGCCTTTTAAAACCTTCAGAGCAGAAAGCTCCTCCTCTACACAGAATTCGGACTCAGTGCAGGAGTGGAAATACTAATTAAACTTCATTTTAGTATTTCGGGCAGATGCATAATAATAAATGTGTGAATATGAAACGTGCATGTAATTGCACGTGGTTAGTGTGACTGCCGTAGCGCCGTGTACCGAGACATACAGCTGGAAAAGCAATTTCTGGACGATATGCTGTCTGAATGCCAACAAAGGTGAAGCCCATTACAACTCATTATCCTCTTCAAATGTCCCTTATCCACAACGGCACCTTTCATTTCAAGGTTGTTAAGAGGCAGCGTCTTGATAATTCATCCCTGAGTGACAAATCTCTTTGATACCTGATCTAAAGCGTCATTCAACTGAAACAACCGTCTCTATTGCACTAAACAAGAGGTTTATTTAACTTCAGAAATAAATGCTACAAGGGTAAAGAGCCGACAGCGACCTGCATGAAGACATTCAGAACGTTACCAGTATAAGTAACGGGGACGATGATGTGGCTCGTGCATGCACACACGAACCAATCTGAGGGTTGGGTTAGATCATCTACATGCAGATCAGTCCCACGCTGCTGATGCAGTTTTTCCACAGTGTGGAGCATTTTGTTCGACGCTGGTCTCACTGAATCACGTGAATCGCCATGACTACGACGATATACCAACAACTAAATACCAATTTTTTGAAACAAAAAGTTTGCAACAAATTTTTTTTTTTCGATTTTCTCCTGGTGCATTATTTTGTCTAATATTTGTTTTTCATATTTAATGTGCAAAAAATAGTCAATTCATTTAATTCCATGAAATATTTATTATTTTATTAGGTATTACTTATTATATAGAAACTATTTGGTAAAATCCACTTTGAGCTTTTTTCCCTCGATGTGAGAATTTGCTGCTTTTTGTAGTCGTACATTCTTTTGAAATGGTTCCTGCTGAGTTATGGACTTGAAGGCATCATCGTGGACATTATTCTGTGGTTTCAAACAAATACTTTGCTTGGCAGACGCTCTTATCCAAAGCGACTTACAAGGAGCTAGCGCTGTGTGTCTGGCTCAAGGACACACCTGGGACGGACTAGGAGTCAGACGGGGTTTTGAACCTGCAACCTCCTGCATCCCAGTCTGACACTTAACCCATTGAGATAACAGGCCTACAATTAGTGACTAATGTG
Source organism: Microctenopoma stevenorrisi (assembly GCA_032270685.1). Taxonomy (NCBI): domain Eukaryota; kingdom Metazoa; phylum Chordata; class Actinopteri; order Anabantiformes; family Anabantidae; genus Microctenopoma; species Microctenopoma stevenorrisi. The sequence continues at coordinate 17,203,354 of JAUMTR010000007.1, read as the reverse complement.
AGCATTTTTATTTAAAACAAAACAGCAGCATGGTGTCCCACCTTCGATGGCGGGGCTGTACTGTGACATCACATTGCTCGCCAGCGTTGGCAATGAAACCGCCACAAACACCATCAGCAGACAGGCGATCTTGTACTCCTCCTCCGGACTGATGTTCTCTGCACATGCACAGACAGGCTGTCAGTAGGAGACGGAGATGTTTGGAGGCTGAAATAAGTCTGCGCGTGTGTGTCTGTGTGTGTCTCACCGCTTTTCTGCGAGGACAGAGCCACTACCAGAGCCGGATCAATCTCACAGGGTAACCCTGCAGCTGATGACAGTTCGTAGACATTCATGGCCACCTGCGAACACAAAACAAGAGAATAAAAACACCGGCCCAGGATAAGAGGTTATCTTACGTGTCTGTGTCTGAGGGGGTTTTACCTTCATGTCTGTCTCTCGAGGAATGTGGTCTTTGAAGTCCTCCACAGAACTGACCAGGAAAGGAATGTGACAGGATAACACCTGGAGAGAGAAAGAGAGAGAGGGAGAAGGAGTGATGCAGCTTCCACAATAGTAAAACCTGTAGCAGAGGAAGTGGCTCCTCTTTGTAAACCTTGTAGTATGGACACAGCTGAATAAATGTGTTGCGAGTGAGCGAGTCTTACATCTCTGAGAGCTTCCTGAGCGAGGGAGCGGAAAGACAGGATAACTCCGATGATGGTCATTCTCTTCAGCACACTGTCCACAGCTAAAAAACACAACAAAGAACATACATTTGTCAAAGCTACACTTAAAAGTCTGACTAAGACAATCATTCAAACTCCGTTTCATGCTTTGACCTGTACATAAAAACATGTGTTCTCAAAAACATCAGACCCTCGCGTGTTTTCTGTAGCAGTTTTTAAACTTAAGATCTTTTAATGAATTATTTTGTGTAGATATTTGGCATCAAACTGAGGAAGCTACAAATATTAGAATTCTGAAAGTTGCTTTAAATTGTGCTACGCTAGTGTTTGTGCATGTTTGTGATTACAGGTGAGTTTCTTGAAGAGTGCGGCCATGTGGTCCGGTTTGTCAAAGCTTGTCCTCATCTGGGTCAACACCTCCATGTTCTCCACCACCAGTTTCTACACGCAGACAGACGTTTAGCATTAAATACATGCTACATGTTTGCACACGCATGGAATTATTCGTCACATCACTTCTTCTACCTTCAGCTCAGCGACCTGTGACGAGATGTGCCACATCAGACTCTCACTGAGGAACTTCATTCCATATGGGCCCAACAGCTCAGACAGAGAACGCATCTCTACAAAACAAATAATTAGAACAAGTCCAATACGACACATGATCAGACAAACACACACGCACGCTCCTTATTATCCCGCTGCATTAAATACGCCACGTGTCTCTGTGAGTGAACGATGGACAGGTGAGCTTGTACCGGAGATGTCGGAGTACTCCTCAGCGTTGAAAGTCAGTTCATTCTCAGTGGGCAGGTTGACGAAGGCCTTCATGGCGGGGAAGTAGGCGATGTGTCCGTTGCTGACCTGTCGGAGCAACGTCTCCAAATACCTGCACGCACACGAGATACTCCTCAGTTCCTCTTTTCTGATCTTACTCAGACAGTGCACATTGCTAAACATCTCTGCAGACGTACGCTACGTAACTTTGCTCTGAATCAAAGAGAAGAAAAATGTAATGACCTGAACTTTAAAAAACAAATGTAGGCACAACAATCCTGCAGTTTCTGGGCAGCAACGAGAAAGGTTTGGCATTTACAAGTTTGATTGCCGACAACAAAACATGCAACGATAAAAGCCATTTCCTTCGGTGGGGAACAAAAATTATTGATCGTCTGTTTTATTAGCAGCTGTAACTCCATGAAAATGAAATATATTCTACAATATTGGATATGAAACATTATACTGGTTGAGGCTGAAAACGGAATGCCATGCGTGTTCTAATGGTACTCGTCCATGGCGCTAGAAGAACATACCAGTTGGTGTACAGACTGGTGATGGTGGGCTCCCCGTGGCTGTCCAGGTGCTGAGTCTGCTGCAGGAGCACGTTGTTGAAGACCCGGGTGATGTCGATGGTGACGTAGTTCTCTATGGACTGCAGCACTGTCATGTATGCCCGAACACTGGTCAGCAGCTCGCTGGGCTTGGCTATCTCCTGAGTAGCCTGGTTGTACATGGTCATGCCGACGATGGACCTGGAGATGGAGTGAGTTAGAGACAGTTGGACACAAATAAAACTCGATGACAGTGATTAAACCAGCAAAATAGACAAATAAACACCTGTAAATATACACGGAGACGTATCACGATCTTTAGTTCATTTTATCTCTAATAGTCTAATTTCATCAATATGAATCAACTTCAAACCTGAACAAGGATGATATTTCATGAAAATGTGACAATAATGATGTGTTTACTTGGTAAATCGGATCTCCAGGTGTGAGGTGAGGTACTCTCTTGGTGTGAACGTGTGCTCCCAGACCACCAGGTTGGGAACATAGTTGATGGAGAAGCAGAGTTCGGACAGTGCTGTGTGGAGTTTATCCAGACTGGGAGGGAAAAGAAAGTAAGACAAAACAAACTGAGCGCTGCAGAGGAAAACCAAAGCACAGTAGGAGCTATAAACATGGGAATAAAGTTAAACAAAGTTATCATCTATTATGAATGATTACCACACAGACTGATTTATTGTGGGATTTTTTTTTCCTGTACTAACTTGGTGACCAGTAGTCTGTTCTTCCTCATGCTCTCCACTCCAGGCTTCTCTCTCTCCGGCTCGCCCTTCTTCCCCGTCGCCTTCTTGCTCTTCTTGTTCACGGCCTGGCTGATGGTTTTCGCACAGTGCTTGGGAAGCAGCTGCGGCAGGGAAAGAGCAGCGAGAAAAAGATGAAGTCTGATCAGTCACGGCCTGGCTGATGGCCGTAGCTTTATTCAAACTGAGACGCGAACAGCGGAAAGATAACGCAACTTTTAAGAAGCTTTTAATGACATGCATCAACAAAGGGCTTCCAACATTAATGTGACAGTGTAAGACCAATGCGCGGTGATGATCCACTCCTCCAGCTCTCTGGAAGAAGGTGAACAGGCATACAGACTTGCTGCTGTCTGTGCAGGTTCCTACCTGGTCACTGAGTGTACACTGCTCAGTGCAGATGTCAGTGATCAGGTTCCTGGCCTGTTTCGCCATCTCGTCCAGGAACATATTGCACAACGACAGGCTCCGATCCCCTATGTGGTGCCGCTACGGAAGATAAAAGCACCGAGAGAAGTCATTTCGCTGACATAGTGACCATCGTAGAGCAACTATTATTTTGAAACTGGGCAACATGAACAAAACTTGACTTGATCTAAACTCAATTCTGCTTAAAAGCGTAAAAGCGTGTTAGAGCTTAACTGTGTGTGTACCTCCTCAGGGCAGAGCTCATGTGTGCAGGACATGAAGTGTGTGCAGAGCAGAGGAAAGCAGATGGAGTGTCGACTTTGGGAGGGAAGCTCCAGGCACTGCTGGAACATTTTTTCAAACGCACGGCTGTAGAAGCTGCACACACACACACAAAAACACAGAAAGTTCATATATCTCAGTTCATCCTGCATAGTTGAGCTTTATTTGATTTTCTACTTCTCACCAGAAAATGGACAGGTCTGACGTCTCCACCAGCATGTCCACCAGAGAATCCACCATCTTTGTGTGGAAGATGATGGTATTCATCATTTTACCAAGCTCCTTGTGATCAGCTATACCAAGGCTGGCCTTAGAGACGCTGGTGTAGGCCTACAGAAAAGTGGTGGAAGTTAACTCAACGCCTTATTATTAATAGCATAAATTCTTTATCTAGCAGCACAAAAATGTGGTGGAAAACACAGCCTGTAAAAGCAGTTCTCAGTGGTCCTGGGGATGTTGCACTGAAGCGACACAAATGTTTGAATACCTGCAGTCTGAACCAGTCCAGTCTCATGCCCCTGAAGTCAAACACCTCTCCATCCTCCACTGGAAACAAGAGCACAACAATCTATTCAGATTTCTAAATTATCATTATAACATTGTTTCCAGACTGAAGATGAATTAGTTTTAACAGCTCAACCTCCAGCTTCACCACTATGAATACATGCAGCACTCCAACATCGCTGCGGTTTTTCTTTTCCAATAGTTGGAACGGAGGGATAGAAACCGTTCGTTCTAACTATTGGAAAAGAAAAATGAATCCACCTGAGAAGAATCAGAAACCATAAATTGGCTTTAAACTATTACGAAACGTGATGTTTTACCTTGTTTGACGCTGAGAGAGGTCATAGTGTTGACAAATGAAGACATGATTATTGACTCGTCTTCTGGACACACAGACAGGTTCTATAGCATAGACAGGACAGAACAGTGTCACTACGTAAGGACAGTTTTCTACATTTGAACTGAAAAAAGGCACACTTTGCTTTGTTCCCTCTTGTACTGTGTGTTTGTACCTGCACCAGTTCATTCAGCACCACGGCGTCAAAACCAGACAGGTACTGGACATAGTACCGCTGCATCACAGGACCGTACTTCCTGACGTGAGCTCTGAGCTCCTCCATGTAGAAGATCAACTCTGCTATGTGTCTGCAAATAAGAAAAGAAAACACATGTTCAAACAACATCAGACCTGAGAAATGATATGTAAATAGCTCCACGTTCCAGCAGCTGTGTCCATACTTGTCTATAAAGTCATCTGTGTTTTTCTTCTGGATGTTGTCTGCGTGGCGAAGTAGCCAGATGATCTCATCACGGGCAAACGACAAAGCCATGAAGACAAATAACGCCTTAGAGGACAGGGACGGACAGAACGTGGAAGGAAGCAGAGAGAGAGGGATAGAAAGATATTTCTTTGAAATCTCAAAAACTCACCAAGCTCAATGATTCCAAGACAAACTAACATGAGCATCTGTCAGCAGCTGTATCCTCACAGTCTCCAAACCAAATGTGCAAACACTGATACGTTATTAATCCCCTTAAAAGATACAGCTTTGAAAATACATTCTGTAATAGAGCTTTGAAGGTTTTAAACTGAGAAGAGTTCAGGAACGTATGGAGTATTATTCAAGGAAGTTCTGATTTAAGGTGGTATTTATCTGGACATTGCATATATGCTTTTCTAGGATGGGTCAGTTTCCTCTTGATTCTTTTTCTTTTCTCTTAGAAAAACAGATTTACTAAAAAGGAATATGGACAAAAAAAAAACCAAAACACTCAACTTAGAAACTAAACTTTACTTGATAAATGAGGGTTTAACACATTCCGCCCCTTTAAAATGGAATCTAGGGAACACCAGCTGCTGTTTCACTGCATGTGTTATTAGGTGTTCTGTTTTTATTACCTTTGGGCCCAGTAGTCCAGGCTGATCAGCTAAAACAGTAGCCAGCTCCTTCAGAGCTGATCTGAGGAACTTGCGTCTCTCTCTGTGCATGGAGCCCCTGCAGATTTTCAGACAGACGGAAAAAGTCAGAGCAGAGCATCAAACCACACATGCATCATGATGAAAAAGGGTATTTTGACACTTTTAGGACAATACCACAAGAGGACAATAAAAAAGTGCGCAGATGACAGTGATGGCAGAAGAATGAAGAGATAAAAGGGGAAGAAAAGCAGATATGAGACAGGACGTGAGCGTGAGAGGGAGACACAAGAGGGTAGGAGCAAAACTAAAACGGTGGGTAAAAAAAGAATGCAGAAAACAACCTTAAATAAATGAATAAAAACATTACATACGCATGAGACAAGGCCTGTTCTTTGCACTCTCTGATGTCATTGATGCGTTTGTTGTAGCTGAAAAAGAGAGACACTGGTGAAAATGACTATAACAGATCAATAGTCAAACTTTCATTCATTGAGTCCAGTTTGTGTTGGATGTGGGCACACGTGTGGAAGAGCTCACCCTCTGATGTTCACAAACAGGTCCTCTGCAGTCTTGTGGAGGTGGAAAACTTCATCCCTGAACAGACACAGGCAGGTGGAGCTCTGCAAAGCTAGTTTCCACAAAGACAACGCGGCTGCGTCGCTGTTCAGCACCGAGTGACACAGGATGAAACCGACTGGAACGAGAACAGAGGGGAACATGTGAACAAGACCGTGAGGATTGTTTGATCAACTGGGAGCCGACTTTACTTACAAACAATCCACTTCTCCATGGCATCCAGTGACAGATATTCACATGGCATCTAAAGACAGAGAGAATAGAAGAAACATGTGGAAAGATCAAATCAGTGGGGCAGTGCAGTGATATCAACTCCTGGTAACACATGTCCTCAAGGCTTCAGGTGATTAAATAGGTTTAAAATAGAATTTCAACCATTGCAGAGTGCTCTCCTTCATACTAACAGTGTCTGACTGGGCAGGATTGAGCATGGTGGAGGGTGCTGAGATGAGAGACAGCAGCTGGGCGTTCCTCCACTGGTCGGCAGACAGATTCCTTCTGGGATAGACCATCTGAAGACTGACCAACGCATCTGACAGGGACTGGACGAGAAGACAACACAGCAGCAGGGAGATGATTAACTGAATTTAACTTTGAAACTACAGAGAGAACTTAGAGATTAGAAGGATTCCTATCTGATTAACTGTTTCACCCCGACCCAAGGGCTCCAACCACTGCACTTAATCTACTATAGATAATGTGTGCTGACAAAAAAGAACTACAAGTTTAAATCTATTTACAAAACAACAAACAGGCATAGTTACTACAGAGGTTTATGCCGTGTTAAGAAAAAGAAAAATCTCATGTTGCATTTGTACACTGATATATTAACCTTAATAAATGAACACAAACACAGCTCTCCTACCTTCCCATGTGGAACAAACTCCTCCATCATCTTCTTCAGGGGGTTTTCATAATCCACAATCATCTGGCCCAACCTGGGGTACTCCCGGTCACTAGGACAGACGTTGTGAATCAGCAGAGACCTAGTGCTGTAGGTCTCGAGGCCAAGACAAGACTGAGGCTGAGTCTTGGTCTCGGTCTTGTCTTGGTATTGGACATAGTGGTCTCGATGGGGGAAAAAAAAAATAGAAAACTGCGCATCTTGACCAAACACTTCAATCATAATTTCTTACGCGCCTCAATTCAAATGCAACCAGTCAGATGCCTCCATTTTTAAAAACATTACATTGTGCGGGACAGATCACACACCTCATACACATCGCATCATAGCGAAGTCGGCAGGAATAAACTTTGGCTTTAAAAAGCACAAAGAGTATATTTGAAAAACTTCCCTAAAAAGAAGATTTTTTTGAACCACCTTAACGGAGACTGCTGGGACGTCTACATTCACCCAGCATCTGGAGAGCAAGCACCATGAAAGGTTAGATAACTACCAACGAGATTGTTTGCTAGCTCTGCTCTTGCTAGCAGTATTCATGCTCCAGGCGGAGGCACTTAAAGGAATCGTTGCGTTTACGTGTTTATGTTAATAACTGCACTGAACTATTTTAAGGAGGTATTTAACGCAGCTTATTAATCAGCGCTCGCGCTCCGACCGCCTGTGTGCGCGCACGTGTCGCTCACAGCAGAACGCTCGCAACACAGATCAGAGTACTTTACAGAGAATATTGTTGATCGGAAAACGACAGAAATGATATAAGATAATTAACATGAGGCTCTTTAGTTTAGTAAAAGAGCACGATATAGACCGGCTTTAAATGGAAGGGGATCTGGAAGGTTTTAAATGAGAAATATACAAAAAAGATGTGTGTTTGTGTTGCAGTCACCTGGCTCCATGTGTCATCTCGTGGGCGTAGTTGTACAGTCCTATAATGGCTTTCCTCTCCTCTATGCGAGACAGTATTATCATCAGAGTAGTGTAAGTCACCACCAGGTCCAGGTAGTTCTTGGTCAGGTCAAAGTTCACAGTCTGGGAGGAGACACAAATACATATGCAGATTATATTATCTTCGCAACATCTGGAGGCAGCATCATGGCTGCATGACAGTTTTTAGATCCACATATGCAGTCTCAAACCTCTGTTCTTTCTAGACCTTAAAAAGATAAAAGCTGCCCACTGTCTAAAAGTGAATCCCTTTAAATCATCATCATCCATTTGTAAATGTCTATGATATTTCATCAGACTGCATCTGATGAAAGTTTTCTCCTACATGAATAAATACTGGTAGCCTCACTGAACATTATACTTACAATATCAAAGAAGACCTGGCAGGCATCAATCGTGTTCAGCAGCTCACAAACATGGTCCTGATGATAAGACCACAGTCGGTGAATATCTCCTCACCACTATAAACATCTTCACTGTACACTGTTAGTGCGTGCGTTTGCATTTACCTTGAATTCCATGACATCGACGAAGGTAAAATAGTAGAGGGCCAGGTTCTTCAAAATCTCTGACTTTTCCTTCTGCAGCTGAGCCAGCTGTTGCTGTAACCCAGCAGAAAAACAAGACTTTTACCTTGAATACGTGAGTAAAGCAGTTACTCTGTCCTCCTTTTGCCATTTAATGGTTCTCTTCTATCCAGCTATACGAGTGCTGGATGAAATTGGTTTGGCTTAACCTTAAAGCTTCCATAATCATGAATATGTTAGACCAACTCACCTGCCTACAAACGTCCAATTACGTACCAATTACATACCATAATAATTATATCTTACGTTACCAAAATGTATTACTTAATACAAATATGAATTCCATTGAAACCAACTGGTTAATACATTAATACATAGAAGAATCCACATACCTGCATATAAATGTGCATAAAGTCATTTTACTCTGGATTAACATTTCCTTCACTGTATTTCAATACAATATATCATTTTGTTGTAAGTTAAGTTTTAGTTTTTTTTTTTCACCAATCCTTATGTTGGGAAACACAATCCAAATTAAATCCAAGATCACACAGTAGAATCTAAATGTCAAACCAGAAGTAAAATGTGACAGACAGCCCACCCAGGAGGGTGGACAGATACAAGATGGGAAAATCAACAGAAGCACTAAAAGCTACAACCTGTTTTTGTACGTGTTGATGTCAGGAGACATCGAGATTTGAACACTGATGCTATCAAGATACAGTTAAGCTCTAAAAGACTGACATGCAATCTCTTCCACTTTTAGAATAATAATAATAATAATAATAGTATTTTTATTAATCATACTACAAATAATAATACAATTAAAGTACATCTAAGTTCAGAATTGAAACTGAACCAGAGTTGATCTACTAGGTAAAGTTGGAAAAGTGTAGAAAAAGTGTGAGACTGCTGCACCGAGGAGTTGAAACCTGTTACTTGACCCTAAGTGAAGCTAAAGACTCAGTCTGGTGGCTCAATGGGTTAAAAGTCCGACTGGGATGCAGAAGGTTGCAGGTTCGAAACCCCGACTCTTGACCTAGTCTATCCCCTACCAGGTGTGTCCCTGAGCCAGACACCCAGCGCTAGCTCCCTGTAAGTCTCTTTGGATAAAAGCGTCTGCCAAACAAATTAAAGTCAAAGAGCGTTTAACACATTTCAAAACTCCTATCAGAATTTATTTTACTGGGGGATTATAAAGGCCCCCGACCTTTATAGGTCATTTGTTCTAGACAATGCTAGTGCCTTTCAGAGGAAAATATGTTCTCAGACCTAGTTGATCAGACTAGTATAAACGCTCTTCAACACTCCTCAGTGCAGACAGGCAGCTTGTCATTCAAGCAACCAGTCACCATCAGCCAGTCACTCAGTGGATGAAAGGGAAAGTAAAAATTATGTCAGCAGAGAGAAGGCAGAGCAAAGCAAAACACACTCCAAACTAGCTTTAAACACAGGTACAAAAATCACATTATCAAAAAACTTAAGTACATAAAATAAATATAAAAGTTACAGAAACTTAGATACAAAAACTTACCAAAAAGCACAAGTCCGGAATAAGCCAAGTTTAGCATGCAAAACACAACCAAAACACAGAAACAAAGCAGAAAACAACGTAAGAGACGATTTTTGCACAGTTATATTGAATAAAGCAGTTAGCTACACACACATACACACTTTCAGTTTCACACACTGTTTACTACATGACACATGAGCCAGAAGCTATGAGCTGAGCTAACAGGTAAAACTAAAAACAAAAACAAAACATGAGCAATGACTCCATTTCACTCAACACACACCTAATGTCTTATTAAATGTAATTCCACATCATGACAACTCTGGAAAACCCAAGGCAACACCTGACTTAAGATTAATCTTTGGAGTTTAACAAGCTAACAAGTGGATAACCCGGGTTGGTGAATTGGAGCAACTGATGCTGATGGAGACAGATGTTAGAGAGGAGACAAACTGCATCCAAGAAAAATGGAAGATGCCGGTTATAGTTTTATTTAATAAACTTATGACTTTTTGATCATTTATCATCAGTTCGTTAGTTTCTGCTCCAGTGTCTGCTAGACGTTTCTAGGGAGTTTTTTTCTCCATTGTCGCCTACTGCTTGGTTTTTCTATATGGTTTCTATATGATTTGGTGCTATACAAATAAAGATAAATTGATTTGCACTGAACCACCAAAATTTAGACCTCACTCTGTGGGAAACACTGAAAATATATCACTTCACCTTGTGCTCTAGGGCACTCTTTGAGAAAACTAATATTTACAACAAATAATATTTCAGTTAGTATTTTGAACTTTGACTACTGCATTGGCCAGGTTAACACTCGAACAGGACTACTACCCAGGAACTACATATTGTGCACCTCAACCACACCAGTTAATAGACACTCATTCTCTCTACACCACACTAACACACAGGAAGCAAACATGCAGGCATACTTACGTTATTGTTTCGTGTCTCCACAGCAGGAAACTTCCTGACAATAAATTTAACTGCAGACTCTAAGTTCTTATCAACGAGATAGGAGGGCTTAGCCTTGGGATCGCCACATGCCTGGAAATGAGAAGAGAGGAAAGTAAGTGGTGAGAAAGACAAAAAATACTTCAAGTACTGCTGAAGTGCAACACCTAACCCGTTTGTGTAAACATTTCAGATTTTCATCTATTCTTCTAACATTTTCTTTCTTCACAGTCAGGCATGTTAGATGCATGGTCATCACCAGGGAAACATTTAGTGCTTACAGTGAAACCTGGTTTATCCTGGCCCAAAATATGTGGCGGGGTTGGGGTGAATGAAATACTCACAACACATACACATTTAGTGAAGTTTCCAGACCAGAGGAGTATTCAAGCCATGAAAATAAACACACGCACCATATTGATAAACAGTGACAGTGCACAATCAGCGGTGTGGACGTTTCACTTTGCTGTTTGAAACATGTGTTTCAAATCATGTTTGGATAAACCAGGTTCAACTGTTGCAGACTAAGCGTGAGCCTGAAATGATCAATGGTTCTCAGCTGCTGAGTTGTGGAGACATGAGTGGGCTAGAGCTAGAGCTAGATAACAGATACCATAATGATTTCATATGTTTATAATACACATTGTTATGTATTGACCTAATCCATGGACACCTCTAGTTTTAAATACACCTTAAGTGTCCAGAAATGTCAACCCTTGACAGCTATGCTTTTATCAGAAGTTGTCCACAAGACAGAAAGGCTGAGAACCACTGAGAGTTTGTCACAGGTAATGAGAGGGTTTCAGATTCAAACTGCATCTCTGAGCCATCACTGGTTAGTGCTGCTGCATGACAGGCGGAGTGATGGACGGGCAGAGTGAAGAAGGGACTCAATGATCAGGAGACACAGAAATACACAGAGGAAGAAAGTAAATGGTAGAGAAATGAAACAAGAGGAGAGAATAAATTAAAAAGGTCACACACATAGGTCAAGTGAGAAATGACTTGGGAGAAATGGCAGAGAAAAGAGAGAGACAGAAGTGGTCAGAGAGAAAGTCTTTCGCCGCATGTCTCCTGTCATCTGCGCCTACAGTAGCTGAACTTTCTGCAGAGCAGCAATATTTTAATCATGTCCCTAAACCTGCACAGCTGCTTTTCTCTTTTTAATGTCCTCATCTAGTCCTCTTCAGGTGTTGCTGAATCTGCCTGAATACCCCATCACTGGCAGGAAGCAACAGCGCTCATGCATTATGGGTACTGTAATAGTGAATGGTAAGGAAGATGTGGTCCATGCATGTGCCGTAAACAAAGTGGATGTAGAAAGTTTGTTGGCTGCCAACACAGAGGAACAATCCTAGAAGCCTGAAGGGTCTGAGGATTCAGTTCCTCGTGGTGAAGGTTTAGGTTTAGAAAGTGGAAGCACACATTGAGAGGATCCATAAACGTAACGTGAGGTTACCAAGATGAATTCTACGACACATAGCTATGCCATAAATGCAATGATCTATCTGCAAGAACGCATCACAGCTACCGAGACGAGAATATATAGCACCATAAAATAGCACCACAACCATAAACCTGGATTTCAGTTTGCATGGCGCTGAAACACTTCCAGCCTCCACCAATACAAAATGAAACCACATAAACAGCAACACATGCTAGTTCACACAAGCACAGAAGGTAACCGACGGCCCAGGTATTAAAGTATGATGACAGGACTGAGAAGTAGTCACATTTAGCAGTGTGGTCCCAAATGCAATACACCACACTGCTGACAATTAGCGTGGCCAGTGCAACAGACGTGTCATGTCATCGAGGATTTAAAGTTCGAAGACTATCTATGACTACTGCACAATAGGAAACGCTGATCAGCAACTTGCACCACTTTGCATCGGTTTTCACTCAACATAGGACGCAAAATGGTGCAAGTGAAAAATAAATTGAATCCACTGCAAATATAATTTTAACAGGAAAAAAGAGAAAAACAGAATCAAAAGCATCATGCTAGCTACTGAGCCAAATCTCAGTTCAGTTTGTCCGTTTAGTCTGCAAGCTGCAGCTAGTTCACTCACTATACACCAGAAACGGGCATGCTGAGCTCTAAAAGGTCTAAAAGACATCCACAACTGCAGGGTATCAACACAAAACACTAGGACACTTGTGGGACTTGACACAGAAAAACACACAACACCAACATGATTTCAATACCCATCAACGACACAGACTGAACCTCGAGTCTCAGCTTGTTTCCTTGTGCCCGTATCTCTCACACCTGGCCAGATTTCCACATTTGAGAGCTGTCAAAGCTCATCATCAATGTCAATGTGTTTGCTCAACAGCTGCTGGACAGAGAAAATCTGTTGAGGTTTGTGAGAGACGGGCTGTATTTTAACTACGTTAAATGAGAAACAAGGATTCAAGATGTGACTGTGAAATCCATGCAATTGCAAAAGCACAAGTCTTGCTCTCTTCTGGAGACAACACACCACTAGCTTCAGCCTACGCAATGGACTGCTCCCTATATTGGCCACTGGAAACTTCTAAGTTACTTTGACTCACATGAGACAACTGAAGGTTTAAAACAACCAAAAACAGTCGGATTACTACATTACACAGGTATGCTGAATCAAAGGACTTGAGAGTTTTCCCATGTTTTAGCCCAAATATAAATCTGAAAGTAAACTTTTTTGCTGTTGTGCATTAAGGATGGTTAACCATCGAGGTGTTGAAAAGTAGAAAAAGGTGAAAAGGTGTTGAAAGAAAAAAACTAAATTACGTTTCTGGTCTGCTTTGATTTTCTGATGATGTACAGGAGAGTACATTACAGTAACTTCATTCTGACAGAGAGGTAAATATTACATTTAAAAACATTAAATAATGATTGGCAGTAATGCTCAGCAAGTTACAAATGAGTTGTTATTAATGGGCTAAAACATGCAAAAATCCCCAAACTGATCCTTTAAAACAGATTCTATTGTAGTAGAATTTAGTAGAGTCCTATTTGTACATACAGCTACTCTAGTACCTCATCTTTCTTTAGCCTCAGCTAGGTTTCTTAGTTAGCTACTATTAGTATTTTGCTTTCAGAAGTAAAGAACGGAACTAACTGGCTATTTTCTTAGCATCACAGAGCAAATTTGTATGTTGTGGTTTGTCTATTAGTGCATAAAGCTGGCTGGCTGGGTTTGGGTGGGGGCTGATGGAAGGATGGATGGCAGGAGGGGTGCAGTGAATGAAGGGAGAGGGCATGGGAAAAAGCTGAGAATCAGTAGTGTTGAGGGAGGAGTAAGGGAGGTGTAGCATGGATACCAGAACAGACCTTAGTCTCGCCTCCACCATCGTTTCTCCACACCAGGTTGCAATTAACAGCTGAGCTCCTTAAAAGGTTCCCCACATTAATCGACATATGGCAGGGGACCATGAAATAGATAGCACTGGGCCAGGGAAGCCTGCATCTGAGAACTAATTACATCTGCTAATTACTGGATGAAATATTCAAACACCCCTTGACACCTTCTCAGTGATCCGCCCCCAGTAAACTACGCAAGACAAACTTGTCATCTCTGAGATGAAGCCGTTTCTTTCCGCCATTTCTCACAGCGTGAGCACTCTCATTTACACAGGGAGGGATTAACTGCTGCTAGAAAAGAAACACCAAACTCCAAAGAACATGATTAGAAAGAGAACCGCCAGAGATAGCTGGAACCTGCTAAGAGCTGGCTGACTGCCTGAACAGCCTGCTGTCCATACTGTTAATTCTTATTCATCCATTTGTATGTGTCTGCATTACTGTACTCAGAAATATGCAAACCACATTACATTTTTTAATTTAAATATCTACATCTACAAAGTGCTTGTTGGATCAGTTCCTTTGTAAAGCATATGTTCTTCACAAATAAGAAACATTAACAAAAGTAATTGTTAGTTGGTGACTACTATTAAAATGACCCAACTTTCTGTACATAATGCATTAGTGCAGAATAATCAAATAATCCCTCAAAACATGTAATATTGAATATTTTACACATCACCCATTTGTGATCGTCAACTGAACATTAAACTATCACTGCAGTGTCTCGGGGTTTGGAGCTCAGCTTTACTCTCAGCATTAGATGAAGAGGAGTGAGGCACAAAGGGGAGGACCAACAGATCAGTGCAGGTAGCCAGGTGGTGGAGGAGGGCAGGGAAGAAGAGGGAGCTGAGGAAGAGTGAAAAGGGAAGGGGTTTCATCAGTGGAAGGTGATAAACTTTGCAAACCTTCCAAACTTGTCCTTGCTGCATAGGAGAGGGGGGAAGCATTGGAACGGAGAGAAGAAGAGAAGAAATCAAAACAAAGAGCCCACCCAAACAACCTGCTGGATCGCTGGTCTACTCATTCGCTCACTCACATACATCATACGCTCATACGTACACACATGCACGCCTTAAAACAGCTGCTCTCATACAGGTGTGTCTTTGTGTCGGAGTGTGTGTGAATCGGGACAGCCATTCTGGTGTTTCCTTCCAAGAGAGCACACAGAAAACACAACACACGCTGAGCCAACATGTGATCATATTAACACTTGTTTTAACAGACGCAGTCTTAAAATGTAGCACAAAGTCTCGCATGCCTACTTACACACTGAGACGAGAATAACACATTTATTTGTAATAATATGTCTGACACACCAGCATCAGCACAGACACTGTCTTATACAGAACTGTGTCACGACAAAGTTTGGCCTCTGCAGTTTTCACTGGCTGCAACATTTGCTTTCTGCTCCATAGCTGTTGCTAAGTAACTAACAATGAAGAGCTGCCTGAGCATTGCTGCACCGGGCGCTTCATGCTGGTGATGCTCTGATAAATGTTCGAATCGATCATTTCAGAGTTGTTTGAGCACATAGCAATAATAATATTTGTTGACGCAATTATCTGTGACTCTGGTCTCCTCCAAGTCATTAAAAACTTCAGTCCACATATTAATAAAAACCTTATAGCAGTGGTACTGTGGTGGAACATTTACCAGGATTTAGACAAAATAGCAAGAAGTAGGAGTGGGCAATCTGACTCTTTGTCATCCACGGTTGCTGACTTCACTGTAGCGAGAAAACCTTGATAATGTCGAGTCATGCTATGTCGACAAACCAACAGAATGATTTATCCTAACTGTAGGCTATGCTGGTCACGCTGTCTGTGCACTAAAGTATGTTTAACAAACCTGATTTGCGATCGTGATTAAAAAGCTTGTCATATTGTAGCCAGATTGCCCACCACTGTGGTTAAGCGGCTACAAACAGAAATGAACATGTAGCTTTGGTAAAAACTATTGAGTAGAAAGTCCTCATATTGTGCTTCAGCAGAAACCGTGTCTCTGATACAGTTTGTCCAACAGATTTTAGTTAACTGAAATATCTCCTGACCAGTATTTAGGAAACACACAGGAATCCATTTCAGAATTGTTGAGTAACTGTGTTTTTCCGTCAGCCTACTCTCAACTAGAAATGCAGCAATCCAATCTGAGATAGTGACCTTAGTTAGCAGGCAGAATACTGGCCTGATAGGACCTGGCCACATGAAATAATTTCAGAAACAATATCAGTTATACTATTCTTTGCTTCCACTGTCACTTACATTACCTCAGTCATAGCAGGCTACAAATTGAATATTTATTGCCTATGGAAGATAATATTGCTGTATTTAGCATGATCGTTCAAGTACCAGATCAATGCTTAGTATCTACAGACACTGAAATCTGAGTTATATATACCTATTTAAAGTCAGATTCAGGGTAGATTAACTATGATTTAGGATCCCATGGTGATAACAATACACTATAAGGCAGTTCACACAATCAATTTTCAGTTTTTCCACTGACATATCATCTTAATTGCAGTTTTTGCATATGATCAAATTAAGAGTGTGATGCTACAACACACAAATAGTTGAGACTGAGGCAAAACATTCATTGTAACATTGTTTTAGGTCTATAAAAATGGAGTGGATTGGTGGAAATCACAATCGAATGTGCGTGAAATCAGACAGTACTGCATATGAAACGGTTATGTTTCTATGATAATTAAGCTGCATGTTCTCAGGAGTCCTTTGAAAAAGCACGGCCACTTAACAGCTCGTCATTGCATCAGAAATGCAACTGGGACTATGAGGAAGGAGGATGCCATATTTCTATGCAGAAACGCAAATAGCAGACCTCCTTTATAAAGACCGGCGTGAGTTCCTGTCTGCAGTCCAGACCCATCTCCTACTATCTGGTGCATCATGAAAAGGAGAATTAGACAACTGTGACCACGTTAACGACTGTTAAGCAAATAAAAACCTTGAATCCAGCAAAGAGCGGGTAAACACTGGTAAACATGAGAGTAATGCAGCATCAAATTTTAAATCTCTGAATGTTTTCTGCAAGTATTCGGAGCATATAGTATTTTATATTAGGTTCATGCAGTTACACCGTGTTGTGCAGTTTATCCTCCTTTTTATTTGTTTAGCTCAGACTTTCTTTTTACAACTTAACTTTCAATAATAAGGCAACTTTAAGTGTCAAACTAAATGCAAATTATTCATTTTGCATCTGTTGAAGTTTCTTCTTGGGAAGAAGAAGAAGAAGGGGAACAAGAACAGTAAAGGAAAACAAAATAAATTAGTTATTAATTCTCAGGTCACATGGTTTTTTTCAGTGTAATTGGACAGTTAGCAAATTTGGAATAAACACTACACTTATATTAATATATTGTAAAAAGAATCAGATAAGTGTTAACTTTTACAGTAAACAACCTGTGCTTCTTTAAATCTAAGGTGAAAACGGTGAACATTTCCTCTGTATGTTATGTATTTATGTGTAGTACCACCGCTTGCACCAGTGAGAAAAAGACGATTCTCCTGCAAACATTTCATCCATATTTACAAGTCAGCTACCATGTAAACCACAGATGTGCAGTAATGCCATTGGGAGAGTCTGTAGGTTTTCTTACAAATCAAACACTACAACAGATAAGACTGTTGTCATCCTGGGGGAAGGATAACCACCTGGTGAAGCCTTCAATTTCAAAGAAAACCTGCATACTCACAACCCTCAATGCCATGACTACTCATTTGTTACCCAAATCACTCCAACGTTTGTCCCTTCCCATCTGTAAAATAAATAAAACATATTAAATGTGCCAACAACTCTGATAAAAATCAGTTTGCACTGCATTTTCACACGGGAACATGTCATTTGTAACAACAGAAATGCATGCAGAGTTTTGGGCAATTTACCCATAAAATGGACTTGAAAAAAGGAGGGGTGGGTAAAAGTGCCACTGGTAATCAGAAATGCCCTTTATTAAATGTCTTTTTTTCATAATTAGATAATTGTGTGTTTCTGGAGACCTTGTTCCTTCTAGGCCACCACAGAGCCTATGATTATGATATACTTTCCTGTGGTACTAATTTTCTTGTATGTCATATTTATTTCATTTATTTAGGGTGTCTTTATTCTGATTCCTACAATATGCACCTTGGCCTGAGTTCACCGTTTCATTCTTTAGTGTCTCATGCAAAAATCACAATAAAGTATGCTTGTAAAAAACTGAGCAGGTTGTGTTAATGTTGGTACTACAAAGCAAGTAGTGAAAAAAAATCCTGACCTCACAAAACCAATTAATAGAATTGATTTATAGTTTGTCCAGCACAATATAAATAAGATGTACAGGTCCTTCTCAAAAAATTAGCATATTGTGATTAAGTTCATTATTTTCTGTAATTTACTGATAAACATAAGACTGTCATATATTTTAGATTCATTACACACAACTGAAGT
>JAUMTR010000007.1:17143634-17182738 GCA_032270685.1 Microctenopoma stevenorrisi | reverse complement strand
GTCACAAATGCATGGATGCTTGGAAAACCAGCAGGGCTGCGGCCCTCGAGGACCGAGTTTGGACACCCCTGATATATCTGAAACAAATAATTAACATACAACTGCATTATGTTTGCATGGGAGACATGGGCTCAATTTGCTGGTAAATTGAGTTAAAAACAAGCTAAATATAGCTTTGACTGATGGTCAGATAATTTTCAGTCATCCTAGTAGATTCTCTAAAAAAGAGGCATGGACGTAGTATAAAGGAGTAAAATTTGTATTTGTATTATCTTTTGTAAATGACTTTTAAATTAATTAATAGATATTTAGTAATAATTCATAATAACCTGCAACATAAAATGAGGCCTAAACCAAATATGAAGAGCTAATGAGTAAAAAGAACTGAAAAACACTGGTTTGATCTTTAGAAATTCTGTGTTGTTTATTAATCTGCTATAAGCTTCTTTATGAGTTTAAGCTGAAAAGCAACTAGTAAATCATGGTTAATGATACCAGACAATTGCAAATACTAAAAAGCACAAGTATTTCAAGAGTGTATCTCAGCAGAAGTATGCAAACTCAACACAGAAGCAAAAAGTAAGAAAAAGTACTCAACATGTACAACTATTTTATTTATTAATTTACAAAATCTGCAGTTTAGCTAAAGATAATCTAAAATGTCAACCAAATTAGTAACTAGTGAAGTAAAAAAAAACAAATTCTACCTGTTGTAACATGTTATAGTGAGTGTTGGTTGGTATTCCTGACTAAGTTAGCAGCTAACACTAGCTCACTTGTGAATTTAGTAATAACCTTAAATCGAACAAATGTATTTTACATTGGTCAACATTACGATTTTTTACAAACCTGTATAGTTACCAAGCTACTTGTGGCTAACTCAAAACTGCGTGAATAAAAAGTGAGTTAAGTCATATACAGATATCTGGGATAGCTGGTGGCTGAAAGCATGAGACACCAGCTGAATCCGTGCTTTGCTGTTTTGATGGAGCAGAGACGACGCCCGACTGCTAGCTAATCGCTGGTTAGCTTAGCTAGCAACCGCCGCCATTACCCGACGTTAGCTAGCAGCTATTGACGCTACTACCGGCCTGGAGGTTTGCCCAACACCAACCTAATGGATTTAATTTACTAGTTTCGCTTCTAATTCTCATTTCTGGGTGATAATAAATGTGTACACGCGTGTTTAATCCAACCGAATATCAGTTTACATCATATAGCCAGTCGGCAACTTTACCGCAAGCTAATCGACTGCTTGTGGCTAGCAGTGCCCGCAGTCCTATTCTACAATTGCTAAAGGGGACATATTGGGATAACGTAAGTGTCCATTAACACATATTTACACGTTTTAATAACGGTGGCCAATGTACAAAACGCCAGGTTAGGCGTTAGATAAATCTAGTTACCGCTAACGACCATCAGCAGTGCTATCTAATCAAGCATTCATCCCGTCTCGCTAACATTAATCCCAGGTGCAGGTGCTGATATGTATCACATACAGTGTAACTCTCAGCAGCTTTATGTGGATTGACCAGTGTGTGTTTGTGTGTGCGAACCTTTTTGATATTGTAAACACGGGTCAACATCCCGATGCCTCTGTCGTTGAGGATGGTGAGTTTTTCTGCCAGTTTCTGCTGGCTGGGCTGGATCACTCCCCGAGACATCTTTTCTCGCCGTTCGGTTAAATCTCCAAATCAGTGCAGGGGAAAAATAGATATTTCACAAATCTCCGCAGCCTCTGGTCCACAAAAAGGAAGGGGAAAAGAAGCAATGATCTGTGTATTTATTAGATTTCGCCCATTTTCAGATTTCCAGGGACAGCTTCCTGTACTCCACCCCACCGTCTCCCTGCCTGTGTGTGTGTGTTTTTTTTTCGGTCACAGGGATGAGGAGGTGTCCTGGTTTTCACGAGACTGGAGCATGCTGCGTTTAGGTGAACCTCGTTAAAGGGTATCCTACAAATCGGATGTTACTGTCAAGGGGAAATATACAATAAATCTATTGGCAAACGCTCATGGTATTACAATTAGAGTTAATATGCTTTCAAAAGTAATGCCATAAATTTATTTTAGTTAACAATTAACTCACCTACTCACTGGCAGAAGTACACAATGCAAAGTACTTGACCAAAAAAGTTTGCTGCTACAAGTAGAAGTATCCTACTATTTTTACCTTAATAATAAGATATGCCCTAAAATTACTTTTAGTACAGGTACACCAGATATACTAACACACATTATTGAACTTGATTCTGGAAACAATGTGAAACTATTGATTAAAACCTACTTCACACATGTGCTGTAAACTGAAAAATCTTTCAAAGATGAAATATATGGACTCAATGGTAACGATTTTGTTAACAATTCAAACTTCTGTATCAAAAGGCAGGACAATGGGGTAGATTTCATGATTTGATGGTTCTGTTTCCTTTGAATGTAAATAAATATTACATAAACAGAAATAATTAGCACTATGTTAATAATTCAGACTAAAACAAACCACTGATACAGGTCTTGGCTTTTGATGCATTTGAGCAGAACGCTGTTCCAAGGAAAGCCATATATTTTACAATTTTATTCTGAGTCTTTGAACACATCACGTAGTTGACGCAGCTTCCGACTCGGTTGTAATTCCCGTGTGAGACGTTTTTTTTGCTCCTGCTAAAACCTTACTTCTTTTACTGACAGATTTCTGGCTTTTTAAATATATTAACAAGCAATAATGGCATACTTGTATTTTAAGCAGCGGCGACTTGATGTTTTACGGGATTCTATTTGATTTTCAGACCGTTTAGAGCAGGTAGGTGAAGGAAAGCTGTAACGATAAAGCTTCGTCAATTTGTTTGTTATCAGTCTTGATGGAAAAAGTAGTTCAGCAGTGTACATACACTGTGCAAACATATTACATTTAGACAGTACCTGATGTAGATGCTAAAAGTATCCCAGTACTCTGTGATTACTAACGCCTTAACCTCTACATTACTTAAAGGTTGTAGCTGACGTGTAGTTAATACACAAAATATAATACATAATCTACAGAGGGCATCTTAATTTAAGGGGGCAATGTATGATATATATTTGCAGACATGTTGCATAACCATGCTCCAGTAACTAAAGTTGGCTGATTAATGTATGTTATGTAATGTATGCAGTAGCTTCAGCATTATCTTCTAAAATAGCCTTCATGAAGTAGAGTGGAGCAGAAAATGAAAATATGTAGGTAATGTACAAGTATCTTAAAATAATGTTTGAGTAGAGTTTGATTAAATGCACTAAGTTAGTCTCTGCCCGTGCAGGTTATCTATAAATGTTCCATGTTTGTTCCATGTTTCAGCCGAGTCCCATAAACCGTGGTGTGATGCATTCACTGGCCCAGGAGATCCAGGGATTCTCCAGAAGCCGTCTGAATAAACAGTGCACGCGTGTTACCACGGTGACAGGCAGGAAGCTGCTGGAGAGGAGGAGCGGTGGTGGCGACGAGCAGGTGGAGCAAGTCGAAGAGCTGGAGGAGGGAAATGGATGTGGATTTGTAGAAGATACAAGTGTTGACCTTCACGTTGGTGTCGTTAGACCTTTTCTACTGTTGGGTAATTAAAACTACAGTATTTAGTAAACTTAGAAGTAATTGTAGTAGTAATAATAATACACTGAACAAAAATATAAAGGCAACACTTGTTTTTGCTGCCATTTTTCATGAGCTGAACTCAAACATCTGAACATTTTACTACATACACAAAAGAACCATGACTCTCAAATATTGTTCTCAAATCTGTCTACATGTGTGTTAGTGAGCACGTCTCCTTTGCTGAGATGATCCCTCCCACCTCACAGGTGTGGCATGTCGAGGTGCTGATTAGACAGCAGGAATGTTGCACAGGTGTGTCTCAAACTGCCCACAATAAAAGGCCACCCTGAAATGTGCAGTTTGGCTTTATGGGGGGGGGGGCAGAAAACCAGTCAGTATGTGGTGTGGCCACCATTTGCCTCACGCAGGGCAACACATCTCCGGGTTGATCAGGCTGTTGATTGTGGCCTGTGGAATGTTGGTCCACTCGTCTTCAATATGTGTGCGAAGGTGCTGAATATTGGCAGGAACTGGAACACGCCGTCGTATACGCCGCTCCAGAGCATCTCAAACATGCTCAATGGGTGACGTGTCTGGTGAGTATGCTGGCCGTGCAAGAACTGGGATGTTTTCGGCTTCCAGGAATTGTGTACAGATCCTTGCAATATGGGGCCGTGCGTTATCATGCTGCAACATGAGGTGATGGTCGTGAATGAATGGCACAACAATGGGCTTCAGGATCTCGTCACGGTACCTCTGTGCATTCAAAATGCCATCAATAAAATGCATCTGCCCACACCAGAACCCCACCGCCACCATGGGCCACTCGATCCACAACGTTGACATCAGCAAACCTCTCACCCACACAACACCACACGCTGTCTGCCATCTGCTCTAAACAGTGAAAACCAGGACTCATCTGTGAACAGAACATCTAAGACATTGAATAATATATATCGAATATTACACCGAATGCGAGTGTTTGCCCACTCAAGTCGGTTATGAGGACGAACTGCAGTCAGGTCCACACCCCGATGAGGACGACGAGCGTGCAGAGGAGCTTCTCTGAGACGGTTTCTGACAGTTTGTGCAGAAATTCTTTGGTTATGCAAACCGATTGTTGCTGCAGCTGTCCGGGTGGCTGGACTCAGGCGATCCCGGAGGTGAACATGCTGGATGAGAAGGTCCTGGGCTGGTGTGGTTACACGTGCTCTGCGGTTGTGAGGCCGGTTGGATGTACTGTCAAATTCTCTGAAACGCCTTTGGGGACATTCATTTCACGGGCAACAGCTCTGGTAGACATTCCTCTAGTCAGCATGCCAGTTGCACGCTCCCTCAAAAGTTGCGACATCTGTGACGTGGTGCTGTTTGATCAAACTGCACATTTCAGGTCGGCCATTTATTGTGAGAAGTCTAAGGCACACCTGTGCAGTATTTCTGTGAGGTGGGATGGTTTATCCTGGCAAAGGAGACGTGCTCACTAACACACATGTAGACAGATTTGAGAACACTATCTGAGAGTCATGGATCTTTTGTGTATG
This sequence comes from Microctenopoma stevenorrisi, assembly GCA_032270685.1. Taxonomy (NCBI): domain Eukaryota; kingdom Metazoa; phylum Chordata; class Actinopteri; order Anabantiformes; family Anabantidae; genus Microctenopoma; species Microctenopoma stevenorrisi. The sequence continues at coordinate 17,177,633 of JAUMTR010000007.1, read as the reverse complement.
TAGTAAAATTTTCAGATGTTTGAGTTCAGCTCATGAAGAATGGGAGCAAAAAATAGTGTTGCCTTTATATTTTTGTTCAGTGTAGTAGTGGCCAGTCTACTGTATATAACCCATCAGGGTCTCCAGGGTCTTTTAGTATTAACTGTACTGCTACTGAAATACATTTAATATTACTATTACTTTCACTCAACAGAACAATACTATTATTATTACTACAACTGCTTGTACAGCTACTACAGTACTTAAGCTCAAACTCCTACCAATACTACTATCACAACTACAAACATGATTACTAGTCCTCCTGTTTCTACCACTTCTGCTACTACTAGGATTACAATCACTGCTCTACTACCACTACCACTATTTTACTACCACTACATGGGACTAAAAGGGTACTGAAAGACCAAACATACCTTTCTAAAGCTTTTCTGAGTAGCAGCTTTTTTCCTCACATTGAAATCAACAACTGCTCAAACATACTTCGGCTCAAACTCAGGAGCATTCACCCAGGGGGGAAAGGTGGCATTAAACCACTTTGTTGTTGCAGCACACTACAACTACAGTATCCAAACCTAACTTAACTAAATAGTTATCTTTGACTACGATTGCATTAGCTGCTACCTCTCACTTACAACAGTTACACATATCTATTGCCATGAACCAAGAGTTATGTTTTACATATTAGCAGTATTACTTTCACAGTGGCTCAGTCACTTCAGTATTCCAGTCCACAAAGACACTCGGTCATGGTCTGTTCCAATAATAAATATATAAATTCCTAATAACGAATAAATCAATGTCGTTAATTTTGAATTTGTCTCAGTGGTCTCCCCTTCAGCCAGAGGACGCAGGGTGACACCCTCACATGTCAACATGGATTCGTCCTGCTGAGGTGTCCTTGAGCCTGACATTGAATCCCATCACAGCTCTGAGGTGCCGTTCACTTCTGCAGTTATCGCTGCGCTTTGACCTCATGCAGGAGAGAATCAAAGAGAGAATTTCTCAGCAGGGATCAATAACATATTACATCTGTTAAGCTCAGCAGAGGTGACTCTTTTCCATGCGTTGCTTCCCTCCTAGTGTAATAGCATTAATCTGCTTCTCATTTTACCACATGATATTCCTTGTCTTTAAATTATATATTGCCTATAGAAAATCTTCACCATGCTTGATTTAACTGACTTTTTTGTCAAACAGTTTTCAAAATAGAGTTTCATGTCAAAGTTTAGACAGATGTCTATGAAATAATATAAATTAATTTAAATGGCCGTCACCTGAGTGCAGCGTTTCAAGTGATTGTAGTATAAATACACCTTGATCTGGACCTTGGTCGAGACCAAAAACCACAAGACAAAAGAAAGAAAGAAAAACAGCCAACCCACAGGACTGATGGAGGTTTACAGTAGAGACACCACAAATCAATATAAAGATTTTGTCTTTTCAATCTATTTATGTGTGCAGCAAAATAAATAACTATCAAGCATATTGTCACCGTCCAGTGAAAGGCACATGTACACGACAGTTTTAGGGTTTGTATTTTATGGATAAGAACAGTTTGATAAGAAGATCAATACAACTCTGACACGCACAACTTGGAAAGGCTTTGCTCAGCACAAAGAAAGTGAGGGAGAAACAACCAAAGGGAACAAAATCAACGTAACAACATGTAAGCTCATTAATTAACATCAAATAACACATTGGTTTTGAGACAGACTATTTTCTCACTAGTGCTACACAGCAGAGATCAGAGCCATAGAAAGCTGTAACGTGTACAGTAACTGTAATATGCCAGAAAAAAAAATCTAATTACTATCAGTAAAAAACAGTAAATGAATGGTTGCACCTAATTACAACAAGAAAGATTTTTTTGCCATAGGTCAAATATAATATTCTGTGTGCAAATATAGAAAATAAAGAGCATTAAGTATTCAGTTGACTAAATGTGACAGATACGCCTTTTGTTGAGTAGCATTCTCATACTCGTCCTGTGTCACACTCGTATCTAAAGAAATGCTGTAAAAATCTGCTTGCTGCATCTTTTCACAGATGTGTCAGTTTAAATCTTTTCCTTCTGCACTGATGAGGCACATGGGCTGAAGCTGGCTTATTTCCAACGATGGTCCATCCTTTGGATTTAAATTTTCTACTAAACACCATGAATTTGGCATTATGTGAAAGTGGCTTGGCTAATGCAAAGACTGCAAATGTTGCTGCTTTGAAGGCTCTGGGCTGCTGCAGTTTCCACAGTGGAAATCTAGATGAGGCCCTTGCATCATATTCTGTTTACTGTCCATATGTCTCTTTCACATAATTATCCAGCTCCTGTTATTTAAGAATACCACTGCTACTCACGCTGTTTACCAGAATAACTCTCCATTAGTCTTTGACCTGCTTCTTCTGCTGCATCATTCGCTCAAACTCTTACTAACTTTCACACTTAAAAATCAGAAAACTCTGTCTCTGAAATGTATTGTATGACAGCAGAATCATATTTGCAAATATTAAAATATTGAAACACTAATTCATTTTCCTATAAAAATAGGGAAAACAAGGCTTGATCATTTTATAACTGGTCAATTTGTCTCATAGTGTTGTTTGTGTCTTTTCAGCTTCTCAGGATGCAGCTCACAACACTGACACCCTGCAGAGATATAAGGTCAGTACAGAGCGATCAATAGAGCCGACGGGACGCTGCCTCGGTACAATCGCATGCGTAGTAACGTGAGATGAGAGTCGGCCATGTAGGTGTGCTTTCCTGCAGGTGAGCAATAACCAGCCCCATAGCTTTAAGAGCTTCATGACTCATGCAGTGTCAGTTTAGCTCAGTAGAGGGAGTAAATGATTACAGTAAGTCTCTGCACATCAGAGAAATGTGACTACTCCTCTCTGCAGTGGCTGCTCGCAGGCACGGCAATATTGCTGCCTGTGCAGTCTCAGGATGATGAATTGGAGAGATTTCAAATACCATCGCTCCAGTTCCTGGGCTAAAGCTGCCTCACAACCACATCAGCCAGGTAGCAGTTAAAGCCCAGAGGTTTTGACATTGGGCCCGAAAAACACATGTAAAACATGCAAAGTCAGTCACACACTCACTGTTTCATTGATTCATCCTGATATAACTCGGTGTGTGGCTACACTTTTGTCAGAATCTGATCAGAAATGTAGATACAATGTTAATCATTTAATGCTCGCACATTTAGTTTTCATAAAACCTGGATTTATACAGTATGTTATGTTTGGAAGCTGTGTGGCCACAAGCCAACCTGGTCCTGCTTATAGCAAACATGAGCTAGATCATTCTTCAGAGACTATTTTAAGCTGCGAAAGAATCTACATTTGGTAGTTTAGAACGTGAGATTTAGTGTGTGTGTGTGTGTGTGTGTGTGTGTTGATGGTAATTAAGAGACATACTGTACCACAATACAACAGAGTGGCTCATTGATGTGTTCTGAAGAAATGTTCCACTCTACATGGAGGAATTAAGTATATCAATGGATGTACTGAAAACACTTGTGAGGAGGATTAATGAGATTTGTTACCAATACAAAAAAAGAAGGTTTTTTTTAACATGTGAAAAAAAGAAGTAGTGTAAAAGCAGCAGACATCAGTACAGTACTAAGATGTAGAGGAGAGAGTTTAACCCTCTGAGGTAACCTAAATTTAAGTGAGAGTAGACAGATACTGTGAAATGAATTGGACCATCTGTCTTCTTTGCCGTTCCCCCTCGCCTTTGTCTTTCCTCTTCATCTATATTCCCTCTTCTCTGCCAGCCCCGTTTTTCCTTCCCACTCTGATTTTTTCTTTCTCAGTCACATTAAGGTAGTGTCATGTCATCAATATGGCTGACAGACAGAATCTCTCAACAGCCCTTTAAAAATAAGTCAATGCTCAGGGGTCATTTGCTCAAGGAGTTTCATGAGTCTGCAGCCCCTCTCGTCTGTCTTTGTCTGTGTCAGGTGTCTCATGTGCTAAACGTGGCCTACGGAGTCACTAACAAGTTCCCAGACCAGCTCACGTATAAGACCCTTCAGATTCTGGACCTCCCAGACACCGACATCATTTCTTGCCTGGAGGAGTGCAGCACGTTTATAGACCAGGCTCAAGAGCAGGTACCCACGCACTATTACCACATAATGATACACTTGTATACAGGTACTTAGTATTTAAACTTGAGGAAAGTACAATTTACCTTAAGTAATAGTTAAAACTTTTAGAAATACTCACTTTTAACTTTTAGAAATACTCACACAGGTTTTGTGATGCTCAGTCTCATTCCTGCAGTCTCAGTTTACAACTGTTTACTACTCGCGCTTCAAGGCGCTTTCAACCAGTGGCTCAGATGATACTGATTAACACCAGCAGGAGAACCCCGTCATGGATTGACGGGTCCCCTTACAGGTGGTGCCGCATATGTCCACTCCTGCGGTGGTCTCATAGCGTCCCCTCTTCGCGGCTCCTGCTTCAATTAAAAGGTCACAAGTTGAATCTGTTCCTCTGTGGCTTTTTATGTGGCGTTTTCCTGCTCTCCCTGAGCTTTGGTTTCCTGTTGGCACTCCCACAGTCCAAAGACACACAGCTTAGGTTAACTTGTCACTCTCATTGCCTGTGGGTGTGGGTCTGTGGTGACCTGACCAGGTTAGAGCCCGCCTCTCACCAGGTGGTGGCGGAGACCTGTCCCTGCTTTATACAGCCTTAACGGGTTAAGTGGTGTAGATTATGGATTGATGCAGCAGACTGGGCTAGCTGTGTTAGTCACCAAGCTACGCCAACCGACTTCATCTAACTCTCAGCAGGTGAAAAAAGCAGGATTTGTAAGATTATTTATTAATTACCTTCCACGTCTGGCATCAAATCTGTTTAAACAAGACTCGCACAGCCTAAAAATGCCTTCTCATATATCTGCCAGTTAATTTAACATGTCGGTGTGCACAGACAGCTTTTCTGCTCCCTCACTGTGAAGCATTTACACACATCAGCAGCAGTCAGTTATCTGTTCACAGCACAAAGACTAGGTGGGTGGTCAGTGCACCTATTAAAACACCACGCTGGGGTCATTTATCGCAGAAAATGATTTGTTTCTCGTCTAAGTTTTCACCCAGTCATTTCACGTGTTCTGTGTAATAAGGATTATTTTCGAGCAGCAACTTGTATTTCTTCCTCTGCGTGTGCGTCTGGAGATTGATCGTAAGCAGAACATAATGTGATCTGAGCACTGATATGAAAACACTCAACTCGAGCGCAATGAAATAACAGCAAAACAAGAAACTCAGACAAAACCAAATTAAGCCTCCATGTTTGTTGTGATGGATTTTCTCGTTCAGGCAATTTTCAGTCTGTAGAAGTTTACTGTTATTTTTTTTCTAGAGGAAAGAAAACAAGACCTGATATGTGACTATCTGAGTGCAGACAACAGCACAAATATTACAAAGGTGCAGAGAAACTGTTTTTGATTGATAGAAACTTATAAAAGGCTAATATTCTGTGTGTACTGTATGTGCTTCATTTGATTGTATTTTACTCAGAGGAACCACATGATTGGGTTATATCTCAGAAGGAAAACACAGATCGCATTGATACCATGTCAATTACAGCATCCAAAGCTACGTGTTCAGCCAATTTAAATCTCTTGGCCCCTCGATGCAAAACCAAAAATGTACAGTTTGTGTTGCGTACAGTCGATTTCAGCCTGAACAGAAACTTTTTTCTGCGAGTCGAGGCTTCGTGCTGAATAAAGGAGACAAATGTGTCAATACACGGAGCTTCACAGATGAGCTGTGGGCCTGCACGCATTGTCTAAAGATGTGGCTTGAATTTAAAAAATCTATTTCCAGCCAGGCACTGTAGGCAGTAAAATAATTACATCAACATTAATATTAATCATATCACAAAATCTGACACATACACTCACACGCAGCCACAGAGACGGTCTGTCTCAACTTGCTCTACATGCTCTGTTCAATGCTGCTGTTGGAAAGTTAGAAGCTTTCATTAAAGTTGCAGTGAAACGACAGATTTCCTCGTTCTATCTGATGTCACATTAACACCCTACACTTCTTTCTTAGATGAGAAAAATCATTTGCATACAACTGTTTTGTTGTATTGTAATTATTTTGTGTTGTTTTTTTTAGATATCATTGCCAAAACCTTATTACAGTAGAGATGAAGAGAATGTAGTCTGTGCTGGTTTCATCACGTTTTATCTGCAGGAGACAGTTCACAGTGAGGTCCCTAAAATATCTTCTGTGACCATGAAATTGTTTTTGACAGGGACACACTGTTATTAATTCTTTTAAAAATGTCCCATTTTAACAAAAAAACACATCAATTCCTTTCTTTTACCTCTAATTTGTGGGAGCATTTATTCAGTGGTGGCAGAAATCTCAAGGATGGAGATCAGATAAAACTGTGCATCTGGGGATCAGGGGCCAAATTCACAAACCTTCTTAAGCTTAAGCTTCCCTTAAATATTAAACTAGATCCTAGTAAAAGATAAAATTTGTTCACGAAGCATCTTAGCCTTTAAAAGAGCTCCTAAAGTGAAAACCATTAAGAGTAGGGAGGAGAACTTTTAAGAGGCTTAAGAGGTTCTCAAACAGATGACAAAATGGCAAAAAGACAGAGAGAGAAGGAAATGTTGTAAAAATGCTGGAGGACAGTGAATCCAATGGAAAGTCAGAGTGGACAGAGTTTAAGATTTCTGAATTTGACCAGTTCTCTGTCATCTTCAGCCTCTAAATCTAGGGAACTATTAAATTTAATGAATGTTTCTGCATGGCAACAGTCATACTGACACTGAGCAAATCAGCTGATTGGTCTCAAGATAGAGTGGCCAATCATTCAAAACCCCAGTGTTTGCTAAGAATTAATAATCCAGTCTTGGACGAGAAGCTCTCTTCTCAGTATGTTGTGAGGAAGCTTCTGATGTGTCCATGTTCACTAGAAAACCCACTTTGAATAATGTTCTCTCTATAGGAAGGTGTAGTGTTGGTCCACTGCAACGCCGGCGTGTCACGCTCTTCCTCCGTTGTGATTGGCCATCTGATGTTGAGGGAGGGGCTGTCATTTGAAGATGCGTACAGCCAGGTGAAGCTGGCGCGGCCCTCGAGTCGTCCCAACCCCGGCTTCTATCAACAGCTACAGAGATACAAACCGTAAGCTACCAGGAATCCTCCAAGCTTCAAAGGACTTTAACACTCAGATCCCTGTGTTCCACCAGATGTGGAGCGCTCAGGGTGTCTTTTTATCCTTTGATGCCATTCCTTTCATAGTTTAGTTTGTTTGTGCTGATTTTGATGTTGATACATTGTGAAAAATGTAGATGGACATAAATAAAATGAGAAGGAAAAATAAAAAGTCTTTTTAAACTGTCTTTAATATTGAATAATTGTCCTGTTTCCTGGAGTTTTGTGTTCTTGGCCAGTGAAGACATCTTTTCTTGATGCCAAATGCATGTGCGTGCTTGTGTCTGTGTGAGTGTTATTTGTAACTGTGTGAATTTTGTCTCTGAAGTAGTAAGTGTAGCACTCTAGTTAAAGTGTTGACGGAAAATTCATGCAGTATAGACTGTTTTATAATTAAAGATGTATTGCACAGGTTCAACTTAATTTCTTTCTCACATATCGGCACAGGTACACCATCAATTATAACGATTGCCCTCGCTGCTGATTGTCTCTATCAATTTCACAACTTTGCAAAGTTGACGCACCTCGCTCACTTGAAATAATTGTCGTGTAATTAGCTCGTTAGATAATGAGGCAGAATCCAGTTGGCTCACATGCTAATGAAGAAACACCACTGGGATGAGCTCCTAACATTGTTAACTCACAGCACACAAAGGTGTCATATCCTAATCTTCACCGTCTAAATAAAAAGAGTGTGCAGGGCAGATGTGCGTTTGTTGCTGACATTTACTGACTGTTGTTACTGATTAATGACCAGGGTACTGAAGCTATCAGTCATGTCCACATAGAAGGAGATGTTCTGCACACTCAGCTGTATAAAACTTAATTATATTTGTCCCAGCTTTGCAAAAATGGTGGGACAGTAAATCAGAAGTCACATGCTCTGGGTAACACTCTCTGTTATATATTGCAGTGAAGTAGAGTTAGCATGAAGTTTCCTGTATGTTCCCTTTCACGTGAAAAAAGGTCAAAGACCACTGAAGGGTTTTGGAATGAAATTTGGTACAGAGATCCATGAGGCTGAAAGGAGGACTGGATGGCTTTCTGTCAAGGTTCAGGTACAACTATCTATGGCTCATTTTCCCCTTGGTTCGGTTTCTTATCACGAGAATCGTCTTGTCATCTTGACATGTTGAAAATAGGACACCTCTACATATAATGTACAGAAAATGTTTTGCAATAAACTGAATTCCAGTCAGATCATCTGCTTGCCACTATCTCATCAAGTAGCAGGTCTCTGCAGATGTATGAGTAGGAACGCAGTACGTAGACCTGCAAAAAGAAATGAGCCACAAGACGAAAAAATGTTAAAAGTTCATAATTAAATCTTAGGAAAACTATTTGACACCTATCTGTGAAGTTTATTTAGTTGTGCCATCACAAATTCACAGCTCTGACAGTGCAGCTATTGTGTAAGTATAAAATGTTAAAGAATGTTTTTTCATGACTAAACATTTTAACATAATACAAGCAGGATATTTGGCTTTGAATTAGCACATGTAACACTATTATATATAGAAATAATATACACAGCTATAGTCTTGTTACTGTTTTTAATGCTACATTTCAATATGATTCTGCATCCAGCCTGTACTTCCTCTTCAAAATACACACTTTGCTAATTGATGTCCTTTTTTTAAATGCAGCTTTCTAATTTGTGCCAGTTGCAGGCTGCCATTGCTCAGAGGAAGCAGAGGGGTGGAGATTGGTTTTGTGCCAAAATCTTAGAGGAGGAGAAAGGTTCTGCCAAATTGGTTGCAATTCCTACTGGTCCTATAGAGGTCATAGATTATTTAACACCCTTTTAAAGCCGTGGACTGATTGCATGGAGCGGTCATTGTTAATAAGTGAATATTTGTGGTGTACAGCTTCATTTTTCTTAATAAATGTTCATGACTGTCCAATAAATATATTCATAACTTTGCTTGTTATAGACTTAAGTGTTGAGAAAAAGGCAAATAAAATATAGAACCAGTGTCTGAATAATGGCAACAGTGCCAATACGCAGTCTGTGACAGCACTTGAGTGCAGAGTTTGGCCTTTTCTTTGGTGTTGTTCAATGGTGTATCACTGAAGAGTATCTGCTATGAAGCCAACTGGGTTTCCCCTGACATTTTTGTGACATTTTACCGCCTGGATGTGATGGCCCACAGTATGGCACGAGCTGTCCCATCTGCGGGGTCTCATGGGGTCCAACCACCATCTCCGTCTGGCTTTAGTAGGAGAATATTAACAGACGAGGAGAGCTAGGTTAGATTCAGGATGTTGAATAATTTCCCCGAAAGCAGAATAATGTTATTGGGGCTGTTGCTTTTCATTACATTTAAGTCTTTTCATTTTTAAAAGCATGACATCCACATAAAGCAAATCAAATATTAAACCACAGAAAATGAACAGTACATTGGATTAAATAAATATAACCATCGATGAAAGACCTTTTTCAGACACTGCCTGTCTGCAGTTATGTACAAACATGTCGTGCACAAGCATAGCTGCAGAGTGAAGTTGGCTACTTTCTTCTTGGCAAATACAGTTCAGAGACGGTTGACAAATTGCAGGATAAAAAATGAATAAATGAATGGAGAAATCCTACCACGGGGCACATGGGGTCACTGCATGGTGTGATTAGCATGGAAATGATGTAAATCACATGCTCTGGCCTTTGTACTCATTGTTAAACATGATTCTAAAAACACTGCATCATCATCATGATCCATGCTCCCCAAATCTTCCTCTGCCTAAATGTGCAGATAGATAAAATATATTATCATAAGTTCTATTATTTTTATTTGTGGATACTAGATATTCATGTAACACAAAATATCATACAAATAGTACAAATCTCTGCAGCCCCCAAACAGAATTTATAATCCATCAACTGCCCCACATTATCTTACCATTGCATTAAAAACAAAAAATATACAAGTCTACACATACAAAACGCCACAAAATGGGATGGTAGGGAAAAATATAAGTGCACAGATTTATAGAAATAAAAACAAACTGATACACAGACACTGTATAAACCAATGAATAAACCACACAAAAAGCTGAACAGGGAGTAATAAGTTAGATTTGTATTTGTATAAAATTAATCTAGTGGAGCAGATGGGACGGTTTTAGGCTTATTGCAGAATTGGATCATGGGACCCAAAGTAGAGGGAAATTTATCAGATAAGCCTCTTACTGTTCAGTTTATTTTCTCAAACCTCAACAACAATATTCGGTCACCAAACCAGAGACAGGCTCTGGGGGATCTTGACAATTTCCTGTCGAGGAAAATCCTTCCACAAGCCAACAAGGAAGCAAATGTAGTAATTCAGAGTCATTCAGTGGGAAACACAAGAAAGGATTTGATTTGTTTCTTACAGAATGAAAACTAAGAGTGAAACCAATAAGAAGTAAACACAGCACTTAGCTTTAGTCCTGCTCAACATTTCAGATGAAGATTTAAAAATGATGTACCAGTGTATTCTGCTAAATGTTACTGTATGTGTAATCTCTGCAGAGACACTCAGAAATCTTCTGAACAATAAGGTACCTCCTCTAACCAGTCAAGCTGAAGTTTACATGCATAATCTGGTAAAATCACCCAAGGGTGCAAATGGACATTTGTGCCAGATGTAATAAAAATCCCTCCAGGCGCTGCTGAGATATTGCATTGCAGAGAATGGGACAGACGTGAGGTCACTCGGTTCATTGTTGAGTCCAAGTGGACATTTGTGCTAAATCTGGAGAATTTCACTCAAGGCCCTGAGATGGTGCACACACTCAGAATGGGACATATGGACGACCTGGAAACCTGATGTCTCCGGACAAGTAGATCGCGTGGACGCGTAAAAACAACATGACACATTGCACAGTGATTAACTTTAACTCTCTCAGCCCATAAAAAAACCTTCACACACTGTTTTCCTTTTTCAACATTCAAACTACAAATTATCACTACCCAGGTGGACGTGGCAGGAGGTGCACACCTGTGTTTTTGTGATTCAGTTTTTACAACTACGTGTGATCACTACAAGAATATTCATTTAAAAACCACTGGTGCATAATAGATGTTGCAGCGTTTGTCGTGTGACTTGGTCTAATGACTGCTGATAGGTGAGCAGCATGACTGTCAGTTACCCATGTGATTTATATACCTGTGTTATGCTTCTGGATTGGCTATGAACAGGAAGATAAGCTACTTGGGGATTAAAGAAAAGTCTGTTTACAGGTCGCGACTGCATAAGTAAAAAAGTAGCATAAAGCATTTTGTGGCTCCTGAGGGAGCCGTGTGAAGTCTGATGAAATGTCAACTGGGACTGAAGACTACAAGTTTGAAAATAAAATTGAGGGTGTGGAGCTGAAAAGAAGTGAGCCTACCAAAGCTCTGTAGCATGCTCCTCATCTCTGCTCGAGACTAGAGGCTCAAGGCAACATTAGCCGCTACCAGCATTCACAGCCTTGGTTTGACAGGACAGAATGTGTGGTACAAAGGATGACAACATCCGTGGTTCTGCTGCACTTCACTTTCATTTGAAACTACTCATTGTGAGTGAGAGTTAAAAGTGGGAGTGCAACGCTAAATCATTCCAGTACTCTTTTAAGGTGAGGGAAAGATCGTGGTTACATTTAATAGAAAGGCAAATATTAATAGCAAATCTGAAATGGGTTGCAAACTTCATTCTCCTGCATTAATAAGATTCAAAAGATAGACTCACTGCACAGCCATCCACCACCCCAACCTCTACAGCCTTAATTTCTGCCTCAAAATAAATGTCACATTACCTCAGGCGTTGGCACTGAACAGCAGCGGTGGTTGTAAATCGATCTGGCATCCAGTGTGCTCTCCCACAGTAACACAGTGACTAAGGTTTGGGTCGAAACAGCTCTTGGTTAGGGCTAGGAAGGAGAATGTGGTTAAAACTAGCAAACTCGATATGCCCAACGATCCACCCTAACCTGCTCACGTGGGAGTTTCTGCCATTCATTGTCTGTGAGATCCCAGAAACACTCTCCTACCCTTTTTTCACCAAACCTTTTTCAGGGCTTGTGAGAAGAATCGTTACGAAGAAGTTCGACAACAACTACAACATTGTGCATCAGTTTCTTAAATTTACCATCTCAGATGAGAGTGGAGTGGTTTTATACTGGTGCATCTCGTGGTGGGTGATACGTGGAAGCATGCATGTCATAGCACACTTTTTAAACTGAGTGGTGTTTATGATTCAACATAACCAAACTGTGATAGTTCCACTATTGTAAGTGAATATGTGATTGTTGCATGGAGCCAATGTTGTGGAGATGGTCTGATGTGTCATAAAAGAGTAGGACATACCACCTATGAAACAGCTTTTTCCACAACCCCCAAAGTAACCAAAATACCGATTCATGTAGATCACGTAAACTCAACAGTATTAATGTTAGACGAATTTCAGCACATTACTAGTGCTGCATTATTCCCATGACGACAGTCTTGTGTTTTAATTAGTGCTGAGCAGTGATTAAAAAATGTAGTCAAGATTAATCGCACGATTCACAAGCAAACTTTAATAATGGATTCAAAAATGTTTTTTTTTTAAGTACTGCTCTGTGAACAGAGGTGCAGTAACATTTGGTTTGCACTTTAAATAAATACAGTAGTATTTACTGTACACAGCAGTTATAAACAATATTTCTTGTATATCTCCACTTAAATATTCATTTGTGCATCTGGCGTGCAGCCTTCTCAGTTGCTCCCATCTTCTCTCAGTCTTTTTAACTTTTCTTTGTAAGTGCTTGCCTTGTACTCTGTGTTTAGCTTGTGCCCTCTCAATCACGTGGGCTGAGAACGTTTTATCACTGTTATTGCCGTGGAAATGTTACTCACTTTTTATGTCCCACACATGATGATTATGTCACCATGTGAGCTAGAGGCAAACTTCAGGCTACATCACCTGCGTCTCCTGCTGTGTGCTGAGCACCACTAACTTAATTGTAAAGGTGTAAAGCACTCTTTCAATTATTTGCTTCTTTTCTTCTTTGAGTTTATGGTTAAACATAACATCATGAACCTGTGTTTTGAACTGACATATCTGAGGTGCCCTTGAGCAAGACACTGACTCAATGACAGCTCCATAGTGATTGGTGGAATTAAATAATACGTCCTGTTGTTTCACACACTTCTTACCTTTTTTCCTGTTTCCTGTCTGTATGTTTCCTACTTACCAGTAGGTGGAGCTTGTTTCCTTCTGCTTGAGAGAAAGAGAGAAGGAGGGAGAGAAGGAGATGATTAAAGAGAGAAGAAAGACAGCAAGAGCAGACGCAGAGCGAAATGTGAGGGAGGGATTGAGGGAGGGATGGAGAGGGAAGGGACAGAGATGGAGAGGGAGGGCAGGAGAGCGCCAGCGTCAGCACTCCATGCGTTAAAAGGGCAGATGGTAACCGTGGGTAACTGAGGACCAAACCACACTGCTGGCCACAGAGCAAGAGATCAGCAGAGAGAGGGAAACAGAGGGAGGGAGGAGAGCGAACGCATGCAGCGCAGCGGAGGAGAGGAGCATCTGAGAGGAAGCTGCACGCCTGCTCTGACAGAGGGAGGAGAAGACTGAGTACTTCTTCTCAGCACTAACAAGGAGGCAGAGAGCAAAAAGAGGCGAGGAGAGAAACACAGACGGGGCAGGAGATGGGGAGATAGTAAAAGGAGGAAAGAAAGTATTTCTCCCGTCCACTTAGAGAGCTACAGAGACAGAGAGAGGGGAAACAAAAGGGGGTTGGAGAGCCTGTGAAGTGAAAAGAGGGAGGCAGAGGACGGAAGATAGTTGGAGCAAGTGCAAGACTGATCAATGAGCGTCTGAGATTTCGGAAAGAAATCCAGACTCAGCAAGAAAGAAGGAGAGAGAGAGGGAAAAGGAGGGAGGCAATGACAAGGAAAGATTGATGAATGAAAGATGGGAGCAAAACATCTAGAGAGGAAGACTTAAAGAGAAATATTTAAAGGGAAACTGAGGCATCTACTGTAGCAGGAGACAATTTTAGGAAAAAATGAAAAGAGTAAAACACATTTAGAGAAAGACAAGAGGATGAGAGCAGTGTGAAATATTTAAAGAGACAGGAGCTGAAGAGAGATGAGCAGAGAGAAGGCAGAGTCAAAGAGTCACGGGCAAAAACTTCCAGAAGAGAGAGAATAAATCAGAGCAGCAGGGGGAAACTGCGCTCCTCCTTTTCTCTTTTTTCTAATTTCATCCGTCCCTCCTCTACTTCACGAAACAGAGAGGAGCAGGAAAATGAGAAGAGCAAAAGTTGAGGACTGAAGAAACAGAAGAAGCAAAGTCCAGATAGACAATAGGATAAATAGACATTTAAGTATCAGAAACACGGGCATATCCAATGGCGTGCTACTACGTTGTGATCAGTTCCACCCACCTGCGTGATGGACAGCTGAGGAGCATCAAAGGAGTGTTCAGAGGACCAATAGGAGCCAACAGCCAAAGAAACACGGTAAGGCCTCACGTTTGATGATTGCTGGAATTTTTTGTTGCCTCCAGAGTTTGCTGTGAGGCAGCAAAAAAGAAAAATGCCACCGCTTTTATTTTGAAATGCATAAATATGTTTGAGCTGCCTGTTGTCACAAAGCCACGAGCTTGAACTCCTTTATGGGGACTAATTTCAGTTTCATTACCACATGTAGTAAATCCAGTTTAATCCGGAGAGCGTGCACTGTTTTTATTTTCTGCATCAAAGGAAAGCCAGGAAATCGTTACCTCTAAATCAGCATTACTTCAAACCACTCCCACTCACTTGATTGTCAAGTCCTTAATCATTGTGTTTGCCGAGTTAATTAATTGCCACTTCCATTAGGTTAATTGACTCGGTATTGGAAGCAGAAAGATGCGCGTGGGGGGTGGGGAGGCTGCAGAGGGAACCCCCCTCTCTTTCACTTAGAGAGGAGCCGCTCGGGCTCCACGTCTCTACTTCAGCGTGTTCTGCAGCCTGTTTTCCGTCTTTAAGTGTTTGAGGTCAGCAGATGTTTTTCCTCTTTACTCATTTCCATGTTTCTCAGGGTTAACGCGGCACTTCTGCTCCTTGCAGCAGCACTCAAACGACGGCAGCCACCACACACTCTCAGACTCCTGCACTGATTGGGTTTATGGCCCAGATGATGGCTCAAATCCTGCGTGATATTTGGATGTCCTAAACACAGAACTAGGTGACAGATTAAAAACTTAACTGCATTTTGGTAAAATTTGAATGAAAACTATTTGAGAGGAACAACTTGTCGTGCGAGTCCTGAGGCTGTGTGGGAAGATCTCAAGCCGAACAGATGAGTCAGACGCTTCTTTACTCCCCCCCTCATAATCTAAACTCCAACTAAACCTTGTATTTCATTCTTCATTCTCACTGAATGTTACAGGCAAACATAATTACAGCGAGTCCTTGTAGAGACGCACCAGATATTCCTACAGGCTTCAAAGAAAGACATCAGATAAGACATCAAGAGGCTGTGTGAGGGCAGTTCTCCAATATGCTCATTAGAAATACTGTAAAGCACTTGCAACTCATTTTAGAAGGAAGAAAATGACATTAACTCTTATTTGTTGTAGTGTGTTCATTCCGTTTGACCAAAAATGTAAACTTTAACCTGTTTACAATGGTTAATTAGACCCGGGTGAGATCATTTTAACGTACAGTTCCTCTGTTGTGCCTCGCGTCGCATCACCTTCAGAACATATTTCACTTTAACTTTTGTCAATACGTTTAATAACCATCATACATCATAAATTATTAAGACGTGTCGTGGTGAAGTGATAGAGCTATAAGTCTTCCGGAGTGACGGGTGCACAGTGATGCATCTGACTGTACTGAGCATCTTCTGTAACGCTCTGTGTTCAGGTGAAACAACTCGCTTGCATCATAATACTGCTAGTAATGTCTTAGAATTAATACTAATATGTGGATTACCACAAAGCTGGGTAATGGGTATGAAATAGATTATCCTTTCGTAATCCAGATTAAGTGTTAATCAACGCTGGTCACCTGATCTCACCCAGTTTACGCTGCACCAGATCGTCATCAGCATCACAACATGGGTTTGTACTAGTACCAACTGTTACCAGTTTGTGTTGGTGCAATGCTGTCTCCAACAAACTGGGAAAAAAATTTTAATTTTGTTTTCTAATAGTTTAAGTGCTCGTACCGAACATGTCAGTAAAATGTTCGCTCATAGCTGAATTTATTTTTCCTCAGCAGAAATCAGTCTGAATCTAGCGGATTCCACCTGAGACTCCAGCCTTGTTAAAGGTTCTCATTCTAATATTTACTCACTCACAGCACTCAGGGTTAGGGAATTATTATGGTATGGTTCAGTTCAGAGAAAGCAATTACTCGTGACACAGTGTGTTTATTTAAAGTCAACCAAATCCACAAGCTAATCTCATCCTAACCACAGACGCAAGTGTAGATGTTAAACCTGGTCCCTGGTGTGACAGCCATTACATTCCCAACCACCACCTCCCTGCGAATCCACCGCAGTTCAGTTGTGGATCTTTGGAGGAACCATAATGTATGGTAACGTGGAACGAAATATATTTACACGCAGCTTTTGGCCCAGTTTTCTTATGCACACATGATTTCACAAGGGGCAGCTGTGCCCTACTTGGTTAAGCTGTTGTCTCAACCCTGCCTCCAGAAAATTATGCTCCCATGCAACTGAACTGCATTGCAATTAAATTTTTGTAGCAAACATAGTTATCAATTATGTTGTCGTGCAGCATATTTTCTGAATGAAGTACGTCGACGGGGATGGAGGGTGTATTATGGGCAGGACTGACAAACTTGACCATAACCTACTGCTGTGAATGCCTCTTCTAAAGCTACAATATTGTTGGGCTCACAAAAATGAATATTGTAGATTCTGAACGTGGTCATAATGCTATTTATATTCAGTTTATATATAATATAGAACTATACAAAGAATCATGTAGAAAACAGCAATCCCACTGGATGAACACTACAGCGATGAGCATTGGACCCAGAAACGCCTTTCAGAAAAAAAACTGGGAGAGTTTTAGAGACTTAAAGGGCGATAATGAATGTTACCGAGTGAGACAAATGTAGTGAGGTGACTGCAATAGAAATGTGGGGAACAGGAAGCAGAATCCACTGGAGGTGAACTGAGGGATGTTAGCAGGATAACACTCTGGGGTATGATGGTCACAGGGGTGAAGTGGATCACCCAAGGGTGGACGAGAGAGCTGGGAGTGGGATGTGTACAAGGTAGTGACGGCTGCCACGTGGTTACCACAGTGGGAAGAGTGATATGCACAAGCAGGTGCAACAAAACCTCTTCTTCACACAGTGAAGCCAGCATAATAAAAAACAGGTTAAAACAGTCGCTGAGTATAAGGTCCAGCAGATTGAGTTTATTATAAAAAGGTCTGGTAACAGAGTCAGCCAGAACGGCCAGAGGCAGATCACAGAGAACAGGTGCCAGAGCCAGAGAAATCAGAATAACACTTACTGAGACAGGCAGGGTAAAGGCAGAGAACAGGCAGAATCTCATGAAGGCTGAATTCTGGACTTAAGAGTTGCTTCGGGGACGTGAACAGATAATCTGACAGGGGACTGAGGCTGGTTTCCCTGCCTACGAGGGAGGTGAACAGGTGAAACCAGACACACTGATTAACCGGATGATAGTGTGAGCAGGAA
Organism: Microctenopoma stevenorrisi; assembly: GCA_032270685.1. Classification (NCBI taxonomy): domain Eukaryota; kingdom Metazoa; phylum Chordata; class Actinopteri; order Anabantiformes; family Anabantidae; genus Microctenopoma; species Microctenopoma stevenorrisi. The sequence continues at coordinate 17,159,781 of JAUMTR010000007.1, read as the reverse complement.
CATGCCCAAATAAGGCACAAAGACAGGCTGGGCGGCCATCTGCCTCGACTGGTCGGGGCGAGTGAACAGAGGTGAGAGAAAAGAACAGCTGGCTTGTCCGTATTTTTTGTTGCGTTGAGTTGAGGTGAAGCTGTTGGCTGCAGCCACTGAGGCTGCCGCAGATTTACGCCCAAACTTTGTGACTATACATTGTGACGCTGTAGATCCCACGTTTGATTCCTTGTTGTATAAAGTTGTATTTCTCAGTATTTGTCATGAATATATGTACTTGTTTAGCATTTGCTGATGCCGTCCTCCTTGGACGAGGAACATAGATCTTTTTTTTCAAATACCAGCTACAATGTCTTTGAACTCACATTTCTCATTAAAGGCTGTCAAAAGCAAGTCGAAAATAGACGTTCACTAACTTCCAACACATTAATTACTGTGCTTCATTAAATGGATGACAAACTTATGAAGTGCTTTAAAAAGTTCGAGCTTTCAGTGAAGACTCCAGAAACATACGGTATAGTTTCCACTGCGACCACGGCACCATAAATAAATGTTTTTTAATTACCCACACAAGAAAACAGAGGCATTTCAAAGGCATGTATTCAAATCTGTTTGTCACCTAATCCAGGAATAGAAAGCTATATCAAGAGGTTTAATTGGCAAACAACCACACATGACTATCACCAGTCACCTTGGATCCTCATATACCCGAGCTAATTTTATCTCCAAGTTCTTTAGCGCAGGCAGGTCTGATGAAACTGCATGAAATGATCGCGTCTTAAAAATTCAAATAACATGCTGTGTGCACGGGAAATGAGAGTGAGAGAGATGTTAGCGCCAGCACAAACTGATGCATGAGAGAGACACGATTAGAAATAGGCAGCGGAGTTTGAAGCCAAATCAGTGTAAAGTGAGAGTGAGAAGATCAGTGGCATGGATGCATGTCTGCAGGTTTCTCTTTGAGTCTAATGACTCAGGTTTATGTAAAGCAAAGTTTATGTTGTCAAAACCAAATTTGTTTCCTCATCAGTTTGTTTGCAACTTTGAGCACCGTGACTTTAAATCGTCACGTTTACTGGATCATTTTTGAAAAGGAGGCTTTATAGTTTGAGAGTTTTTATAAAGCATTTTCCTGTCGCCGCAGGCAGCTATTGGTTTCCCTTCAGCTCTGAAAGAACAGTAACGTGTCGAATCTTGTTTTAAGTTGTGTGACATGTCACAGAAAACACCACTTTGCGTACAACGGTTAATCCACAACGTGTCACAGCAAAGTCTGAAGGGAAGAACAAAAAATAATTTTTTTAGTTTTCAGCATAAAAGATTGTTGAGAAAAACCCACGTGATCATTTTAGAAACGTACGTGTTGTTCAGGACGATGTTTGAAAGTATGTTGTAATTCTGGAACACACTATAACTATACTATTAAACATCCGCGTCCCGCCCTTTATCGCGTGCATCTCCGCTGGTGTTTGCGTGTGCACTCTGTACATCGGGCACTTCACGGCGACTGTGCAGCCACATTAATTCATGATAGCCCGCCAGCTGTCAGGGAATCTTTCACACCTTTTCCCAATATCAGTGAGGCCAGAGTTGTGTTGCTATAGAAACACTGATTCCACTAAGTTAAATAACGCTGATTTTCTACACCCTACTTGGCACAAAAAGTTGACATTAAATTCCTTCTGAGAATTTAATTCTCTCTCAGCAGTAAATGCATTCATTCCGGAGATTTTCTGAGCTGGGTGCGTCGCGTGCACAGTTGCTCTCGAGGAAGTGACGCGGTTTCGTCTAGGTTATTTTCTTTATCAGACTTCTGCATTTATTGGTGAGTGTTTTCAGCCGGACCCACAGGTCTTGCCGACTGTCTGGCAAAAGCAATAATGTCCCTGACTCACCGGGTTATACTGCAATATTCTCACATGGTGCTATCGGCTATTTCACATCAGGCCTAACAACACCCATGACGATACTACACTATAACCAACTGCCTCTCAGCCTTTAAAGCTTTAAACCTGTGTGTGTGTGTGTGTGTGTTATGAGGTTTGAATAACATGGCTCCTCACTCCATAAATTAGCACCAGTGAGGACACTCTGTGCATGCGTGCACATTTGTGCATGTGTGTGACTAAGTGACTGTGCATGCATGTTTGTGTGTGTGTGAGTGTGTGGGGGGGGGCAGTTATGCATATCTGCAAGCATGTTTCTCTACGTGTGAGTGTGTTCGGTAGTTATGACTTACATAGCATGACTGTGTGTGTATATGATGGAGTGAGTGTGTATTCAGTGGTTGTGAGTACATGGTGTGCTTCATTGATGTGTGAAACATCAGCTATGACTGTGAAGCCATCTGCTCCAAAGGGAGAGATAGAGTACAAGTGTGTGTGTGTGTGTGTGAATTTTCTCCCGCGTACACGAGCATGTTTGTGTGGCGCGGAAGTGCATGTGTTTGCAAGCACTTGTGCGTGACTACTCGTCTGAACCAACAAGTTGTTGTTTTATTTCTTTGTGCACATGGGACTTTGTGAAGTTTTGAGGCTTTGTCACTGAACAAAAAAAAACCCTAAATCGTTTCAAACCCTCCTCTGGATGAAGCCCTGTTTCCGTCTGCATGGTAAGAGCTTCACGTCAGCTTCTCATGTGATTCCATACAGATTGCTTCAGTGCAGATTTCTCGGGTACCGAATTAATTTATATCTTCAACGTTCTTGGCTGTGAATCAGTCTCTGATTTAAATTTACAGGTTTACAGCTGGAGTGTAGAAGTTTAAATCATCGGGAGGCTTTTAACCTGTTATTAGCAAAGCCATCGAGTTTCTTTCTTTTGATTCTGTCAATATTATAGGAATGTTTAAATATGTTGTATACAGTGTGTAACATAATTAATTACCATGGTATCTTCAGCTGAAACATAATATACAGTTTTCTATTGTAAATATAATTTTGTTTAGTTTTTTTAAGACATATTTTTGGAAGATTCCGCAAAACCGGTTGTGCTGTTAAAATTATTTGTTAAAATTCAAGGTTTTATTCAACAATTCTTTCTACCTGCAAATCACCAAACACCACCTTTGCTGGGCTGTGGTATCTGTTTTGACAGTAGTAAGAAACCCAGAAGTGGAAAATCCAAAAAGCAAAATCTAAAAGCTCCATGAAATCTTGGTGGATTAAATTCTGATCTCAATTAAATCCCCGTGCTTTGTCCTATTCGGCTTTAACAACTGCTGCTTAGACTCACAGCATATGTTGCTCAAGTTCTCACAAAAGAACCGCCATAATTCTCAGATTTCACTGCCCAGCACAGCAGTTACTTTCCATTTAGCTCAACGGACAGAAGGACATTCGCCTTTCTGAAAAATCAATGGGAACATCTGTGTGAAAAGCCGTTGAGTTAGAGGAGCACGCAGATCTGTCTGTAGGTGTCAGTCAGGCGTGATTTCAGCCACTGTTACCTTTCTGCAGCCGCACAATGGTCACTTGTTTATGTGAGAAACAACAGGCGAGAAGCTTATAACACAGCCAGCGGCAGCTACGGTGGAGGAAACAAGTAGAAAATACAATCTAAAAAAGAGGAGGGAATGTAGTATCATGTCCTCTACTTTATTGTACGATCTGCAATAAAAAAAAGATTTTTACTCACTGCAGCAGCACATATAGGGTTTAAGTGTCAAGTGTACAGTTGCTAAGTTGTGTATTAAGAAAAGATACAGATACACAGGGACTGAGCATATGTTTAATGAGGAACTTAATTATTATAATTGGTATTTTAATTGCATTAATGATAAGGTGTCTGGGCTGTAATCTAAAGTGTGACTTTACACGTTATTACACAATAATAAAAAAAACACTATTTTCTGGAGACTTTTTATTCCAGCACTGTGCCCATGTGTTACTGCTGTAAAGTTTTATTTTATGAGTGTGTACAGTTTATACGCCTCTACGTTGGTTGTGTTTTCTGTATTCTTTTTAAACTTTGCTTGCATTCTGTCTATTTCGGTCTGAAATAATCACCAGCTGTGAGTATAACCAGCTATTAGATGAACTTCACCACAGCAGTGGCCTACAGCGTGAAGCTGAACTTTCAAATCTTACAAACATACACAAGGTACGCAAGGAAGTGTGACGCTGATGTTTTGTTTTTGTTTGTGTTTTCTTTAGCTTAGAATGAGCCTTTATACACAGAGTTTCCATTCACAGAGGCCGCCATGTTTCTACAGTAGCCCAGAACAGACAAACCAAACACAGGGTCATTCACCACAGGGTGAACTTAGCATTTTTATATCAAAACAGCAGCCTGAATCACACACACACACACACACACACACACACACACACCAGAGTAGAGAGGTCACAGGGGAGCAGACAGGAGGATGACGCATGTGTTTCAGCTGGATTGTGGCCATGAAAGAATCAGAAAACAAAGGTTGTATTTCTCGTTGACCCGTGGAAGAGAGGCCAAGTTTGAACGGTGCATTTACAAACAGCAATGGACAATCCCTTCTCGTTCGAGTTATTAGCCAACTCAACGTCTGCTCCTCGTCAGCGGCTTGTTCTAACTGTTCATGTAAAGGGGAGCTGAGCGTAAAAAGGAGCAGCTCTCAAGATGCAACCTCCCTGCATCACACACACTGCACCTGAAAGACAAACTTAGAGAAGGAAATGTTTCCCATTGAACTCACACGGTGTGGTGTAAAGATTTGTTTACACACCTCTCAAAGGGTTAATAATATGGCACGTGTAAGAGATGCTGCACAGAGAAATCGAATTGGAGACTGATTCAGTGAACTCAGTGTTGGAGGTTTTAGACCAGATTGAGCTTTGTTGTGAGCTGGAAAACGTTCCCTTGTACTCGTAATCTCCCCCCCGGGTCATATTTACTACGGTGCCACGCTCCACGGAGCAGCTCTGGCTTATACATGCTGACGACCTCGCAGGTTTATGCGCTCTCAGTGCTTGTGTCTGACCCAAGTGCTCATAAATACTCACAGGAATAAAAAAAAAACAACACAACTTTTTTTACGCGTACTGGCCCTTTAAGAAGAACAACACCCAGAGAGATTAGTTTTTCATCTGACGATGTTCTTAATGAGTTGTGGAGTGCTGAATGGTAAAGTATATATTTATGTAGAGCGGTCGCTATTCGATCGCCATGGAAACTGAGGTAGCATGTTGGAGGTGAGTGGGCGTCAATGGGACTTGGATGAACCCTGTGAATGTGGTGGGAGGGACAGGGAGAGAGAGAGAGAGAGATGAAGAGGAAAAAAGAGAGCGCTGAAGTGACAGAGGGAATGGAAACAGATGGAGAAAACACTTCACAGACAAACTTTTGTTGCTATGAGAAGTTTGCAGGTCTTTCTTAGAACTCCACGGTTCCTCCCTCCCTTCTCCCCCTTTCATCATTTTACTCCTCCCTCCCTTTTCTTGCATCACTTTCTCTCCTCCTCATTATTCATACCTATTATTCTCCTCTCTCCTCAAAAGACATTTACTTGTATCTTTTCTTTCCTCCCTTATTTATTCTCTCCGTCATCTCTCCCCCTCATTTGTTACTCCTCTCGCCCTCGTTCCTTCTCCCTCTCCTCTTGAAATTGCTAAACTGGCTTTTTTTCTCCTTCCATCGCATCTCCATCCTGCTCTCCCCCTCTCATTCCTCATCCTGTTTCTCCTCCTCCTCCTCCTCCTAACCTCTCACTTCTCAAACTCATCCATTTTCTCCTCCATGTTCGCTACATCTCCTCTGCTCTCCTTTGCTCCTCTCACCTTCTTCTGTCTGACCTCCATCTATTCTATGTTTAACTTATCTCTTCTCTTCTGTTGCTCCTTCATCTGTCCTCTCCTACCACATCTTACTCTTTCTCTTCTTCATCTTATCCACTCCACTTTGATGCTTTTTCTTCTCCCTTTTCTCCCATCAGTTCCTCCCTATCAGCCTTCTTTTGCCTCCTCTTTTGCTCTTAAGTAATTTGCAGCCTTTTTTTCTACTTTTTCTGTGTTTGTTTCCTATTTTCTGTCCTCCAACCTCTAATCCAGCGTTCTATATTGTTTTGGATGGAAACTTTTGTTGCTCCACTGCAGTAGTGCAATTCCAACAGCTGCCAGCTGTCATGGGGGCGCTGTTTCAACAAATGCTATAACAGATGCTGCAGCAAATGTTTAAATTTATCTCCTATTTTTTTAATAGACTTTTGCCTTTTCCAGTTCTCGTTGTGTCTTTTATATCACATTTGTGATTAGAACATATTTCTTTCTTCTCTATATATCTCTTCTGATTTTCTGTCTGCATTTCTAATGTCCTTTATTCCCCCCCTTCCTCTTCCTCCTGTTTGTTACCTTTGTCTCCAACCCTTCGCTCTCTTCTCCTTTTAATCTTATCTTCTGTTTATGGCCCCTGAAACATTGGCAACATTTGCTTGTCCTCCTTCCAACACCTCCCATTGCTTCTCTGTTGTGCCTATCGTTCAGCCTCTTTCCATCACCTTCTTCTTCCTTCCATCTTCCTCATTTGATGCTGCTCTGTTTTTTCTTCCTGTTCTCCTCCTCTCCTCCAGTCTCCTCATTCTCAGTTTAGTGAGCAGTAAACACAACAATAAAATAATAATAAAAACAACAACTGTCCCGTGATTATAAACCCATCTCCATCTGGATCGCTCTCACCCTTACACCGACACACACACACACACACACACACACACAAACACACACACACACACACACACACACACACAAACACACACACACACACACACACACATTGAGCCGAATAGGAAGTCAAACAGAAGGCCAATAAGATACGCTTGACTGGAGGCGTCTCTGCAGCGAGTGTGTGTCTGTGTGTGTGTGTGTGTGTATGAGAGAGAGAGAGAGAGAGAGAGAGAGAGAGAGAGTGAGGCTGTGTGTGCAGAGTATTCACTGCTGTCATTGTGTGAACCTGATGTCGCCACAACCACAGGAAGATGAGATATATCCTAAAACATGTTGGCCAATACCTAAAGGAAAATTTCTACTGACACCTTAAGGTCATGGAGCGATGCTGCATCCTGTCATTAGAAAACAAAGTTCACAGAAATCACAGTAATCAAGCAAAAAAGCCACTGAAGCAGCCTGTAACCGCTCAGGAGTCATAAGACATCCTGGACCAGGTTCTACAGCTGTGGGGTTTTCAAATTCCTTTATGAATCTATTACTACAAACCTTGGTTGTATGTATACATATATATCACGTATGTGCGTGATTAAAAAGCAGTGGAGCAATAAATGATTTCAAAAGAGACACATCTGGTCACAACAGCCCAGGGGACAAACACACACACACACACATACACACACATGTACATCTATAAAAATGTTAATATAGATCTAAAACCTCCAACATATGTTTAAATCGGTAAAACCATTTTTTCCAATGTGTTTTTTTAGCATAATCATCAAATTATTATTGAATAATCACCAAATATTGTGAGCTAGAGGTTTGATGCAGGCTCCACTTTTTAGAAAACCTTAAATATTTAACTTGAGGGTTTATGGCAGCAGGAGGGAACTGAAATAAATGATTTACATTATAAATGACCCCATTCATACTTGGTACTAACCTGCTATTTGTATCCGTTAGGTTTATAGGTCTGGGTTTGACACCTGATATTTAAAAAGTTTTATTATTATCACTATACTTCCTGCACTGTGATTAAATCTCAAATACGCGATCTCAGTATGCAAATAGATTATTTTCTGAAGCATGTAACATTTACTTCATCCACATAAGAAACCCATGTTAAATGTGAATAAAATGTGTAAATAATGTGTCACCTGATGTAAGAAAACAAATGAAATATGTTGATAATCAACATATTTTAACACTTGCCAAATACACTTCCACATAAAAAAGACAAAAAAAGAGACGTTTCCAGACGTTTGAGTACGTTAGTTTTTAAGTGTATTTTGTGATAATAACGCTGTGCTCGTGGTTTATTTTATAAGAATTATTCAGTAATCATTTTCTGCAGCTTTTCTCGCTGCCTGTTCGTGCTGTTCCTACGGGCTTTTGTTGTCCCCGTTATCTCTGACAGCTGCTGTTAGCTATCGCGCGGTACAAGTCCTCTGAGCTGAGCGGACAGCGCAAACACAGATGCCCCACAGATGCCCTTGCTCTCGGGCACGTCGGCAGTGTCGGGTACTGTCGTTACTCGAAATCAAACAAGTCATTCCTTCTCCAGCTCAGTGGCCTTTTTAAGAGGAAAGAAGAAGATAGTGAGATATTTTGGCACTCAGGCTCTGCTCTAATGACACGGCACACGAGCAGATAGCATTGATCAGAGTGACCCCTCTTTCTAAATCAATAGAAATGATCCCATCTAGATAACGTTACACACAATCAATAGCTCTCTGTGTGTGTCTGTCTGCATGTGGGTGTCTGCGCTTGTTCCCGATGACCCGACCTGTGTCTTGCCGATGCTACCTGTGTGCATTTGTGTTTGTGTGTGTGTGTGTGTGTGTCCTAATAGAGTTTTAAGAGTGCATTAGTTTGCATGTGTGCGCGTGTGTGTGCGTGTTGGGGGTGGGCTGGGCCAGTGTAAGGTCAGCCAAGGTGAGACGTAATGGGACTCTGACCAGATCCAATCTGGGACCACTTGTGGCAAAATGAATTGGCCTCACACACCGAAGCTGAGTCTACGCCTGTGTGTGTGTGTGTGTGTGTGTGTCTGTCCTTCTGTGAGTGAGTGTGAATTTGTGTCCTGTTGTCTACGTGCTATGTGCTTCTTGGAGAGTGTTTGTATATGTGTAAAGGCCATTCTTGCTGTGGAAAACTAATCTAATTTTGACAGGTTCACACAGACAAAAGGGCACATGTATTAAAAGAAAGGCGCCACATTGGTTTTGTACTTTGTTGTAAGTGTGCGCGGGCGCTTGCAATCTGAACTCGTTGAGTGCTTCACACACCAGCCGCTGGTCTGTGACTGTCTGTGACTGGAAGTGTAAAATGCCACATGATTGGTTGTGTAAAAATCATATCCATTTCCTGCCTTCTGGTTTCATCGCCTCGTGGTCGACTACTCCAAAACCACAAACTCTGTCAGCTGCCTTTGTTGCTCCTGCGCTGCAGCGTGTTTCACCGCTTGTCACTGTCACTGACGAGGCTGGTTTGCAGGTGAAAAGGATTGGTTTGGTTGAGAAATAAAAAGAATTTTCTATTTCAACAGTTTCATATGATGTATTTAAATGTGTAGTTAGGTCATGTCGTCATTTATCGAGAAACAACGGGCGAGTGGAAATGTGCACTCAGTTCAGGGCCGGAAGTTCGTCACCGTCCTCCACTGATCGTGAGACTTTAAACGTGTTTCTTTCTCTGGTCAGTTTGACATTTTGAGTCATGGTTGTGAGTCGTGTATTCTGACTCCCAGGGCTGCACTTCAGTACGAGACCTACGCACAATAAAGTCTCCTGGTTCAAAACTAGCCAAGACTTTCTAGCTGTGAGATGACACTGTTCAACAATTACTCCACTGAAATCCTTTCACCACATGCAGTCCTGAAAGTCCTGGCGCTGAAAAGCTGTAGCTTGCTCTTTCATGGTGGACAAGAGCTGTAGCCAGTTTGTGTTCACAGAAGACACAAAGGACGCAGAGCTGCCACGAAAGAAGAGCATCACAACATTCACATTCAGGCTAATATGCATTTATATACATTCTTTTCATTGGAGTATTCCTTTACCCACACGTGTTACCGCCTGCTCATTCTGTGGTCCACTCCACCAGCCTGCTCGTTTACTGCAGCTTGAATATCACCCGTCTCAGACTTTCTGTCACTGCTATTTCCGGCTTCCCTTGGTTTACCTATGTCCTCGCTACGCGCCCCCATGCAGCGTGGAATGTAAATAAACCCACACTGAGAAGCCACACACACACACACACACACACACACAGACATTTGTATGCAGCGATGAGTTCGACTGTGTTTCTATTTTGGGCCGGTTCGACTTCTTTGTGAGTCTGTCGCGCCAGCTTTAGAGCGTTTCTTGGTTGTAAAATAAAGGCTGTGGATACATGTACTTCTCTACAAAGATTTGTTAGGTCTCTCTATTACAAGGTCTGTGTGTGTGTGTGTGTGTGTGTGTGTGTGTGTGGAGAGGGAGACAGAGATAACATTGTTCTCCCAGAAATCTATCAGCGCCAACCGGATTGCTTTTCCCCCCGCCTCGCTTTTTCCTGTGTTTCATTCTGTGTTTCCATCTCCCCCGCCTTGGCTCTCTTTCTCTATTCACTTCTCCCACCCCTCATCCCCTTTCTCCCCTCTCTTTCTCTGCCTCCTACTCCTCTCCTGTCTTTCCATTACTCCCGTTTCTCAAGCTCACCCAAAACAGAGCACCAGTTGCACTTTATAACATCTCGTTTAGCAGCTGCCCACCAAACACACCAGCGCACTGGGAGACAATAGATAGCCATGCTAACTTGTGTGTGTGTGTGTGTGCGTGCGTGTGTGCATCGGCATGTCTGTGAAAGCTATCTTCTCTAAATGATACTCTGCCTCCTCTACCCCTGACAGAGAGAGAGATAGATATGAAGACGGCAGAGAAATGGGAGTAGAGAGGGAACTGGCGAGGCGGGAGACAGATGAGAAGACGGGGAAAAGAGAGAGAGAGAGAGAGGAAAGAGAGGGATGAGTGGGAAAGTGAGATGATGGAGGAAGATATAGAGGATGGAAAATGAGCGATAGAGGGCGAGAGAGAATAAAAAAGAGATGTATAGGGATTAGGTGAGACTGAAAAAATTAGTTGTGGCTGGTGGCGACGGGAGACAAGAGGGATCGAGGTAGGTCAGAGCAAGGTTGTACTTTGCATTTGTCAGTTCAGATGTGTTATAGTCAGAATATATAATTTCCTTGTATGGGGGGCAAATGCATGCAAAACACAACATATGAACAGACAAGTAAGCAACCTGGGAAATTTGATGTATGAGCAAACAAGCGAACACACCAACAGTGTGCTGACGGCAAGAAAACACCTGTGATTCTACATCACAGCCTCTAAAAAGACAACGTGGCCAACTTCAGGCCATAATTTTCCTCTTTCACTTGCTTAATAGTTTGAATCCACGTTTTTTCATGCTTATTGTAGCCTCAATCGGATCTTTGTGCACATATAAGCACGTGTTGAGCTTAACAATAGGTGGCTGAAGGATCCGAGCCGAAAATGTGTTGTGTTGTCATCACAACATTAAAAGTAACCTAAACCTGTGGCGATCGCTAAAGATTACACAAATCAAAATCATCTTCACCACGTTAGACAGAAAGAAGCACTGAACGCACAGAACAACTCGGTGGTGTGGACAGTTCAATGTGGTGTCTGCTTCTGTAATATCCTGCTGATGTTCCCTGCTGCATTGGAGCACATGTTCTCTGCATGTCTGATCCTCACTTTCTGCCGTTTCAGTGCATTTGTGACTGTATCCTTTTGCACCAGACCCAGGATACACATCCTGGTTTTATATAGACGGATTGTTTGACTTACTCACGGGAACTTTGCTGTAGTTTTGTTATATATTACTGCTGCTACTTTGCTTATGCTGACATGTAATCTGTTTGTACTGATGTACAGGTTTTGTGCAGCTCAGAACTGATCAAACTGTTGTTTCCTTTACACGTGCCCTTACATTTTATAACCTGAGCCAAGTCAGTTGACAGTGATTTATTGGATTAACTTCATCTCCTCTTCTCTGAAATTCATTGCTTACGTCTGTGATAAAAAGACAGGTCTTGCTATTATGGGTTTAGGCTTTAAGTAATTAAGTTGCAGGTTTCTCTTGCTAGGAAGTTAGTAAACCTTTCTAATTGCAGTATTGAATTGCTCATGCGTTGCTGCAAACCATTAACTAAATGTCTGAGGAGCCAGATATACGCTGTGAGGTGGTTAATTAGAATGGAGCAATGCCAGCGGTTAAGACATCCCATAATATAGCTATAATGCCTGAGAGATCTTGGATGAACAACCTCGCTGAATGGAGGAGAGCGGATTGAGCTTCCAGCTGCATTTCCTGATGTGTGTGTGTGAGGCTGGACGTCGGATATTGAAAGCACTCTAGTGAGGAGAGGCAGACTCGCTTCGTTCATCAATCCTTTCCAGAGGATTTCGTTTCACGATTTGCAAAATAATTTACGATCACAGTTGATGTCTGCTCTGTCTCGTCACGATTTACCTACGTGTGCTTTCTCTTTCATCCCTTCTCCTCTCTTCGTCTTCCTTCTTGCTTCTGCATCTTTTTCATCTCGATCGGCTTCCCTTTATTCCTCTTCCTCCCAAACCCCTGTAGTTCCCTCTTGGAAATTCCTTAATGACACTTTCTCTTGCAAGAGGAAAGACAGAGATTGATAGACTGAACAGCAGTAAAGAGACATGAGGAAAGAGAGAGAGAGAGAGAGAGAGAGACTAAGAGTGAACGGGGGATAATAGAGGAGAGAGCAGGGAGTGAGGAAAAAAAAAGAGAAGTGAAAAATCTCTGAGCCATAATCTTCACTCAGCCTGGAGAAGCTCTGCCAAGCTGACCACACACACACACACACACACACACACACACACACACATTCTGTGCGGGCTAAGTTTAAGACAGAGTGGAAATCAATGCAACCACTACCACTATGCATGATAATGAGAAACACTGTGCCTGTGTGTGTGTGTGTGTGTGTGTGTGTGTGTGTGTGGCAGTATAACGTGTATAAAACGAGAATTTGTGTGTGTGGATGCAAGTGGATATGTGCAGAGTGCGTGTTTGTGTGCATGTGTGGTCTAATCCTAACTAAGCCTATGAATGTGTGTCTGACTCTGATACAGAGTCGTAGGCTGATTGGTGTATCTGCCCCGAGAATATGTGCATGTGTCCGTGTGTACACATCTCTATATGCGTATTCGTGTTACGGCCTTGCTGGAGGTAAACTCAGTTTGCTGAATGCAATGAGGGAGAGTTCAGGTTCAACAAAAAGTCACTTTATTAAATGTGTGAGGAAAGGGCAGGTGCACTAAGTGAAACTAAGCCTCTTCCTGGTCACGCTATCTTTGCTGGGGCGATGCGGGCAGATGTCTGCTCTGCCCACTTGGGGAGGTGTTAAGAGACGCAAAGGGAGGCGGCGGTGAGGCAAGGTGGGCTGGGATGATTGGAGGTTAAAGACAGGGCCGTGTAACTACAAGCAGCACTAACCTGTTCAGATCCTGCACTTGAAGCTGGTCTGCAATCGTTATTCCGGTTCGTATAAATCCATCAGCAGCTTGTTCCTCAGATCAAGATATAAGATAGCACAGGTTAGAGGTCATAAAGGTAAAACACACATGTCGAGGACTCTTTATTTTAACTCGATAAACAACTAAAATACATTTTGGTGAATTGTTGATTGGATTAATGCATGAACAAAGGGAAAACCTTTGTTCATGCATTCCGAACTCGCAGACTTTATTTCATAAGCTGACGTTTCAGCACTAAACAAATCACATCCTACGTAAAAGCCTTTTCACAGGCTTGTCCTTTTAACAAGGACTGGCTTGCATATCCGAGTGGAAGCCAGTCCTTGTTAAGAAAGGAAAAGCACAATTATAATCATAAACAAGCACTGAAGATACTACTATTGTGCTAAAATGTCAGATTATGGAGTAAAGACTGCTCTGCATCATCATGAAATGTGCAAGTTTGCACATTCGTAAGCTTTTTCTTTTTGCTTATTCAACAAATATGGATCACACAGATCATCAGTATTACACTGTGTAGGACTGCTGCAACATAAGTGTATGTAAGGATGCAAAATTACATAAACCATGCTGGCTTAAGATTAGGTAACTATCATAAAATGGGCAGACTGTGTTGGTATCCAGTCTGCTGCCATTAGATAGAATGTGAACAATACAATACAAGTTTATTGTCCAGCGTTGTGTAAATTTGTGTTTAAGCACCGTTCAGCAGCATAAAACATTGCTACATTAAGATGTGGAACATTAGAGATGGCAATTTGCAAAATGATGATAACATTATCTAAGGCATATATTACACTAAATGCATACAAACAGCCAAAAAGTATTAGTGATGTTTAAACTAGGGGTTGAATTGTAATGCGTTCTCATGAAGTGGCTTCGAGAAACACATTACAAAGCACTTTTCTGGAAAAACAGCCAAACATCAGTGTTTAAAAGGGGATATGGAATGACAGGCCTAGACTTTTTCATTACACTACCCTAACATCACAATAGTTTCTGTAAAATATGTGTTCCAGTCATTTGGTTTTCTAATTCAGTCCTCCTATTAAATAATAAATTGTTAAAAGTTCAGCAATTGTCTCAGTGAGTCTGGTAATTGGGCCTCTTGCTCAGTGACTAACCCTTACTTTTAATTTTTAACTATATAATTCTAATTGAATCACTCAATCAACAAATATTACGCATTACACATTCTGCCTTATATACACATTATACAGATCTGATACAAACACCTTGACATGCGGTGAAGTTAGCCTGTGTTAGCATTAGCATTAGCAAACCAACTCAGGAGCTAAATATTTCTATATGGATCAATAATAGTTTTATTACTATTTGAATTTGAACTCAGGTTCTCTTCAGCTGACTTCAGACACTGGACCACCTTCCACCACAGCCAGTAATTGCTGTCCTGGCACTGAATATTGCTGCTGTATGCAAATCAAGAACAGAAATATGAGATCAGCATAACTCATAACAGGCTGGCGTAGTGCTCCTACAGCCAGAAATTAATTTCTAAACCGAACCTGCGACAAGTTCCTGGCTGAACCCGACCCCAGCCAGACATATTCGTGGGAATCTTTTCTTCTATCTAAGCCAACCTTCAACACCGAGGCCCAAACACATGCACAGACACACACCATGAATTTACTCCAGACTGCGTGTCAAAGCATTAAAACAGCCTGCAGCCTTGACGCCATCTACAAATGTAATTTAATCAATGTGCAATTAATCAATGTGCAATTGTCCAATCCATACTGAGCGCCGTCAGATTCAAATGTGAGTCCATGTATCTCTATGCATGCACTGTACTATGATGTGTTGCGCGAGCGCAAGTCTGTGGATGTCGGGTGTGTGATTTGTGAGTGTTAATTGTAGGGCTGTTGTCTTCAAAGATCATCCATTTGTCTCCATCTGGCCCTCTGGCTACAGATACCTCGCTGCTACAGTACATCACACACTCGCACACAATCCAATTCACTCACAAAATAGTAGAACAGTGCATCTACTCAGCACCAGTGTGTCTGTGGTGTGCCAAGGTCCTTACCTGCTACACTTTAAGAACAGTTTAGTTTTTTTTTTATATCAAAGCTGCCACTCAAATGTATTTTAATGTCCATCTTCAGTCAAATGTGGTTCTCTCCTGTATGATTTCCAGGCTCTGTAGTCTGCAGAAAAAAGCCTTTAATACTGACTGTAAAGTGGAGGTGGTTGGTGTAGAGCGGGCGCAGTGGCTTATTTCAAAGCAGGCTCGCCTCGCAGTTATTCAAACACAGAAGGGTGATGCTCAGTCTCTCTCTCTCTCAATTAAAAACACTCCTTCCTCCATCCAGCGTGAGCAATAAAGTTTCTGTCCAACATTAAATAACTGCCATTATTGTAAGAGATGAGTGAGGTCTAAGTGATGAGGGTTTTCCTGTAAACACTGAATGACATAGAGAGTTTGTGTGTGTGTGTGTGTATGTGTGTGTTTGTGTGGTGTGTGTGTGTCCGCGCCTAATTTGAACAATGTTTATTCATGGGATTAGACTGTTTGGCTAGAATGTGTGTCGTGTTAACGAAAAACAACATGGCAAACACTCTTCAAAGTGATGCAATATTAATGTCAATATGTCTAATTTTCATCTCACTGTTGCAGATTTTGCTGCACTTCTTGAAGGACCAGCACTTTTATAACATGGTGATCAGTGTTGTGTGCAGGAAAAAGTGTGCACGTCAGGAACATGCGAAAACTGGTGTATAGTACCTTATATGGCTCCGATCTGAGAAGATAACTGTTCTTGGTCATTTATAAACTGTCGGAAAAAGCAGGTGGTTAAGCAAGGCGTCCATTAAACCAAAACTCCCGGTTCTTCCTGGCCACATAATTCAATTCAATTCAATTCAATTTTATTTATATAGCGCCATTTTACAACAAAAGTTATCTCAAGGCACTTTACA
>JAUMTR010000007.1:17113516-17143381 GCA_032270685.1 Microctenopoma stevenorrisi | reverse complement strand
AAATCAACTTAACAGACAGGAGCAGCAAGGAGCAGCAAAACAATCCGTGTCGACACAGGAACCGGAAGTCAGAGCCTGATTGGAAGCCTGAACCTCTAGGCATACTGTTTATGGTAAAAAACTAGTTGTGTTACCTCTTCGGGCTTCTGAGGAACAGTTAAAGTTATTTGGTTGAACTGCCTGTAACACATTCCAGTGCCAAAGTGTGAAAAAAAGGCATTGCTTTGTTTCATAGAGTCACACAAGCCAACATGTTTTGGAACAAATTTTTTTTTGGCTATTTCCTTTGTGGGAAGCCAATGAGGGATCACGTCCTTGATGAACTTTAACAGAGAGTCAGGGATCATACAAAAAGATAAAAAAATAAGTAGAAAGTAGGATGTTGTTGTACAGCAGACAGCATGTTGGCGCTGTTTAACATATGTGGAAGAGTATACATACAATATCATATTAACACACACAAGATTAAAGGAGCGAAGCATCAAAGTGACCAAGAAGAACAGGTTTTCATTAGTTGCGCTTCATCTGGCTTCCACATGCTCTCCCATATCACAGGAGTTCACACTGAGAACAGAAATCACCATTAAAAAGCAGGTGGTAAAAAACACAACTTGGCAATCTGGTCGGTATTTGGCCTGTGTGGGAGCACGCTGAGACACAACAACAACACATACACAATGGAGTTGAACCCATATGGTTTCATAGGCTGTAATAATACTTTCAGGCCAAAGTTACCAGCAGAAGATAGAAACTATTTTTTAATTTATCTGAGCTAAAACAAATGAATTATTTAATGATTATTTTTTAAACTAGTGACTTTTAAACTACTACAACTAATACAGCCAGAATAGGTCATCTTGTCCAATTAGGTGTCAGAGAATAAAGTTGAAATAACTAACAATGAATTTTGAACAAAGTGCAGTATTTAATCGAAGATTAAACCAAAAAATCAATGTACTCAAATCAATGTCTCCAGATCTAAAAGAAAAGGAGAAAAACTAAGTTTCATTATACTGTGTTTACAATAATAAATTTAACTTTAAATGATGTAACTGATCTCATTAAATCTCTTCTCATCAGAAGATGTAAAGTAAATTATAAGAACTTCAGACAACATGTCATACAGTATGACCTATTTATCTGCTTGGGTTAGTTATTTTATTTCAAAACAGTTTCACCCATCCATCCATATGTCTTCTTTCCTTCACAAAAGAAAAAAGTGCAGGAGAAGAGGGAGGGAAAGTCTGTGTAATTAACCCACAAAGTACACTGTAGACTTCAAAAACACTCTATCTTCCTCTCTCACTGCCTCTCTGAAGTCCGGTTGCCATATCAGACGAGCTAATTAAAGCAGCACATAATGAGAGAGCTGAGCAGGAGGAGGAGACGGAGGAAAGAGGAGGGTCAAAGGGAGAGACGGAGAAGAAAGGAGTCATGATTCAGGAATGTCACATTCCTATCAAAGGAATCTGCTTTTCAGACAAGCAACTCATTTCCTCTTCCGCTGAACCTTGCTGTAACGCCGGATCTTCCAACACTTTTGTATTAGCTCTTTATTAAAATTAAATAATTCAAATCAACAGAATTATTACATGCACACATTTGGCTGCTGCTGATGCCCGCGCAGTGGTAATTAAGACTTTTTGAAAGTCGAAGAAATGTAGCTTGCAACTTAAAGACCACCCTGGAGATGGGGAGAGTCGACAGTTGAATCACATGGAGCCACCTGTATCTGCATTTATTTGAGATTTATTATTAATCGTGGAATCTACGTACCTGGTGATGAGCTACATGTTAATGCCAGACGTGAGAGGAAACCGTGCTGTTAGGAATCAGACTTCTTACGACACAGAGTGTAAAAGGTCTCCCACTGCTCCCACAGTGGAGCAAGACGATTTCTAGTTATTTGGTTGTATTTAGAAATAAGAATTCAGCTGCTTTTTTGTTGTTTTGTAATTCTGGGTTCCATTTTCCATCACTTCAAATCTTACTGCAGTTTTTTTTGCATCACTTGTGATGTTTCTGTGTCATTTTGTGGCTATTTTGTATTTATGTGCAAAAGTTTTGTCACCTGTACTATTTAAGTTGCTTTGTTGTTATTCCAAGGCTGCATCTTGCAGCTCTGTGTCCATTTTGCATCTTCCTTTTGTTTTTTTTGTGTCTCTTTAGTTGTTCTGTAGCTCTTTGGTGGTATTTTGCTTCTGTGGTCTTTCATATGTTGTTGCCTTTTAACATAATTTTTCTATTTTTTTTAAAAGATTGTTTAGTGGTACTTTTCGTGCTTTACGTTTTCATGATAAATTGTTATTTTATTATGCTGAGGATATTTTATGCCGTTGGTTGTTTTGTTTATCTCTTTGTGGCTGTTGTATATCTTATGTGGTTGTTTTACATCTCGTTGTGGTTGCTTTATGTGTATCTGTGGTTGTGGTTGACCATCTCTTGCAGTCCTTTGACATATGTGTGGCCGTTTTTTGTTTCTTTTTGTCTCAGTTTTAAATGGATTTTCAGACATAATGCATCCTCACTTGCCATTTTGCATCTCTGTGCGACAGCTTTCCCTCTTTTTGCTGTTCTTTTTGCCATTTTGCATCACTTTGCAGCTGCCTGGCATCTTGTTACGGCTGTGTCTTCTTTCTGTGACATCAGTAATCCATTCATGCATGTGAACCATAAAGACGCCGTTTGCAGTTTCAGTTTAAGCGAAAAAGTCGTAAGAGCGGTTTTTGACACGGCCTTGTCTCTGCTGCATAGTTGATGATGAAATGACTTGAAAGATGAGAGACAGACAGAGAGATGGAGATATGACAAGTCAAAGAGAAGGGACAGAAGGAGAACGAGACAAAAAGAAAATAAGGAGGATGTTATTCCTGCATCATTACTTCAACACTCATTCTCCCTCTACCGCCTCATCTTCTCTTTATTATTCGCGCTCTCTCTCATCTTTTGTTTCTATTATTCATCCTCTCTTCCAGTCTCTATCATTAGTTTTTATCTCTCTGTCTCTCTCGCTTTCTGTTGTTCAGATACTCAGACAAATGAGCCATGAAATATTCGCCATCAAGACAGAAACAAGAGTTTCTGTGTGCGTGTGAGTTTGCACATGTGTGAGTGTGGGTGGCAGGCTGTGCACGTACGTGTGTGTGTATGTTCATTTTGACTTAGAAGTCTGTCAGGTCTACTAGTCGCTCTGGAAGTTAGCCCACCTGTTTTCGGTGAGACTTTTGTGATCCAAGAAATAATTTGGCAGCGGCAAAATCAAATTGGCTGCGAGAAATTGTGAATTCACTGGCTGCTGCACAGCTGACCAGCCAAGGAGGGAGGATGTTTCATGGAAATCTCAGCCAGAAATCTCACAAGCTGTTTGTAACAATCCGATGGTTGAGATGTAATAAGATTTATAACACATCATAGCTGCCATTTGCTGATAATTCAATATAACTCAGGTCCAATATGCAGTTGCCTAAAGAATATTTAGTTCTAATTATATTGAAAATAAAACCTACACTAAAAGAAGAGATAATTGAAAACAGTGTAAATTTTTATTTATTGCTTTGTTTGTTATTGTAAATATGTTTCCCATTGTAAATGTTAATGAATTCACCGTCTTGCAGACTGATTGATGATTGAGTTATGCAAATGATTGGAGATAATGTTGACACTTCATTGTGGACGTCATGGATTTTCCAGCTTATTTCACTGAGACTTTCTTGCACAAACAAAAAGTGGATGTTTACCTGTGAATTGTTGAAACGCCAATGCAACTGGGTTCTAATTAAATAATGGAAGTGGAGAGATGCTTATAGTATGTATGTAAGAGCAATTTACAAACAGGTGTCAGTATCCATCAGAACCCTGACCAAGCTAGATCCAGTGAAACTCATGTTGTCACACACGCACACACACACACACACACACACACACACACACACACACACACACTGCGGCAGCAACATTACATCCAACAGAAAAACATGAGGTCCGGAGAAAGCTCACTGCAGCACAGAGGGCAGCCGAAGCACAGAAACACCAATTCAGTTAAGGACTGCTCAGCCTTTATAGTTCAGCCTTTTAACAAGTGGTGCTGTTGCTGAGCCAAAGCAGCAGCAGTAGCAGCAGCCTGAGCCTCTGCTTCTCTTCTCTGCAGTCCCTCAGTGCACAACACTGGTTCTACCAGCACACTTTGACTCTGACAACATGTTAAAAAATGTGAAGTAATCCAGGAGGTCCCCTACGTGTGCAAACTGGGAAGTTGTTTTAGCAAACTGATGAAATGCGGCAACAGCTGAGTGAGCAGGAGTGCACTCCCCAGGGGCGAAGACTTGAGAAGGAGCCAAACCCCAGCTCATCTACTGTACCATCAGCTGACATCAGAGCTCATCAGTGGAGAGTGGAAGTAAACCAGGCTACTTACAGCACCTACAGGAACAAACAGAACCGTGCTGTGACAGTTTGGTGTCTTGGTTTCTCCCATCTAAAAAGCTAAAACCGGATTTCAGTTATTACCACTGACCACATATCTGAAGTAATGAATCAGAAATACTTTTTGCCAGTTTGATCATTAGGATCACTGTGGATGCAGGTACAAAAGGAGTTTTTCAGTCTTTCATATACTGGTTTTCCACAGTAGAATCTGAAAAACACCATTAAATCTTTCATCTTTTCTTTGTTTTATTACATTAGGCTTATTTGGCCGACACGCTCCGTAACGACTGGATTTGCATCTCTCTCAGACCAATAATTAAAAGCATGTTCTGTCCTTTTGAAAAGGTGAAACCTACAGTAGGCCTGGAAAATCTGAGATTTAACTGCCTATGAATCTGAAGGGATTCACTTTATATCTGACACTCTGTCTTGTGCCTGGATATCTTCCTTTCATGTCTCCAATCTGTGTGGACTGAGCAGCAATAAAGCACGTTAAGGACATGAGACGGGATAAGCAGGAAATGTGTGAGCGATCGCATTAAAAAAATGAATGGGAGTATTTGTGTGTATAAAGAAAGTACTGTAGTATGAGAGGTCAACACAAACACAGGAGGGGGCACGTGGTGGGAGTTTTGCCTTACACCATGTGGCTTCCTTAAGCAATTAAAGAAAAACTGCTACAAAGGAATAAAAGTGAAATGCTGAACATTTTACAGCACATCGTGTTACTTTTTTCCTGTTTCTCTTCCTCTGCTATCACCACGCTCTGCAGCTTCCAGTTGTATGGTCTGTATCTCCGTCTGAGAGTAGGAAGGGTCGTTCTCTTCCTGACCCGTACCACATTTCCAGTAAATGAACAAGAGACATTTGCTCAACTAACAGTCCGTGTAAAGTACTCATCAATTCAGCCCACACAGAGGAAATTAAAGAAACTTTATCTGTGTTCAAAAAGGTGATTTGTACATCTGTTTGGGCAAAGCTGCTGCTGTAGGTTAGAGTTTCTTAAGTATGATTCAAGACAACAGTTGGCTTGTTTGTCTGATTTAATGTGGTAGTCTGGATGTCTTCACAACTAATTAAAAAAATTCTATTTCCCTCCCTAAGACAGAACAGAACACAAATGTGATCTAGTGTAATATAATAATTATAACATAATATAATATAACATATTATAATAATTAGAATATAATAGTTTTATCTGAGCTCAGTGGTGCATGAAGGTGGTGGGAAGGTCAAACCACTTGTTTCTTATTCTGATTGTGAATGCCCCCCCCCCCAACACACACACAGAGTTATAGTCTTTTTTTTTTAATTTGACCCAATATAATCACGGAAGGGATTTTTACTTTGCTTCGGATTAATGATAAAAACATAAAACAATAAAACAATTTAATAACTCAATAAAACACACATGATTATAAGTGCATGTAATATACAGACAAACGAAACAGGTCCGTATAGTCACATAAAAAGTTTATTATGCCTAGAAAACATGCACAGATAAAAGAAAAAAAGCTACATCATTTTGTTTGCAAATTAAGCAAATTACGCTTCAGTGGGGATAAAGTCATCACATATTCTTCTTCTCGTGTTTTTTTGGCACTCTGCGATGTTACCCACAGGGCTCACGCTGCCCTCCGAGGGGCTGACGGGGGCAATCAGGAGCAGCATCAGCGTTCCTCGCCATATGCTCCACAAAGGTTGAGTCAGTTTTTCCTGCTGAACGGCAGTAACCTTCCTGGCTACGTCTAACAGCTTTCTAATCTGTTTTTTTTTTTATTGCAAAAGGCTGTTGAGCCAAGCTGCAATTCAAAATGTTTTAAGAGACGTGCGATGAAACAATACTGAAGAAGCTCCGTCACTGTAGGAGGAATGAAACCAGCAGTGCCCTCCTACGGACTGCATGTTTGATTGCGTTTTGTCTTTTTGGTTGTTTTTTTTACACACAGTTTGAAATCATCAAGATATTTGTGCATCAATTTACATTTCTTGTCTTTCAACACAGTCAGATTCGGAGAAGAGCTGTAACCTCTTCCTCAGACTCTAAAGCAACACAGTGATGAATATGCGGCACTGTGGGGGCACAAAGTGATCAACATAAAGGCCATGTCCATTTCCTCTCTTTGGAGAAGATTAAAAATGACCTAACTTGACCTCTGAGCTTGATAAAAACGTCTATCTGTACACTGGCTGCAGTTAGTCATTAGTGTTAAGAAAGTACGAGCCTTGAGAAATAACACAACCTGGAGGGAGGCAGTGAGAAGGAGATCTGTCAGTAAGAAAGTCATTTACTGGAGCTGCTCAGCAAGCATGCAAGGCAGGAAGAAAAAAACACACAAGCGCTACGTAAGAGACCAGCTTCACAAGTCTTCGCACTTCAGACTTATCAAGGCACTTATAAGACACTGAAAATCTAATTAGCAGGAGCCGACAGCTTTGTTTCAACAAAAGTAACACGTCTCAAGACAGCGCGTTGAGCAAGACGTCAGAAAATGTAGGCTATTCAATGCTTTGTTCCTTTTTTAATGGCAGCACATTTATCTGGTGAAGTAGGACTGGCTCCATCACCGTGGGTCTGTTGGACGTTTAGTGACTCTGATCTTAAAACCTCAGACCCAGGTTCTGTAGGTCGGGGACTGTAAGGACTTCATGACTCAGAGAAATCTCACTTCCGGTTCCTCTGTAGAGTTTCGAGTCAGACAGTTTTTCAGGTTTTAGGATGTTCAGACCAGTGTGTTGTCCACAGTGTTGACATATCATAAGGTGTCCAGACTTAATCCGTAAATTTATAGTCCATCTGAAGACACAAGCTTGATTTTTAAAACGCTGCCTCGTGCTAACATGCGGGTCCTTGTCCTTGACCCCTGACCCAGGTTGAATTAGGGTTAGGTAGCAAGTGTGTTCGACCTTTTGATTGGAAATGTAATTGTTTAGCTTCTAATGACGTCATGGTGATTAGATTCCATTCTATTTACTGTACGATATGTGTACATGGTGTAAACAGGTTATTCACACGGTTCAAAGTGGAGTTTTTAAACATGATTTTTCCAGAATAACTTTAAACTGAGTTTGCAAGATAAAACTTTAGGAGGTTGTTTTTTTTTTTTAATTTTATTTTAATTTTTTTTTTTTTTTGCTTCACAACCAGGCATCTGAGATTTTGTCCTCTGGGTTTTGAAATATTAATTCACACTATGAATCAGGCAATTTCTACAAAACTCTCCCTCAGCTAAAGTTTAAAACAGGATTGATCTTAACACGACAACAAAACTGTGATGCAGAGCAAGCAGAAGCTTCTAAGCTGTAACGTGTTTCCGTTGGAGTTTACAGTGATTCCCAAGCTATCCAGCAAGCCATGTTTAATGGACATTGAAACCCATCTTCAGGGGACTAATGCAACCCAACGACATCTTTAATGACATAATGCAAACCAATGCCGTCTTTCATTAAATAATGCAAATGTAATGTTTCGTTCTGTAATAGAATAATGCAACATAAATTTGGTACTTAATGGAATTATGGTAGCTGCAGTAATCACTTGTCTGACGAGCTAATGCTGAATGAAGGAGGAGATCCCTGTGGTAATGTCCGGGGATGGCGGCTGCTCTGGGACCATGGGGGATTAAACAAGGTTGTCTGTGTTTCCCCTCTGCTTTTGTCATGGACTTTCCGTTTGTCTCCATCTGTCCTCTGTCACATTTTCAGTCTGGCTCCCTCTCTGTTTGCCTCTACGTCTCCCTTGGTCTCTCTACTAATGGCCTCAGACTTCAGGAAGCTTCTCGAATGATTTTTTTTTTAGAAACAAAAAGTTTGAAATTCCCAACTCGTGCAAACTGTGATGCACACACACACACACACACACACACACACACATCGCCCAAGACCTCCACTGAAGGTCATGCCACAGATCAATCTTCCATTAATGGAAATGGTGTGTGTGTGTGTGTGTGTGTGTGTGTGTGTGTGTGTGCGAGCGCGGAAACCTAAAAGTAAAATCCTGCATTACTACATCTGTGAATGTCTGTGTGGACTCATGACACACAGCGGCATTAAAAGCTTTACATGTGTAGGGGTTTGCTGAATATGTGTGTGTGGTCGCTCAGACACTCAGATTGCTGATCGATAGTTGTGATTGAAGGGCCCATTACCCATCGGAAGCAATAGAGACAGCATCACTCCACGAGCACACTGTATGGCAGGTAACAAATTAAAAGCTAGAGTACGATGAATACACATCCTTATAAACGCAATTCTTGACCTACACTGTAATTCGCTGCTCCCTTTTTTTACACAAAGATGTGATTTGTTATTATTATTGTGCAAAAATTATAGTAGTTATTTTCTGTTTTCATGTTAGATAGATTCATTTGTTCATTTTATTAACTAGTCTAATATTAGTCAAGGAGGTCACAAAAGCACTTCACTGCTTCCTGGTTTCTACATTAATTAATGAAATATACGTAGCCCCATTCAGACTGTTGAATTACCATGTGTATAAGTTCCCAGCATGAAATATCTTTCTTTATAAACTCAGGAGACACTTAGATCTTCTGTAATTCAGTAACATACAGAGTTGCAGACACTTGTGTTTGCAATGTGCATTGTCTTTTCGAAGTGGAAAGAAATGTCGGATGCTTGAGAACATGTGATGTAGGTTAAACAAAAAAAAATGTGGTAAATTACTTTGTTAAAAGAAATATTATAAACTGACAAGCCATACATCTTATTAATGGCAAAATGACTCAAGATCACTGCAAAGGCACACAGTGAGTGTTCTTTCACCCCTTCCTCCTTTCTCTCCATCTCTTCATGTAGGAGGAACGAGACTCCAGATTCTACTGCGAGCTGTGCGACAAGCAGTACGTGAGACACCAGCAGTACGACAACCACATCAACTCCTACGACCACCACCACAAGCAGGTGAGTCACACCACCTTCACAAGCCACTCAGCGCCTTAAACGCTCCTGACCAAGGTCATGGATTTATTGCACCCCAGCACCACAGCGCAGGCTCGATTCTGGCTCCTGTTACATGACAGCGCTCGCACTGTGGTCAACAAAATCCATTCTTATCACAGGTGGGAGTGGAAATCTAGCTGGTCATGTGACACATTCAGACGTAGATGTTCATATTTCTACAGCAGCTGGATCTGACAATGTACCGTGTTGTAATGTGATAACAACACAACTGTACTATTACTGATTGTGATCAGTGGATATTGAGGCTTTAAAGTAACAGTTTGGGGTTTTTCAAGCTGGTCTAATTATAAAATTGCTCCATATGAACATGACAGTGGGTCTGTCTGCTTTCTACAGTGTCCGATTTCCCCTGCAACACAACTACACTGTAAGAAACTACCTATTCTGGACTCTTTTTACAGGAGTAATAAGCTGAAGTTGATATCATTCAATGCTACAGACCATTTAAATGACAATTGCCCATATGAAGACTATAGCTCAGGCTAATGTAGCTATAACTATAATGGCAGAGTTAGTCTCCAAAAGCTGCTCACATAGTCTGTAGTTATAGTCAAATCCCAACTGTTTCTGTTTTACAACAACACTCTTATTTCTGTCTGATTTTTGCATCAATATAATAACAAGTATTCCATTTGCTGGATTTTGCATCCCTGTGTGTATATTTCATCCATTAACATCTATTTTCCAGATAATCTTTCATGTTTTTCTCTCTGATCTGTTCATATATAATGAACTAAATAGACACTACAGAGAACTTTCTGTGGATTGTCCTCACTAGTTTTTACTGGGCAAAGATACAAAAGGTTTATGAAAAATTTTAAATTACCTGCAAACTATAACTGCCAGAAAACATCTGACTTAATTAATTCTGTATCAAGCCTAATGTTTATGGAGATAATTTGAAAAAAAAGCACCTGAGGCATCTTCTTGCAGATCCAATAAACCATACACGAGTAGATCTATAGAACTCCTACTAATCTCTTCAGAAAAAATATTAGTGCTCTCAACACAGAAAACAGTAATGATGACAGTTATCTAGGACAACATTCTAGGTTAAAATCAATAGTACATACTGCACTGATTACATAATAAAACCAGGGTTATAAATAATGCATTCTCCCCGTCTAAAAAATGGAGGCACTTGTCACGTCCCTGTGAGATTTTCTTTCTTATTCTTATCTTGTCATTTTTCTCTCTTTCTTCTCCAATGTGGGAGTGGAGGAAGGCGATTCTAAAAACTTGCAGCTGTTTGGGTGTTTACAAAATTATAGGTGCTGGGAGCAATGTATTTGCTGCAATTATCATTTGTTCACTTGCAAGCAATGAAAAGAGGCATAATATTTTTCACAGTTAGCTGTGTGTCAGAGTTATTAGGTTTGCTTGAGGATGCAGGGCATTTAGGGCATATTGTTCGAGACTGCAACACTTGCAGGAAATGGATTTTCTAGCTGTAATATTCTCCAGCCTGCACACACACACACACACATACACACACACACAGATTTATATTTATATATATATATATATATATATATACATATATGTAAACACACACACATAAAGAGTGAAGCAGCCCATCTTTGAGTTCATGGTTAGTCACAGCCCCATCTTCTCCAGGAGATGAAGTGGTTTGCAGAGCTGTGTCACTGGCTCTGGATGTGATCCTGTAACAGATGCTGGGAGTCACACTGAGAAACAGCCATACACAGTTCATCCTGTGTTATGCTGCTTAAAGAGGCTGTGTGTTTTTGTAATTGAATGTGTGTTTACATCCACAGCATGTGAACTGTGCGAGCGGACATTATCAAGTGTGTCACTCACCATTAGTAGGACAGACTACTGCATGTGCACGTTTATCAAATGTGAACTAACCCCCTAAATACAGAGACCAGGCACGGTGTGAAAAACCTCAGAGTCAGGAAATGTTTTATATTATGTGGTTGGTGTCACCAAACTCTGCACAAAAATCATCTTACTGTTGACACAATGCCAGAACATATCCAGAGAAACATGTTGTTTACATTGCACACATGTGATGAGACTTATACTTCCAACTGCTGTGATAGTAGGTGTGACTTTCACGTAGCAAATAGTAAATAGTAAATGATATTGTTATGGTGCTGTTACATTTATATTTTTTTACTGAAACAGAACTAAATATCTGTATGTTTATGTCCTGTATGTGTGTCCCCATATGTATATGTCCTGTATGTGTATGTCCTGCATGTGTGTTTATATATGTGTATGTCCTGTATGTGTGTTTCTATATTTTTATGTCCTGTATGTGTGTTTCTATATGTTTATGTCCTGTATGTGTGTTTCTATATGTTTATGTCCTGTATGTGTGTTTCTATATGTACATGTCCTGTTTGTATATGTCCTGTAAACATATGTCCTGTATGCACACTGTCTCCTATTAGTTTTACTCCTACCTTGTTTCAACACTTTAATGAGCTCATAATGTTCGGTTTTTGGTGGAGTGTGGGTTCGACTTCATGGCTAAATTTAAAGTTATAGTTTGTGCTGCTGCTGCATTAGACTAGAGTCTATTGTGAGGTTCTCTTGTCATTGTGTCCACCCCTCACACTGTTTGCACACCTTCTAAGAAATGCTGAGGCTACATCGCAAGCTTTAAAAAACCCACACTGCATCTGTCTTCCTGTCTGTCTCTTTGTCCCTCTGTGTTTTATCTGTCTGTCTATTTTGGTCTGTTTATCTATTTGTTGGTTCCTCTGCTTCTGTATGTCTGTCTGTCTGTCTTTTGTCATCTGTCTGTCTGTGATATGAACTCACTAGTATATTATTAATAATATTATTATTTGTAACAAACACACACATGCACGCAGTATCAGTATCTCCGGCTTGCAGACAGCTTGCAGACAGAGCTCAGTAAGTGAATTAAGCTGGTCTGGACTGTACTAAAGCTGACACTGGCTGACTTAGTGAGCACACATACTGTAAATAGACCCCCCCACCCCACCCCACACACACATACAGAATGGAAATACACACATACATACAACTTTAAACATACGCAGAAAGCAGATAACAAACAGCAGAGCAGATCAACTCCTACACACACAGAAACTAAAGTCTATGTGATCAACTCATTTTAATGCCTATCATTCTAATGGTTTTCAGCTTGACCTCCTCTCTGTCCCTGTTAGAATAATTATACTACTGCTACTACTATAACAACTACTGCTACTACTACTACGAAAGACTAATAATAGGCCTCTCTTGTCTTCCAGCGCCTGAAGGACCTGAAACAGAGGGAGTTTTACAGAGCTCTGGCCTGCAGGAGGCAGAGGAGACGCAGGGAGGAAAAAAAAGAGGAGAGAGCGTTGAGACGGTTCCATCAACATGATGAGAGGAGACCAGGGGAGTGGTGAGTAATCAACACCCCCCTCCTAAACATAACAAACCTCTGTTAGTAGATACAGCTTAGAAATATTCATAAGACACAGAGTTTGCAGGTTAAAGTCCACGTATACAGACAGCTGATTTCTCCTCTACGTCTAATGGAGGAAACTGTACAAGATTTCTTATTTCACAAATGAAGTGGCTTCACTCTCGTTTCCTCCAGGTCCTCCTGTCTTTTGTCAAGTACATGCACATGTGTAGAGTCAATTAAAAATGTTGTTATGTGGCCAAAGCAAATAAATCAGCAGTATCCTTGTTTAGAGGAGCAGGTTAATGAAGTGCATGTGCACAGGACCAGTGAGACCCATGAGACATGATGTCCTTTAACAAGGCTGGTGGTCAGACTACCAGTTCCTCCTTAGTTGGATTTTTCTGAATAATAAGCTTATGAAATAATTAACAAAAGACGTTTTTCTCATCGGAATTCCATTAAGTGCAGGTGAGCCAAGTGCAGGGTCCTAGTATTGTGCTCGCTTAGTGACTGTAATGGTTTAGTGGGACACCAAGGAAGCTTCAGGTAATACCTTTAGTAATACCTGTCTTAGAAGCATGTGCACCTTATACACTGGCTGGTGGCTCAATGGGTTCAGTGTGAGTTTGAATGGGATGCAGAAGGTTGGTGGTTCGAATCCCTGTCTGACTCCTAGTACGTACATCCCCTACCAGGTGTTTCTTTGAGCCAGACACCCAGCGCTAGCTTCTTGTAAGTCGCTTTGGATAAAAGCATCTGCCAAGTAAAGGAAATATTTGGTTAGATGTCCCTTGACAAGCTTCTTTTTTGCAGAAGCTTTTGCTAGCCACCAACGAGGTTCTGGCAGAATTCTAGTTGGATATTTTACCGCTCCTTTGGGTCACTGTCGTGTCGGGAACACCCAAGAGATTCTAAGTTTAAAGTCGAGCTAATTGCTGGAGAATTATTCATTATTTCAGCCACTTTGCAGAATTCACTAGGTCCACATCAGCGGACACAACTTCACTCCTCCAAACATACCTCTGGCTGAATTAATCATCTGAGTAGGTGTGTGTGAACTCTCGTGTTCATGTAAACTTTCACTTGCAGCTGTAAAAACAGCTCAGTGACAGTATATGACATATCACGCACACGTTTTCAGTATATAAATCAGAGGCTTTTTATTTACTGATCAAAGTCTTTCTTCAAGTGTCACACTAAGCCGTGATAGTGTAACAGTGAGGCAGCATGTACGACAGAGCGACCCTGAAACTGTAGCAGCCTTGTATTACTTACACCTGTGTTTTTCCTACTGTGACATATTAAAACATCTTCTGTGGAATTCCTGCAATGTGAGCATCAGATTGTAGGAATTATAAATCTGCCTCAGACGGATAATCCATTACAATAACACCCCGCTGTGTTTGTGTTAATCAAATTACTTTACAGCTGCGTGTTGCTGAAAAATCTACATATTTGCCTGTGTTTGCGTTCTGGTGGGAAGCTCCGTCATCTGGGACTTTCAAGTGGGCTGTCAAACAGCGTTGCACTCGCATAGTTTAGTCTTAAAAACCTGTGTAAGACAAATGATAACAGAGCTCTAGAAACAGATGATGTGGATTTCCCTGCTTCCTGCTGAAAGCATGTTATGAGGAGTGTTAATCTGGCGAGGTACCAAGCAGAGAATTTGGTTTCTCAAAAGATACTGTAAACCACCGCACGTTGATGCACAATTTGAATCTGAGAGCTGCAAGTCACAACCTGAAGTTGCCCACGCAAAGAGAGCATAGATCTCCGCCAGAAAATAGTCCCCAAAGACACGATCAAACATTCTTTAAATCCGTGCATGAAAGTTAGAATTTTACTGCACTGTTGAGTCGAGCGTAGCCCCACATATGTTTGACTTTATGCACTGACATATTTGTATTACAGGAGTCTATACGAGTAAAAATAAACCAGAAGAACATAGAGAACACTAACTAGCTCCTTGGTTACAATGAGCGTTGGCACAGCAACCAATAAAAAGCATCTTGCTGTGCTTAATTGGGACTATCAGCGTGGCTGTAAAGTGCCTCTGACCAATCACGTTGTGCAGCTGAACCCACTCGCTGCACAGAAACTCTCGTATCAGTGTCGGCTGTCGCTGCCATTTTCAGATTTGCAACAATGCAGTTTGGCTCCTGGCACAAAGGGAGGGAGAGGAAAAAGCATGGTCAAATTGATTTTTAGCTGGATTTCAGCTCTGGTCTCTTCTTATCCTCCTCACGGCTTGTCTCCTTGTTTCCTCTCCTCTCGTCTTTGAGTGCTCCTTGTCCTCCTTTTAATTCTTCCTCTGGTTTTCTTGTCCCCTGCCCTCTTTTGAATCGATCTTTCATCCTTTTATTTCTTTATTTCTTTTATGTCCTCTTCTCTTCCTTTGTTTATCTTTCCTTTCTTTCTCTCCTTTTTACCCACCCACCTTTTCATTTCTTACACATCCTTTCTTCCTTTTCTCCTCTCCTCTCCTCTCCATCCTTTGTCCTCCTTTTCCCCCTCTTCCCTTATATCCTTTTTGACATTCCTTTGCTCCTCTCTTCCCATCTTTGCCTCTCTCCTTTCATTTTTTTCCTTTCTCCTCTCTCTTTATGTCATCTTATCTGGAAGGCATTTCCTTTTATCCTCTTCTATACTTACCTCTATTCTTTTCTTCTTCTCCCCTCTCCTCCTCACAGTGCCCCAGGTTCTGGTCCTATGTTCAGATCCACCACGGTGGCAGTAGATCCAGCGAGCCAGTCCAGACCAGAGTTTGAGCAGAACTGGGCCAACATCCATACAAGCAGTGCCACACCGGGAACAAGTAAGGACTCTTAACTGCTTAAAAGACATGTACCACAATGCATAAATAGTTTATGAGTGTGTGTTTGGTTTTGGTGATGAGCATATCACTCTCGATATTGAAGGATTAAACAGGCTGTGGTCTGCTGCGGAAAAGCTGAAATATAGTTATCGACAGCAGACTTCAGAAAAGAAAAGCGCAGCTCTGTAATCTTTGGATAAGATATAAAATGCACACACAAGAGAGGGTTTAGAGACGAAATGAATTCAGCTGAGCAATTATACACTGAATAAAACGTTGCTCTATTAACCCAGTCACATTTGTAACAACCGATTCTTCCACAGAAATCAGTTTTTTAAAACGGCAGCGTGGAGTTCTACCCAGAAAGATTGTGTGTGAGTTGAACTGTGGGAAACCGACTGGAAATAATCCCAACAGCGCTGACCTTTGGGTGGAGAATAGATGAAAAAATAGTTTTGTATTAGTTGTGTTGCAAAACCTAATACATAACCATAATAACCATAAATATTAAACCATAATACACAAATACATTGTCACAGCGCTTAAGTGTTCCATAAAAACAATGCAGTCAAGATGGAGCACAGGGTTGGAGAATAGCTACAGAACCTGGAGCTGACATGCATCTCCTCAGTAAGCTGATGGTTGTTGTTAATGGTATTAAATGTGTTTTAATGGGTGTTGTGAAACACTCAAACCTTACACCATGTACAGGTCTGACTGCTTCAGAAAATTTACGCTTATTGCTGCACAGCTTCTTCTCTTTCTCTTTACTTGTTTAGGTGATGAATGACTTTTCAAACTAAGGAATGCAAAAGAAATCTGCATTTAGTGGCTAGTTTATTACATACACACATGTACAATATAATATATATATATATATATATATCTATATATATATACTAATTGAATCAGTATTTGGTTCATCTATAGACTAAGTATTAGAAACACAGCACCACAAGTGACCTCGAAGTTTAAACCTCACCTAAACATTTTCAACAAAAACCTGTTGTACTGGAGAGAATTTGTCTTAGAGAGATGCATTTGTATCTGGAGCTGGTCTGTTTATAACTAAGTGAATTTATTTTCCAGATAAATGTGTCATTCAGTCTGAATTTGTTGCCAATGAGAGGATGATACCAGTTCCCTTCAGTTCATCTTATGTGGATTTTATGGCACAAACTAGATTGAATTTAAAAAAATAACGAAAGCATTACACATAAGCAGACTTTCTGTGGTTCCAAGAAAGAAGGAGAAACAATCAATTGTCACCCTGTCTCCTCAAAAAAGTGTCAGTTTCAAATCGAGCTTTTTCCTTTTCTTATTTAAAGTTCAGGCCAATGGAAAAGTTGTACAACTCCACTTAAAGTCAACCCTCTGTGAGTGCTAAATGTATTTTCACATTTAGTATCGGAACAGTAATAATTCATTTAAAGGCTTCCCTTCTAAAACTAATATTTAACAAAAGGGGCTTCTGGTTCTGGGGATGGCACATTATGGATTACTTTTAAAGCTGTGAGTCACTGCAAAACCTTCACTCAAGAAATAATTGTCTGAATCATTTTCCCCGCTGACTGACTGCAGAGACAGATGAATGTCTGTGAGCATGTTGTGCTCCAAAACGGATATACAAAAATGGATATTGCATGTTGGAATAAAACCCTTAATCATAATTTTTCCCATTTTTAGGTAAGAAACGCATTTATCTTTGTGCTTATGGTTCTCTTACGGCCATCCTACATCCATAAATCATATTCAGATGTGTTAAAAGCAACAAAAGAGCAATGTTGAAGAGCCAGAACACTGACAAAATGCATAAGAAGCTTAGTGTATGGGAAGTCTCAACAATAGATTCCATTCTTCTCCATGTATCCCGTCCTACTCCTTTCTTTATAGTGAAGTTAGGCAGATAATCCTGTTATGTTTTGCATCTAAATGCAACCAGCTGCCGTAACATTTTCTGCTCTCCCCTCCATCTAGGGCCTCAAACCACACTGATGCAACCCTTCCTTCCCCTGGATCCCGCACTGGAGCCAAGGCACCTGAGCAACACGCAGTGGTCGTACCACCAAATGGACCCGAACAGCACTACACCTTCTGCCGCTGGTGACTACAATGACCTGACAGCCACCACCATTACACCCAGTACCACTATCAACAGCACTGCAAACAGCAAAACCAGTCACTTTAACAAGATCCCAGGAGTTCGTAATTATTTAAACAACCCGCTTACTCCCAATAACATCACCACAGCTGCCACTAACGCCACCGCTAATGACTCCATTTTCAACAAAAACACTGTGACTAGCCTCAACATGAGCACCGCCAACGCCGCCGCCATTACCAACACAGCCAACATCAGCATCAACAGTAGCAGAGCAGTGCACAGAGCATTGGACGCCCAGTCAGTCCCCAATAGAGTCCGCCCCGTTTCCTTCTCCCTGCCCAAAAGAAGCTGTGTCCTCCTCCACCAGTCAGCTGCTGTCTTTATCCAAGCAGGACGGAGCTCCGTCTTATCAGGGAAGCACGAAGATGTGACGGCAAAAGACAGAGCTAAAGATCAGGGGGAGAAAGTTGCAGATCAGCAGCACAGATCTTCGCAATCTGAGGACAAGGATGTTTACACTCTAAGCCAGCGCGGTGGGGACAGTAAAACTGAAGAGACTGAAGCCCCTTTGTCTACTGAGAAAGGAACTGCAGGGCTCTCTGGGACTGGAGCCCAGATTTCTTTATGTAATCGCAATGTGATAGAAATCAAGGACTCTGTTATTAGTGGGAATAGAGCCCAACTCTCCTTATGTAATGACAATGGGATTGGATCCCAAGTTGGCAGTGAAAGTGGAACAGGAGATGGGACACTAGGACAGATTTGTGGCAGTGGGAGCACAGTTGTGGCTCAAGATGAAGCGTGCAAGTATGGTGAGGCTGAAATACTTGGGACAGAGTTAGACCCCACCAAAGAATTGAATTATTTGCTTTGTCCCTCTACAAATCAGCCTCAAACATCTATTCGTGGTGTCTTAAACGAGCCCAAAGAGTTTGCAAATCAAACACAGCCCAAAGAATCAAACTCCTGTTCATCCAACTGGGCTAAACAACCAACATCTTCACCCCCAAGCCGCCCGAAAGAGCCATTCTGTCGTGTCCTGAGCAGAGATGGCAGCAGGATTCTTCTCTGGCCCTCAGAGATGGTCAGCTACACCAAGGTGTCCCCCTCCATCTCCTACAGTGTCAACCCTCTCCTGCATGACTTCAGAGCGCACAACAGGGCCAAGGAAGAGGGTAAGGAAAAGAGAGGGGGGTTGGAGGAAGGCAGGGAGAGAATAAAGCCATCTGTGATCAAACAACCTGACTGCCAACAGAGGCAGGGAGATATGGAGGGAGGAAGAGAGGAGAAGATAGATGAAAGGGAAGAAGAGGATGAAGCAGGACAGGCGGGAAATCCTGTGGCACTTGTTGCCCATTGTAGTGGAGGTAACGCAGTTCTGGATCGCACCAGCTGCCGTGATGAAAGCACTTTCAAATTTGTTCCTGTTTCTGCAGAATGCCACCTTGCACCAACGCTAGGCCTTCAAAATACAGGGAGAATGAGGAGGAGGAGGAGGAAGAGGAGGGGAGGGGTGAGGAGAGGAATGAGAAAGAGGGGAAGGAGAAAAAGAGGAGAGGACACAGACAGAAAAGACTCAGAAAAGGGGAGAAGAATAACAAGCAGTCTTTCTATGAATGTGACTTGTGAGGGGAGAGGAGAGGAGAGGCTGGAGAGCGAGGGCGCCGAGAGAGAGGGCAGGAGAGAAAAAGAGCTACCAAGTAATCTTGCTGCGCATCGGCTGGTAGGAGGGAAAGAAAAGAGGATGAGGGGAGAAGAGAGAAGGATAAGAGGAGATCAGACAGAGGGAGAGAGAGTAGGCAGAAATGACGAGGAGAGAGGAGAGCTATTAAGTAATCTTCCTGTGAATCGGTGTAATCGGTGTAACCAGCTGTGTCTGCAGGTGAAAAGCGAGGCCGGCCAGCATCAATCCCAGCAATCAGCCTCTGGGTGGGGCCACGGGCTCAGAAAGCTCCTCTGCAGGGGTGCAGCATGTAACTCAGTGATTAGCTCCGTCCCTGAATCTGTTATAGAGACGCCATGCTGCCCTGCAATTACTCCCAACCCTGCTCAGAATGACAGGGAGACGGGGGAGATGCACAAAAATACACAAGCAGGGAGGGGGGAAGGGGAGAGAGATGAGGAGCAAAGGAATCTGAGGAAGTCAGAGATAAGGACTGTTCAGGGTCCTAAAGAAAACTGTAACCTGGCGATTAGCAGCGTTTCCTTTCCCTGTCAAGACGCAGCATGTGAGCCAGAAATGTGTCTCGTTCCTACACCTTACAGAGAAACAGCATGTGATCCAGCGATTAGCCTTGTCCCCGCTCCCTTTAGAGAAACAGCATGTAGTCAAAGACAAACAATATCTGCAGGACACAGCGCCGTGTCAGGCCGGGCCCCACACTGCTCCACACTACAGACAGAAGACGAACTGAGAATTAGATCAGCCTTCGCAGACACGACCCTCCACGGCGATGCCAATTCAAAGGAAGCAATGTTGGAGACAGCGGGCACAGCCAGCAAGCGGACGGGAGCATCGCTTGAGCCTGAGGCAACGCCGAGGAAGAAACGGAAGAGAGGGAGGCGACAAGTGAGGAGAGTCATCTGTGGTTTGAGGCAGGAAGCAGGATGTGTTGGTTTGACCTCTGACCTCGACGTAGATGAGACCACCTGTGTGCAGTATTTCAACAGCAACGAACACGGGACTCTTTCAGATCCCCTCAACACAGCTGAGTGGAATCCTGAGGATAAGAACTTTCAGTGTTTGTGTCCTGAAACAGAAAACAGGGAGGAGACACGGAGCTGTGACGGCACAAACAAACTGAATCCTTTCTGCTGCTCTGACAGGAAACACAGCGCTGTGACGTCAGGCCGCAAAAGTGATGACAAACAGGACGATTCTGAAGCTGAAGACAGTCCGAGCTGTGGTTGTGATGAACAGGACGGTTCTCACGACTATGCCAGCGCTCTTCACTCGGCCAACGGGAGCGACAGACCTAACCGCGACACCATCTTCTGTAGCTCTAATCACACACGTGCTGACCACTGTCAGCACGCGGAGAACACACCCGTGTCCACTGACTCAGGCAGCGACAGGACAACTGCAGCTCAGAGCAATGCCTGCAACATTACAGACAACAACAAAGACACGAGTGACACAAGTGGTGACAGTAAGCAGGATAAAGTTAAACTGCACAAAATGAACCTCTCCGGTTGTGAAACTGACCACAAAGCCTGCAGCGCTGATCAGGATGAGGTAAACCCCAGCGACGACAGTGCACAGTGTGATTATTTTCCCGGTGATCACGTCACTCATCACAACCACTGTGGTGACGCCGGAGGTAAGAACGGAGCCACGAATGAGCTGGAAGCAGCTGTGAGCGTACACGTGGAGACCAGGGAAGGGGAACGAGCGGTGAAGAAGGAGGAGGGGGAGGAGGAGAAGCAGATGGAGAGGAAAAGGCTGAAGGAGAGGCAGGAGGAGTGGGAGAAGGAGTGGATCAGGAGAAAGGAGAAAGAAAGGGAGGAGAGAGAAAGAGCGAGAAGGAAGGAGTTAGATTTTGAACACAAATACCCAGAGAAGAGGTCGTGTTATCCTCACCACATCCCTTCATCTTGCATCCCCATCCATGCTCCTCTCCTCCTTCCGGCATCCCTCTCCTCCTCTTCTGCTTTCTCCTTTCATCACACCATCATCCAGCATCACCTCTCCCTCCTCCCGCCTCCGCCTCACCTCCCTGTTCCTTCATACCCTCACTTCCTCCCGTCTTTCACCCCACATATATCTCCTCTCACTATTAACCCACCTCCCGTTCCCCCTCCACCACCGCCCCCACCTCTTCCTCCTTCTTTCTACACTTCACCCCACCTCCCTCTCCTAGATGCCACTGGTCCGTATCCCTTAGCAATGGCGTTTCACCCCGTGCAGAGTCACCACGCGCCCCTGTTTCCCCCAACACACCCTGCAGTTTTGCCCTTACAGGTGTTGTTCTAGAGACTAAAAAAGAAGCAAAGAAAGAGGCTCATGAAAAGCACATTTTCCCATTTCCCGAGGAAAAAGTTGTAAATGTGCTGAAAGCAGCTTTTACGTGTGCTCACCGATGAACTCGAAATGAGAACGACACAGAACAACATCAGGAGGACTTAAGAAAAATAAGAAAAGTGTTTTATTTTTCTTTAAAGCCAAACCTTGGGCAACCTCATCACCTCGTCTAAACACTCCGAGCACTTCACACATCTGAAAAAATGGTGGCTAATTATCTTCATCAGTCGCAATCTCGCTCGAAATGAGCCTCAGGTGTGCAGCCAGCGGGACCGTGGAGGGGAAACACAGCTGGGCTCGTTTCCCTCTGCAGAAATCAGTCAACGCTCCTGTCATGCATTTTAAACCAATGATTTGCTTGCAAAGCATGTTAGAAATGTTATAGTTTGTACCGTTGAAGCGCAGATCCGTCCTTGTACAGCCTTAGATATCTTCAATCTGTGATAATAAATGCAAGATTCTCCCCCGAGGGCTTTTCCTACTGATTTCCTACATTTGCCTGAATTAGTTTGCAGGCAGATGTGAACTTGTTGCTCTCGACTGCCGATCATCAAGAGCTGCTGATCAGCTTTGTAATTTGGCTGCTGTTTTGGAAGCTGCAGTCAGAAATAGCAGAGAATCGAGCTTTGTGTTGTGTTCACTTACACATTCACAGAGTGTAATTAGGAGCAGTTAACTCAGAAAAAGGAAGGATTTTGTTGAAATTTAAAGTTGGTGACAGCGAAGCTCATCTCTGCTGCAGAACTGCGCTGCACTGTGCTCATCCATCACTGGGAGGTGGAGGCCGTGGATCCAACAATAAATTTCACACACCAAAGTATGAAAAATACATTTACCAATTAAAGGATCAACACAGCGGTGTAGTATACATTGTATTAGGAATAAACGAATAAACAAACTACACGACAGCTGCATGGCTCCAACACTACCACCACTAATCTTCCATCTTTGACTTCCAACGGCCTGTTCGACAAGAGTTCAAGGCTCACAACCTTCTTTCAAGACATGATAATTTAGTATTTCCATGAAACATGTGAGGCCTGATGTCAAACACAGACCTTATTTCAAACATCCTCTGAAAAACACATTCATGGAATGAACCGTTCCTAAATCACTCTGCAGTAAAGTAACACTGAGGGTAACGAAGGTGCATTGACAGGTGATGGTTTCACGTCTTTGCATTCATTTCTTTTAATTTACAGAGAAGCCATGTCCAAAGTGTTCCTCTCGATGTTAAAGAAGCCAGCATTTTGGCTGAACTCTGGCTGATAGAAATCTCCTCATGAATATGTTGATAATTATGTTAAAAATAGTTTCAGAAAAATGTGCTTGAGAAGAATAAAAGGGCAAGTCAAAACTAAAAGCTACTCCGATTCTCTTTATTTGGACTGCAAAAACAGTGTTAGCTTCCATTGTAGAAACAGAAACGGAAGCTGTCTCTGGTGGATAAATTGGTATCTCGGCCTGAATGCCTCCCTGTGTGGCTGTTGAACGTCAGAGCGAAATGTTAAGTTTAGAAATAAGCCTTTGCTCTTTGATTCTGAGGGACTGACTCCAGCGCCTGACCTTTACTCTTGACGTTTCAGACTGTTGATTTTCTGCCATCTCTCTCTGTTGTAGCTGCACTAAAAATATCCCAGTGTGCTAGATAACTTTACATTTAGTGACTCACCCAGAGAGGAAACAAAGGCCAAAACACACACTGAGAGATTCGGCGCGTCATACGACACACTTGACTTCAATCGGGCCAAATCCCTGCGAGAGCCAAACGCTCAGAGAGACGAGTTGTGATAAAACGTTGGAAGATTGTCAGGTCATCACAAAACAACCTTTTTTTGATTAAAGCTCCCTCTGCAGTTTGACAGGTGATTTTCCACTTTGTGTTCTATGACAAAATACCACAAGTGGAGTCGCATCCTTTCATCCAAGTGCAGGAAGTTCACTGTGTTCCTATACGAACGGGGGGGGGGGATGGGGGGGTTCCTGCCTT
This sequence comes from Microctenopoma stevenorrisi, assembly GCA_032270685.1. Lineage (NCBI taxonomy): Eukaryota > Metazoa > Chordata > Actinopteri > Anabantiformes > Anabantidae > Microctenopoma > Microctenopoma stevenorrisi. Next base: position 17,119,652 of record JAUMTR010000007.1, on the reverse strand, counting down.
TGAAGCTGAGGGGTTTGTATGTATCGTGTATGTTCGTCTCGGTTCAGTTGGATCTTATTAGTCTCGACTTTCTTTCTACTGTTTAGCTGAAACACCTCACGCTTTAAACTCCAGAGAACGCCTCCTGACAGCGCGGCGCTCAGACTTTCAGAGGTGTGAATGGCAGGAGTAAGGATGAGGGATGGGCTGAGCAACTCCCACGCTTACTAACAAATTGTTTTTCCCTTACTACTGAGAGTCGAACATCTGGCTGCGATGGCTTTAGGGCATAACTGGCAGCGCCAATCCTTCTCAGCAACTACAGATTATTGTGGTGCGAGCAACGCTGACAAACAAAAACCAACAAAAAGATGCATGAAAATTCAACAGACAAAGAGAGGAACTTGTGGGAAGATCACCCAACCTTACTGTTGCAAAGTTTTCTAAGAAAGCACTGTAAAATATTTCGGTTGCACTGAGCCCAGAGACCTGGACACACTCTGATAATTACAGTTTTCAGCTGTAGCCCTGCCAGCTCTGCTGTCAGTAAGCAACCACTGATTCCTCACCAGATGATCTCCAGCATGTTGGGCGTGTCACCATGGTGACACTATGAAGCCCACAGTGACATGTTTGCAGCCTTTGCTTCTTGAGGAGTTTATGAAGAGAAGTGCAGACATGAAACTCATGACTTCTCCTACCTGCAGCTCAGAGAGCAACAGAATCAGACGTAACTGGAGTGACAGTCCTCTCCCTGTAGCTCTGTACCACAAGAGGTATGAAACCATATGTTCATATGAATGCAGGTTTTGTTTATTATTGTGATAAAACGGTGTAAATTAGAGAACTGTATTAGATGTATTTTTGTAGAGAATCCTCAGTTGAATGAGGCACTGTTTTGTATCATGTACTCTGATAAATGAAACCCTACTTAATCTGACCTCTGTTGTACATACAGTATTTTCTTTAAAGTCAAGTAACCAATTTAAAAAGCCATCTCCAAGCTCATCTAGGAAGCAGTTTGAAATGTCTTGAGATGCTGATAAACTAATATTTGGCTACATTTTTGTGTAATCTAATTCCTGCACACTCATATGCACTGATATTATCCCTGCTAATATAATAGATATAGTGAATCCTCAGAGAAAAACAAATTACTCTCATAATGAAAATAAATCAGTAGACTTGATATACAAGTGTCTCGTTGTCTATGTTTTTCTTCCACAATGGGGAAAAATCATCAGAAAATGTCTTTCTTTCGGAAAAAAGTCTATTATCAGGCAGGCAAATCTGTGAATCGATGCCTTTTACCACCACATTCTTGTAATTTCCCCTGTGTGTGACATAATAAAGCCAGAAATATGAAAAGACAAAGAGTGCGGAGCTCATTCAGAGAATGTTTTAACCACTTTTCAAACTGAAAAATGGATTATAAGGGGGTGAAAAGAAGAATAGCTATGAACTCACACACACTCTCACAGTTGATCAGACGCTTTGGGACTGTGGCCTTGTGTGTGTGTGTGTGTGTGTGTGTGTGTGTGTTTCCAGAAGGCGCACAGACAGCTGGGACCCTCGTGTTCAATGACTAAAATAGCGTCAAAACTCAACATGTTCAACACCTGGGGCTGTGTGAGTGTCTGTGTGTTTTTGGGGCAGAGAAATAACACAGTGAACATGACAAGTCGAGTTCACTCTATTACAGGAGCAGCGGTTCTCAGTAATTTGCTTCGGTGACCTTTAAAAACCAACAAAAAAATAGCCTGACATTAAAAGCTGATTTCTAAAAGTCTTGTGTGTTTCCTTCCTGCCCCTGAGCTCAGCTGTTTTTATGTTCTTGGTTATTTTATTTTTCACCGCACACTTTTCACAAGCGTTGATGGATATCTCGGCTCAGACGGGCACGTCATGGTGAATGAGTTAATAGGCTCCTCTGTGCATCAGCAGCAGAACATTATGGTTTGCTTCCTCTGCATCAACCACAGAAACTACTCCGCGGCGTGTTAAGAAAACCTCAGCGGTGGCTGATTGTGTACTGCATCAGGAGCAATGGGACGGTGCTCTCAGAAAACGTGGCCATTAATGAGTCATCGTGGCTGCTGTCAGTCTCTTTGGGCTTAACGAGAAACAACATGTGATGAAAGTTTTATGATAGTTTTGTACAAAAATACTTTTAATGTGCTTGTGTGGCAGAAGAGCTTAAGGGTACACAGACGAAGAAAATCTGGACAGGGTATTTCTGGTAGCATGATGGAAATAAAAATAGCTACTGTAGAAAAGAGAACTGGTTTTATGGTAGTAATAGAAATCAAAAAAGGAGCTTGATCTTCTGTAAAATGATTCATTCATTCATGCGGCCCTGAGTACACAATTACAGACACATAGTACCGTAAACAGATTTCTTAGTGAACTCTAAAAACAACACTGTTTTATTGTTTTGTTGCTAGATTTAGTGCTTCATTCATCTAAAACAAATCCATTGCCTGGACGAGGTTTCAGTCATTATCAGGGCTGCAGGACTCTGACTCAGAATCTTTGGGTAAAGATTTCCACAATGCTGGAAACACGCTATTGTCTAAAACAACATTTCCTTTCAACGCATTTAACGCTACGTGATGAACTGAACCTCATTATTCCCGTCCTATCTCTGTCCAACACACTGAGATGGTTGATCCTCTAGCTTCTCATTGGCTCTGCACACCTGAGTCAACTCCTTTTCCAGTGCCTGCTATTCAGACATGTTGAGTATTATATCTTCAATGACGGGGGATTTTATTCTGAAAACTGGCTTTTGTCTAAACTTGGTCTCAACACGTTGACCTCTCACACCAAACCGAGTAAACTCCGCCCTCTAGAACGAAGACAATAACATGTGAATGACCACAGGTGCATTTCCACCCACTTGTTTTTCTTCACATGCTCAGTTTGTCCTTAACAAACTCTTTCCTTTGCTTTTATTTTTCTCTTTATCTGATTCAAAAACAGATGGTGTGGAATCAGACTTAACAAATCATGACACGTGGAGCCTGTTTATTTAAATCACTACATTGGCACTAAAATGGCAGGTGACTTTAGGGGTGATCTAAAGACGTTCTATAGTTTAAAGGGACACTTAAACCACTGTTCATCGCCTAATAAAACGATGAAGAATACCTTGTTATTCCATTGGGGTGAAAAGGGAAGTGGTTGATCCGTGTGACTCTCGAGGTTGCACTCCTGCCTGCGTGCGGTGCACCAACATGCTCTGGATGGCTGGTAATGGCTTTGCAGGATGGGCCAGCATTTCCTCTCACAGGAAGTCAAGACTCACAAAGCCCCAAAACCACAGGGAATCAGCAGGAAGCAATAACATTTGTTCTAACATTTTTGATCACTCCTGCTACTGTGCAGAAATGGGTCATGGCTGCCAGAGATGCATCAAACATCTTGTAGTCGTCTGAGTCAGTGGAATCTCTGATGGGCCTTTTTTCATGGTGCTGTCAACACTGCTCTCCGATTTCAAAGCTGACAATGTTTAGTGCTGAGGAACTAAAAAGTTTTTAGCCTCGCCACTTTTCTGTTCATTTTACGATGACTGATTGCATCTCACGTCTCCCCTGCAGTCACGGCTTCCTCTTCGCTGTTGCTCCTGTTTAGCTCAAACAAAAGCTTAGTTGGGATTGAACACGTCTCCATTGTACTGCCCTCACTTGCTATGTAAAGTGATTCATCATCTGTAATCAGCCCAGCGACTGTGGCAACACCTGCGATCTTAAACCACAACTCACACTCATCGCGGAATAAGCCTTGGTGTGCAGAAAATACAGCAGAGACGGAGGGAAGCAGCCTCGACCTGCTTGCGTGTTCAATAACCAAGTGTTTTCGAGCCCCCTGATCAATGATTTGCTTCTCCATAAGAAGCCTGGAACCCAATTACACAAAGTCTGGCTCCGATTCAGATTCAGAGTTTCCGAGGGTGTGATTGATTTGACACTGAGCTGCAATCCAAAAAAAGAGAAATCAGTAGCAGGATCTTGATTTGGCCATGATCGACCAATACCACTTGACTGAGGAAGTGAAGGCTAGACGGATAGCTGTCAGGGTGTTTTTTAAGCAGGCGTTGCTTTTCCTTTAGAAGAAAAGATTTGGGGGCATCCCATGATGATAAAAGTCTGGATTTTTCTAATAATACAACAGGACAGAGATACTGGTTGTTCTGCTTCTGTGCTGGGAATCATTGGGAGTCATTCAGTCACACACCTCATATCCAGTAGCACAAATCAATGTTGGGGATGGGAGGGCCAAAAGGGAAGATGTGCAGTTTTACTTATTGTGTTGCATTGTTTTCCATAAAAAGTCTGTCAGTGATGCATGTAAACCAACATGGCTGTAATATCTTTATGAAGATGTACAGCGAATGAAACTACTTCACACTAATACATGTGAATAAGTCATTAATAAGTTATTCCCCCGTTAGGTTAGTTAGTCCAAGGGTTGAAGTTCTTCGACGTTAAATCTAAACAACAGTCTCAAATATCTTCACAGTTTAGTTTTTTTTCCACAACGTGACGTAAACACATTAATCTGCACTTATGTCAATAAGTTTAGCTGTTTTCAGATTTTACTGGGGTTTCTGAACTTAACCACAGGGACTTCTTCAGTGTAAGTAAAGAAAACTTGACCTGCACAAATAAAAGACTTTAGCATCACTCGGCATTAAACTGTCAATTCTAACATTCTAACAATCCCCGCCTGAGAAAAGCCACTTTCCTTTGAGCTGTCACGTCGGTCGTATTCAAGTCCCCCATTCTCCTGATTTTTCTCCTTCACTTCACTGCTTCAGCCTCATAGAAATGATCTTCTGTATCTGACTCACTAGGCAGTTAACACACAGCAGGTGAAGGGGACTTTTTTTTAACAGTTTTTAACAGTTTAACCTTTCGGACATTTCAAATAATGTGTGCAAATGGCCTCTGTACAACTGAGAAGAAAATACTCCAGTAACCTGGACTAAATGTCATCAGGACATTTACATGTTCTGAAGTAACCAGATTACAGTCAGATTCCTTGAGTAAAAAGATTTCTTAGCTGTCGTGTCCACGTTTCTGTAAAACAACTCTGTAACTTACCAGACCAGCAGCCGACATTTTATCTGCTGTATATCTACTTCTATCTACCCCACAATGTGATCTAAACCTTAAATGAAGCTTTAGGCATCATAGAGACTCAGTGTAAGTGGCTGTCGGACACCCACCAAAGTCCTCTGTCAGGTCTGGCTCTAGAAAGTGCCCCAGTTTCCCATTCAGCGGTTCCTCAGTGAAATGAGGAGACAGGTTTCCCACAAGAACAGCTTCGATCCACCGTGGAATAAATGGCATTTTACATAAAAAGCAACAGCTTCTCCACAGAGAAACAGTCAGAGAGCAGCAGGCGGTCGGTAACTGATATATTCATTACTGCGGGTTCGACTGCTGGAAGAGAAAACTGTCTATTATCTGTCATTCACAGAGTCCTGCTTTACTCACTTTCTGCATAACTGTAATAAACACTTTTTATGCTTCATTTTATCATCAGCTACTAACAGCAAGAGTAAACAACAAGATCCTAATAGCACTTAAAACACAAATGAGTTGCTTAATTAAGCTAAATTGTTATGTTCAGATCATGAAGAGCAGAGCTGTGACTAAATAAAAGGACTGCTTTTCAGTTCCAGTCTAGATTTTATTTGTGACTTCTGAAACTGACAGGATCCTCTAAGGATGCATCACTCTGCTTGGTGACCTGTGATGGTACAAATGTTACTGAATGTTTGGTACACTGCTGCCTGCTAACGATAAACTTTGCTGTTCAGCAGAAAGATGCGGTGTACAGTCTGTGAGAGGCTGTGAAAGAGAGAAGCTCTGCAACATCAGCAGGCGGAGACACAATTTCTTTGTAAAGAAGTAATTCAATTCAGTTTTATTTATTTAGCGCCCATTCACAACAGAAGTTATCTCGAGGCACTTTACATTGTAAGGTTTAAGACCTTACAAAAAATAAGTAAACACAAACTAATATGGAATCCCAACAGTCCCTCTTGAGCAAGCACTGTGGTGAAAGTTTAAAGGAAAAACTCCCTTTAAGAGGAAGAAACCTCCAGCAGAACCAGACTCAGGGTGGGCGGTCATCTGCCTCGACCGGT